>VXBW01008352.1:0-148123 GCA_013400375.1 Thinocorus orbignyianus
AAAAATGTGTTAATAGTCTTTCAGACAATGTCTTTAGCAGAAATTAAAAAACAAAAGAAATTCCTCCTATTTTTAGACTGGATCAAGCAAGAAAACCTCCTTGGAAGATAAGAAGGTAGGTTTTCTTTCCCTTTTGAATGAGCTTTTTCCTTTGTTCTCCAGTTTTACCTTTTATTGTCCATTATTGCTGCCTTCTTGAACATGTGAGGAGCAAGGAAATCTGTCAGTAACATGAGAATGGACTACACAGCGGTGTATGTACAGCGTGACTGTTGCTGACCACCACCTGTGTCACCATTTCTCTTCAGCATTGTGACTGAACAGCGTTGTGTCCTTCTCTCACTCCCCAGTTCTGCTAAAATGTTAATAGTAATTAACCTTGCAGCTAACTGAGTAGCGTCCCCTATCTGGTCTAATAACTTAGGCATGCTGTACAATTAAATTGCAGTAATATTTTGCAGCATGTGGGAAATAATTAGTATTCTTTGGTATTTATAAGATTAGTCACAAGTTGATTTGATATTAGGAGGAATGTAGTATGTGATGCTCAACAGTGACAGAAGCCACAAGAGCTGCGTCCCTCTATATAAAATGTATTCTGTAGAGTTATAAAAGCATTTTGTTTCATGAGGCTGATACTCAGAAATGCGTATAATACGACAACAATTGATGACACGTGTTAACTTCTTGTGACCTACAGCACTTGCAGAAGGTGAGGTTCAGCAGTGAAATATTTAATAGATTTCAACAGCAGTGGGTCAGAATACACAAATCAGGCAATTAATCATGTTAATCTAATTTGTTCTTACAGCTTAGCTCTCTGTGGAGGCTGGTGAGCCACTACCTTCTATTGCTGCCTGCCCTTGGCAGTAAGAGCATCATCCACTTGGACAAAAGTCTACTGCAATCCTGTCTTTATTTTCATTTCCTTTCCTTCTCTTAGACATCATTGCCATCTGCCTTGTCTGGATGGATCAATCGAGTGTAGCCTTGGGTCCTATTCTTTGGTTTGTTTCCCCAACAGCCTGCTCGTGAAGACAATCACAGCTGTTAACGCAGTGGACGAGAGCTTTAAACCTGTTGCCATATCCTGTTCAGCTCACTGGAAAGTAACCCACTTGACCAAATTCACATTGACTTGGCAGATGGAAATATCTGTCAAAAACTCAATTGCAGAACTAGATCTGGGGGAAAACACTAGGATAGTAGTAAAGGCTTCCAAGAAGCCAGTTCTTGAAGGAAGCGCTTTAGAGTTTTCAGCACATGTGCATACTTATGGCATTAAAAAAAAAACTAAAACCAAACTTAAAAAGCTCCCAGAGTTGGTATTTATAAACCCACTTACTTAAGTCTATATTTTGCTAATTTCTAGGAAGTAAAAATAGCTTCAGCATATTAGGATGAAGTTTAATTTTCTCTGCAGCAGGAACTTCCATAGAGAGGTTTTCTCGATAGCAGGAGCTCGCTGGTAGTTGATGCTTGGGCAAGGAACATGGGCAGCTGCAGCTTCTCGCTGTGGCAGAGGGTCCCCTCTTCAGTGTACAAAACCTTAAGGGAAGCGGTGAAACTACAAAAAGCGTGGGAGTGGTGCCCTTGACACCTCAGAGAAAGACCAATGTCAGATTTGAGGAGGGAATTGGTTAATGTCAGCCAGTGTGTGTGTTGTCCCCCTGCCCTTTGGCCGAGATGCCTGTCTCACGTAGGTGGGTCCGTTAAGTGCATCTCACACCCTGTGGAGTCAGCGCTGGAGGAGAGAATGTGCTGCTGGAGATGGGCCAAGTGCTGGTTCCAAATGTTTATGCGTCTTCTCAGCTTTCACGGTTTCTCTGGTGATTGCTTCCGTATATACAAAATTTGACAAATAATTGCTGTTTGAAGGGCGTGCTTAATGGAGGTCCATAAAAATGATTCACAGGCAACTGTAAACTGAACTATTACACTAAAGGATAAAAAGCTTCCTTAATGAGCTGTACAAGACAGTTATTGATGTATTTATGAAAACATTCCCAAGTACATGCAACCAGGGGAATTCAAAGATAAATATTTAAAGATTGGCTGACAGTTTTCCCATGTAGCAAAAATCCAGTTCTGTTATAAGGCAGTAAATTTTTAAAAACTATACATTTATGTGATTTGTAATAAAAAGGAATTGAAACTTGCATTAAAACTAGTTGTTTCCCTTTATGATTGTGTTTATTCCTATTCAGATGAAGAGAAGAGGCATGGAGAAAATGAGCAGGGGAGGTTCAGAATATTAATGAGGTAAACCAACACTTTTTCTATTGAAATAATTTATTAGAGCGATGTCACAGGGCTGTATTTAAGGGAATGAAATCTAACAATAGTTCAGAGTTTGATTGAGTTTCTTTTCATCCCATCATTGTTGTACACAATTAGGTTATTCAAGTGTGATCTTTAAGTGTTCACGTTATGATTCATAACCCTGTTTTTCACACCCCAGAGAGAAAAATAGGTCTATTGTTACGAATCCGATTACTATATGGATCAATGCATGCCCTTTTAAGGTTTATTATACACATGCACTTTTAGTTTGAATAAATGATTATCTCACCGTGTTACTTGCTCTTTGTAGGCATATGCTGTGTTAGTCTCTGAGCGAAACTGTAGCAGTATTTGAAGTATTCAGGGCTAACACTTGATTTGGCACTACTTTGTTGGTTGAAATTGGTTTTATTCTTGAATGGTTTAATAATCAATAAGTTTTAAACAATATGATTTTCTCTAGGATTATACCCACTGTGTTGTGCAACTCTTCCTGCCATAAAGAATGGAGATCTGGTTCATGGCATTAAATTAGCTTTAGAGCTTTTATTAGATGTACCAATTTCTCAGTTCCTGTGGTGCAATAAAGTTATAGGTGGTGACTGGACTAGCGGATATGTTCCCTTGAGGAGGTGGAGAAGGAGTGAATGAGGAAAACGAGTGCCAAATTACCCCATGAAAAACATTGACAACAGACTTACATGTTGCTCGTGGATAAAGCTATTGCCAGTGCTAAAGATTAACAGTAGAAGAGTTTCAGTCGCTGAAACTGGGGTGTCTTCTCCACTGTCAAGAAAGTTGAGTTGAAGCTGAGTTTCAACCCAGGTGTTTATGTTTTCATTTAAAAATCCCATTGATTTCAATTAAAAAAAAAAAAAAGCAAAAACATGGTTTCACTTATGAAAACCTGAATTATATAGTTTGGCTAAAAACATTCATTAACTCTATAAATGTCAGGGAAGCACTTGGTCGCCTCCACTATGACTTGTGAATCTTTACAAGTGTAGCATATGTGTTGGATTTAGAGCTTTTTCTAACGTTCTGCTGGGATAGTAGGTTTTAATTTTTCTTTTTTCTTAATGTTACTTGATTGCTTTAAATTTTGCCTTTTTGATTGATCCTTCTGTTCCACTTACTCTGGGCTGCAGTAGTTCCAGTCCACTGGAGTCATTGTGATATGGGCCTTTGAATGATAGGTGATTGATGTGGGGATTGATGGGGATTGCTTCAGTGGAAAGCTAGTGTTGTTCAGTTCATTTCTGTGTGGGATTGTAAAGGAAGAGTAGGATGAGGAAAACCAAAGAATGTGATAGCTGTGGAAGTGCAGGATTGCACTTGTGTTCCGTATGAATTCTTGAGCCTTGGGTAAATTTTCAGTCTGGCTTTGTACAACCCATATCCAACTCTTAGTATGGAAAAGCCTGTGTTAATTAGATCTTAAATCTCCCTTGCACCAAATTGCCAGTGGTTAAGAGAAAGAAACCCATTGACCAAAACCAGATATGTGAAGCTAGTATAATATTTTGCAAAACCAATATTTTTACACCAACAGTTATGTCATCTCCCTTGCAAGCAGATTATGTTATGCAATTTGGAACCCAAGTAAGACTTAATTTCAGTAGATAAACCCTTGTGGTTCTTGTGAAATTTATTGTACACTCAAGGTCTCTATTTGATTTCTTGGTACATGCGCACAATTAAAAATGTGAATATTTTTACTTAATACAGTTCATGGATTCTGCACTTCAACTTTGACTGCCTTTACTCATGCCCCTGTTTTGAAGGCAGATGGGCACTTATGAGCTCCTGTTCAATCTCTCTTCTTGGCTAAGATGCCTTTTGACAATCTAATGGAGATGCCTTTGTTTCCATGAGAAGAACCGAAGTGTGGTGCACACAGGGCAGCTCACAGCAACAAGTCCATATGTAAGAAGGGAAGAAGTCCTGAATGATTCTCTGAGGCTGTCAAACTGTGATATCCCTCTTGTGTTTGCTGCTTTTTCTGTTGCCTTTGGAGGACTGTTACAGTCAGTGCACAAAGAACACTGCTTCTTAGATACCTAGGTTATATTAGACCCTTTTCTGTATTGTAATCTTGCACAATTTTTGGCTCTTTCAGGTGCATTATAACTCAAAAATTACCCTGTCAAGAAGAACCTATCATAGAATCATAGAATGGTTAGAGTTGGAAGAGACCTCAACTTATCAGCTTATGTTGCACTGCAGCTGCTCAAGATGTTGAAAAGGCAATTGTGTTGGCCCTTCCACGATAATCCTTGTTTCCATTCTGCAGGCTGGAACAACGTGATGCTCACGTGGGCAGAGGAAGCTCTGTCAGAGCTGAGGTTACACAATGCTGTACTGCAGAATTCCCAGACCTGTACAAAGCAAGCAGCCGTCCAAGAGGTGTGTTTTAGCTGAGGGTACACAAGCATTGAGATCCACTCAGATTTATAGGGTGCCTAAATTACCTAGGGCAGCTGCTCTGTTAGATGAGAGCCTACACAGACCGTTGTCAGATTTCATTTTCCCTCTGGAAGAGTAGTTACCTTGGCAACTACCGGATTGCATGAGATTTTGGTTGCTAGTAACTAACACGGTAGCTAAACCTGACACACGGTACATAATACTCAATGCAATCCCTTAGATGGCACACACATGATGGTATGGGCAGTTATGCTGTTTGGGATGGGATCAGTTCATGCCAAGAACAGTGCTCGAAATTTCAGTTCATTTGTGTGTAACTTAAAAGGAGGGGCTGTACAGTATTACACATTATCAGCACTTTAGCTGGAGGAGTTCAATGAGAGTGAATGTAAATAAAACACTCTTGGTCGCCAGCCTTCACATCTTCAGTCTAAGATGCCTTATTAAACTTTATTAGTAGAATAATAAGACTGTATAGCTCCTGGAGAATTCTCTTGAAACTTGGATGGTGGGAGCTGTCTTAGCTCTAGCTGTTGACTTTTATTAAGTCCTCACATAAACAGAAGATTGTATGTGCATTATGTGAGTGTGGAGTAATACCTGACACCTTTTTTGTTGTCGACTCCTCTTCAGTCTGTGACAGCTGTAACTCCCAGGAGCATGGATGGTGGTTTAAGGTATGGAAGGACTCAGTAAGTACTGATGGGTGAAACAACCAGAGCTGGCCAGACCTGACCCGCTCCACAAGTTTTCTGTAGGTTGTGCTGGCTACTTATCACTGCACCTCACTCTCTGGCCACATACTTCAGGACAACAAACCCCCTCACTGAAGATGTCGAGATTCATGATTCTTCTGTTGCTTTTGTAGTGATTCTCTAAAACATCAGTAGGTTGTGTTAACAGAGCTGGTCAATGGGACCTGTGTAGCAGAATCATTAAAAAGATCAGTTCTGCTTTGAAGTGAAAGGTCTTCAAAGACTGACTATTTACCATTATTGGTGTGTATTGCTAAGTCACTCCTTAATCACAAGGGTTTGGATGCGAGTGTTCCCATGAGTTCCAGGTGTTCCATAGTCCTTGTCACCAGCAGTGGCCAACTACTGCTATTAATCATTGTATCTACCTGATACAGCATTCGGAGACCCATGGATATGTCAAAGCTTATTCTTTCTGTACACCTGTCCTCCTTTTAATATTCTAACTACTTTATTAGACTTCATAGCACACTAATTTATGTAATGTATGTATTCTAATTATTCTGCATGGTTTTCTAACACATTTGACAATTGTTTTCAATTATTTGGTAGTCCCATTGTTTTCAGCTGTTCCCAAAGCAGATGGAGTGTGCACCTAGAAAAGACTGCAGACAGAAGTCACTGTCTAATGGAGCCAAATTCAGACTTAGTTTAATCTCAGTGAGCTCAGGAGAGGTAGGCAATGACAGAATTTTGCCAATAAATGTGGCAGTTTAAGCAAAAATTCCAAGATGTTCATATTAGAAAAGGCTATACGCCTTCGTTAGAGTTGGGACTGGTGTTCCTGGCTGGCTTTTTTCGCTGAAGATGTCAGGGGTGGGTTTGTCTAAGGAATGCTGATGACAATAGGAGAAGGAGTGCTGATGTTGGGTGTTCTCCAGATTATTTTTTTAAACCTAAGTTTGGAAAAAAAAGTACCCCGAAGAAAAAGAAGACTCAAAAGGTAATTATTTTGCTTTGTAGTTATTTTTTATTTAATATATTTATCTTGGAGGGGAGGCTAATATACCAAAAGAAGAAGAAACCAGGTGGTTCTGCATTTTTCGCTTAATGATCACATCCTCTCATGCGCTTTTAAAAGTGTTGGTGGCTTTGCTTGGATTGAGAATCATGTCTAGACACAACAGCAACTTGTGGCCACCTGCTGATGTGACAGTTGACATTTTGTGTGTCTTGCCCTGGCACAAGCTGCCCTACCCCAGCTCGGTTAAGCCCTGCTGAGGAACTCTCATGCTGCTGCTAGACTGGGAGGATAGAGGCTGTTGAGCTGGGTGTGTGATGGTGTCACTGTGGCATCGTTGCCCAGCTGCTATGCTCATCTCCATAGTAAAACACTGATGACAAAGTCACAGCCTACCTTTTGCAACACTACATGTGCTGTTGTAGCTTGGAGTCTTAAGGAAACACTAAGACAGGTCTATGGGCAAAGTGAAGGACAGTCAGGGTGGGTTTCCTGTATAAAAGCATCCGCTTTTAAACACGGACGATGTGCAAGTATGCTTTTCAAAGCATCCACAGATGTGGACGGGGTTGCTCAAATGTTGCACAGTCTATTAGGACTGTTGCTTCCTGCTGTAATGAGCAGACTGAAAACTTCAGAAGGAGATTTCTAGCTGCGACTTGCCGTGTGTGTTCACAAGGGCTGTCAGCCTGCCGTTCACATTTGATTTAGTATGATGAAAGCAGAAGCAAAATCAAACTCCAAGTGAAGTGAGTTTGGCTTGATGGAATTATAACTCCTGGTGCTCCAAGGAAGGAGTGCTCTTGCCTATGGCAAGTTTGCTGGTACACTGCTGCTGGATGTCACATGGCAACGGACAGGCTCCTCAGCGTTGGCTATAAATATGGGTAAAAGTGTTGCAGATGGGGTCTAACTTTCAGCTTTCTGCCTTTATACTGGAACTTCTGGTTGGACCCACCACAGAGATGACACTGAATGTGTATGTCATTGCTTTCTCAAAGGTCAGGACATCTGCAACTCCGTTTTTTTTAGAATTGTATGATTTTGCACAGGCTCAGCTTCGTCTTTGGTCTTTGGGTAAGCAAATTGTTCCCTATGTGTATTTCTAAGGTTTGTGAGACCAGGGAGCTTCATACCACAGAACACTTCTTGAAAAGGGAAACAATCGCCTGATTTTCCCACCTTAAACACTAGATTTTCATGAGTCATCAGTAAGATATTCTGTTTTCCCCAGGTCTGTAAACAGCTCCATGAAGTGACTAGCATAAACAAGTTAAAATAATTTTCCCTTTTTGACACCTAATACCTTATTCCTAGTAAAAGACAGACTACATCCCAGAAACCTCATTCAGTTTTCCAGCTGCATGTAGAAGGTCCACTGTGTCCCCAATTTTTTTCCAGCTATGTCAGTTTTATTAGAAATATTCCCTGCCCCTGAAAATTTCTCTTATTCCTAAAACGCTGGGCTATAAGTGCTACTGCTACATCATGTCATAGCCAGGCATTTGAATCTGTTTGTGCTGACATATGGGGGAGATTAATATTCTTTACTGTGAATCTGTGAAAATGCTGCAAATGCATTGCGGAGGGGATAACATACACCCAATTATTACTGAGCATCTTTCAGCATTCCTACAAAGAGAACAACAAAACTGACAGCCAGAAACACACTAACAAAATCACACAAAGCATAAATGCTCAGTAGAGTGGGTTTTGATTCCTCTGCACTGAAGAACAATGACAAACAACGCGCTTGCTGCTATATTAATAGGTTTTATTTCACTGCAATTCTTAAATCACATTCTTCATTTTGTCATGCTTTTGCCATGCTAAACCTTCCTGTAGGACTTTGCTCATATCTTACTCATGCTCTACCCCTTCTGATAAACTTGCCAGGCAATGAAACAGGACAGAAATGTTAGGGTGGTACTAACAAGAAGCTCTGAACTCTTTTATTGAGGGAGGAATGATGCTGTGACTCTTGTATCTCAGCTGACATCTAGCTGTTAAAAATCCTACTAATGAGCTTATGAAAAATGTGTAAAATTTGAAATCCTTGTGTGTAATCTATTAGGGCATTGTCTAGGTTTTCCAGTTTGAATTTATGTTTTCTGTGCTTCTGTGGTCTCTATTTTTAACAAGCAGTTCATACTTAATCAGAGTTTGAAGGCTAGCAATCAGAATTAGCTCTACAAATGAGTGTGAACCCTACTATGTAGACACAACCTTTTTTTAATAATGACTGTGTTTAACTTCATTTTCCCTGCTGCAGTGCTTAAAACTAATAACTCCACTCATTCCCTTTACATGAGCTGTGTTGAAATGTATGATGGAGCTTGGTTTTCTCTGGAAGGCTAAATGAACTGAAACGATCTTAACTTAGATCGTTTAATGATATAAGATTGCTATTAGTGATGGGAGGCTCAACAAAGTTTCTTACCTATCTTGTCCACTGCTGTATGTTTTGTTTTCTTGATTAAAATCAATGTGTATAATAAACTTACCCTAAAGGAAATTTTCCAACAGCTGCAGAAGCTGTTGATGCTGTAACGCCTGGCTGTTTTACTGTTTACACACAAACAGAAATCTGGCAAGTGAGACTGAATTTGTTAGATCATCTGATATTCAAATGGGGGATGATTGAAGCAAAACAGTTGCATAAATGTAGCTCAGTAAAACTCACTCTTCCCAGAGCAGGGAGTTTTTTTCTCGTGTGTTAGATTACAAAAGAGCTGGTTTTTAGACTAGCTTGCTTTCTAAATAGTAAAACAGCTACCAGTAGCATTTTAGCTTGAAAAAGCTGCCGTTATTTACTCATTATTTGTACTTGTTAGTTCTTTTGGTGACTTTCTTAGCCTGTTCTGTATTGTAGGTATTTAGTCATAGTTCAGTTTTGTGATTAGGTTTCTGCTTAACTTGTGTTTGCAATGGTCATCTTCAGTGTTGAGACTTTCAACCATATCATCATGCGCAGGGCAGGTAATCTCACCTATTGAGGTTGCCTGAGAGTTCCCACTAGGAGTCTTATTTTCTAGTATTTATCTGCAGTAGTTTGTTTTACAGGCTTCTTTTTGGGTCTCACCTGCTAATACTTCAAGTGAGCCCAGTTAAGTGCCTTGGTTTAGCAAGTCAGCTGGGAGCTGAAGCTTTCCTTGTCATTCAGACTCTCTCACTCTTGTCACGAATTCCTAATTGCTGTTATTGGACTGCAGCACGTAGAAATTATCACAGGAATAGTTATTCAACTCTGTTTAAACTGTTCAGATGCTATTGATGGACTTTCCACTGCTGGATAGAAGGCATTTGGTTTGTAGCAGAGTGCTTTCTGCAGAGTCTGTCAGCACAGTTTTGGAAAGCATCTAGATAGCATCGTGCATTAGTAATCTAGTGACCCTTTAATCTCAGGGCCGTTTCTTCACATCTTAAACAGCTCAACAATACTAAGAAAGTATCTGACAGTTCCATACAGTTGTATACTAGAAGTTTTTCTAGTTATGTTTCACTCTGCTTTGATCACAAAAGCAGTCCTAGTAGCTAGAAGTTACAGGAAGCCTCAGAAGAGAATGTAATTAATAAATGAAGGCAAATGATTGTGGAAGTGAACTTTTTCCTTCCAGGGGAGAACCATTTCGAAGCAGTGTAAAGGCTCACAGCATCACTGTGTGGAAGGGTGGGCACTGCTGGGGCTGGGCCACTGGATCCGCAGAAAAGCCATGCTGCAGGCACTGGGTTCTCATCCTGTGAGCATGCCAGGAAGGCAGAGCCTGAGCCGTTTGCTCGCAAGCCAGACTGTGATCCTTTTTATCTCTAAGTACTATGAGAAATCTTTTATCATATGTATTAATTGTCTTTGCCAGTTGTTGATGTTCAATAAAGCAAGAGAAAGAAAACCGATTTATCTGCCAGAAAAATACATTAGAACCTCAGACAACTGGGTTAATTTTCACTTTCTCACAAGCAAAATTATTGAACAGGCACTTAATAAATGAGAAATACCCAGACATGCAGGCTTAATGTTTGCTTTTTAAAAGTATCCTTCTGACAGGCGCTTGAATGCTCAAATGAAAAGTGAATACAGAGCTTTAGTTAAGAGTAGCTAAGTAATTCATGCCATTAAGATTTCTTGATTTTTCACTTACTGTATTTATAACTGGCAATGATTTCCTATTTTGCACTTTTGCTTTAAGAATGACTTTTAAAATAGCAAGTGTCTGTTCCACAGGGACCTTCTCTCTGTTTATACTTGCCCTTTAAATGCATAAAATAGTTTAATGTAAATGACTTTGCCCTAAATACACAACACTATAAGCTATTTTACTTTTGTTCCTGCAGTCACTACATTTATCATAGCTCTTTATTTTCTTCCCACTGGATTTCTTGGGTTTCACTTTTCGGTGGAAGAACACTGATCATTTTGCCCAAATCATCATTGTTTATTAGTGCAAGGGGAGGGAGGGGGGGGGCGGAATGTATCTAATTTTAACAAATTGTAGCCAAAATTTTATTAATGACTGCAGGAAAGATGGCACGTTGGGGAGTTACTGTCATTAACTGAGGTCTAGATCCTGTGAAATGATTCTGTGGATACATTGCTTTATGGAGATACCTTTTACATTAACGCAACTATTCTGGTTGTGTGGATTTAAGCACAGATTTTTAGAGAATCGGGATCAATATTTTCGACATGTTAATTGATTCATTTGACACATTAATAGCCGTGGAGGGGATTTTACATCCATGTTCTTCATCCTGTGCTGGACTTGCTTTATGGATGTACACACGTCCTCTTCCCTGTGGCCCTGCAGAAGTTTTGGCTGCTCAGAAGACGTGATGCCAGAGTCGGGGTATGCGCACAGGGTATTCCTCTCCAAAGGTCACCTAGTTCTGCATGCATCTCGCATGGTGTGGAGCCATGAGGTGATCTGCATGTTTGAATACTCATCCGACATACAACTCTTGACCCCAGCGAGGTAAGACTAGGGACTTGAAAATCAGTTGTGTCTACAAAAAAATTGATCATGCGCTCATAGGGGAAGCAGGTCCTTCAGCCACAGCTGAATCACAGCAGTGGCCGTGCAGAAGCTGCTGACTAATACATGACACTACTGCTGCCAAGACTGTTCTGCTCATACACAGAGGTCAGGGATGACTCAAAACAGCACATGTTCCACATTAGTACCCAGAGGCAATTGCTGTTTACACCATGACAGTGTCAATTATCACCTACAACACTCCTGCAAGGAGTAAAGTGGCCCTGACAAAGATGCAATTATTTGGCCATTTGCTTCCTTAGCCCTCTGATAATGTCAGCATCTGAGTGCTTCTCTAGTGATGCTTTTAAGACTTCGATGCTTTAAAACTACAGTGCGTTTAAAGCTACAGCTTCTCTGGCCTGCAGAAGTCTGTGTCTGCACGGGGAAATGTGCTGTTTTAAGAGAAGCTCCAACCACTCTGTGACTTTTCAGGGTAAGTGATATTGTAATTCTGCTGGAGAAGCTATATAGATGGAGTAGTGGAATCAGGGTTTGGCAGAGAGGAAGGGTGAGTGCACAGAGGAGGAAGATTTAGCATCTGCAGCTATTTCACCTCTGCAGTGTTATATTTAAATTTTAGATAAATTGTTAAATAGGCTTTGGCTGCCAGTTTCTACACTGCTGTGGAGTTTGTGGGTCAGCCAATGCCCATGCTGCTCTGCTGGACAAGGAGGGAGAAATGTCAGTGTGACTCAGTGTGTTGTCAGCTGGGAGACACCTAGTGATCTTTTTGTCCCCAGGGAACAGTGGAGACCAGGGGTGACAGTACTGAGTTCAGTCCCTCAGTCTCTAGGATGGCTTCAGTGTCAAAAGCTGGGTAAAAAAGCTGTAGATGAGCTTAGATGTTGCTGGCCCTGGACCTTCGTGCTGCATTACTGGCTGTGGTGCTGTTTTATGTACAAATGCTTCTTCCTTTGAAGCTGGCCTTTACATCAGCCCTCTTCCTCAGAGGTGTCCATCTGGATGTCATAACTGCTGCTGGTTGGTGCCACTTTGGCACCGCTGAGAGGAGCAGTGGGGAGGCAGTGAGTACAACCATTCTGCAGGCCATTCCTTTGGGCTGTGCTCCGGGAGCATTGGCAGGGGCTGGGGCTGTGCCTGCTGCAGTGACTTCTGCCCATTAAAGACTTTCTGTCCAGCAGGGGTGAAATCTGGCACAGCTGTATGACTAAAGGAAGAAGAAGAATAATCAAAAAAAGCCGTCAGCTTTATTTTTTCATTATTTTATCATTTAGAGCATGTATGAATGATGTATTTAACAGACGACCTAGAACAGAACTAAGTTCATTGAATAGTTGTTTCCTTATCACTAGAAAATACTTCCTCGCCCTGCCCCCCCCCCCGCTGAAGTGCATCATATCTTGCCTCTAGGGAGAGCTACAATAACTTTTTCTGGGATTTTCTACTTCAAAAAAACTATGTTGTTGAAGCGTAACTTTTCTTCATGAATCTCTTCCTTTAAGTAGACTGTCAATGTAAGAAAATGAAAAGAATCTGATAATGAAGCTGAAACATTCTCTCTGATCGTTTTCAGAAGAGCAGATTTAGGGAATTTATTCCAGGAAAAAATTACTGTCTACATTTATATTGTTACACGGTCAAAGAGAGTGGAAATCAAAATAAATTCCCCTGAAGAGATTTTTAATGTCATAGGAAATGTTTTTATTTGTTTGAAATATAAAGAATCTACAACATGTAAAAATTGCAGGCAATCCTGTAAAATTGCCAGGTTTTGTTATAATTCTTACTAGAAACAGGGATGACTTTTTCAAAGATGTTTGTTTTTTCACACAATTAAAATAGAGGTTTCGGTTTCTTTCTTTGACCTCTTGGCTTCCCTTTCCAGAATGAAGGCAGGTGTAAAGTTAGTGGACTACTCCTATATAGGAATTTTATTCTGGTCTTGGTGGGATAAGTTAGCTGTTATGGGCCACGATCAGCCAAATTCTGCTGCTTGTTGGCAAAGTGTTTGTGCAGTGCTTTCTAGGACAAAATTCACCGTCCCCTGACAGCTGTAAGTGGACTTATATATGAAATTCTGCTTCACAAAAAGCCCTGGTGTCAATCACAGAATTGCTTATGCGACAAAACATCGCTTGTCAATAGTGGCATTTGTAAGTTGCAAGGGAAATTTTTTCTCCTTTTCAGTGATTATGGCTGAAAACCTAATGTTGTAACATCAAGTGCTGCATTCCTGCAGCTATCGCTCCCTTTGAATACACATAATTGGCTACAGAAGCAATCGCAGTTCTTGATGTTAATAGAAAATAGCAACATGCTCTGAGAACCTTGGCAAAAAAAAATTTGAGATAACACTCTGTAGCAAATGCCCTTAGTGATCTTAAGGCTTTTGATGCTGAACTAAAGCAGAGCCTGCTTTCACCCGTTGTGGTAGAAGAATCAGATGTCATTATTATTGTTTTAAAACCAAAATGGACAAATGAGGCCTGTGATTTACTGCTGGCAATCAGCACATGCAATGCGCTTACCTTCCCTTTCATCTTGGAATAACTTAGAACTCAGCTCATTCTGTTGTCTGGTGAATTTACCCAGGCAATGAATTTACATGAAACAGTGGCAAAACCTGGACTGTGAGGAAGTCAGTATTCGAAGATGGTAATTGTGAACACAAGGAGCTACAATGCTTAGTTTGATAATTATCAGATAATTGTTGTGTTAGTGCTATTGGAGGAGCCCGAGTACAGAATACAGCATTACTCTTTTAACAGGAGGAAGCTCAACTCTTTCATTCATATTTTTAAGTGGATCAGCCAGAGCATAAATGTTTGATGGAACTGAAATGGCTGATTAGTTAATCGAGCAGGAACACGTTCTCTAGACTTGTTCTTCAAAACACTGTCAAATGCTTATCAGGGTGACTGACTCTTTAGGTACTGTCATTGGAGTGCCGGGTTGCTGATCTACCATGGAAGTGGAAGAGATTACGACAAGTGTGAGTGTAATTCTGTAACTATTAGAAAATTGCCAACTTTATGCCAATCCTATACAAGTTAGTGTAGTTCTTTTCCCCGTGAACTTCAGGCCACATCATGGGAAAATCTTTGGTTGCATTGGTCAGCAAAATGTCTGGGTTGGCTCCTGGTTAGAAAGACTAAGGGAATAAAAGTGTTTAATCCATTTAGAAGCCTAATAAATACTCCTCTTTGCATTATCTGTATGAACCTGCCTGCCTTTTGCTGGGAGAGATGCTGCAGATCTGTGTTGTAGTTTTTATTTTTATGTATTATTTCATGTGAGCGTTAGAACATCCTCAACTAGGATGACAGACTGAATTTTCAGGAAAACTTCTCTGTAGAATCAAAACACGCTCTCGTGCCTGTGCCAGATTTATTGTTCATAAATTGGGTTTTTTGTTTGAACAATGGGCTTGAGCTTGTCCCACCTGGCCAGAATTAGCTAGTAATGGAAAAAGAGCCCTCCAAGTTACACAGAAAATTCAGTTTAGTTTAGGATGAATACTGACTCACTGTACATGCACAAGTGTTTGGATTAGTTAATACATGTACGTTTATGTCTTAATTGTGTTTGCAAGGCAAGTCTGCAAATCCATCAAAAAGTTCATCTTCCTGTGATTTATAGCCTAGCTCTAAAAAAGAAATATGAGAAATGTTCTAAGATTAAAATTTTATATGTTAGCTTTTACAAAAACTCTTTAGACATAAGAGGCTCAATCAAGTCCAAGAATCTTGTTTGCTTCCTGTGTTCAGAGAGAAAATTAACTTAAGCTATACAAAGATGATCCAGAGCCATGCTGTATGATTATGCCACATGACTGTAAATGTGTATTTTGCTTAGAATTGTTCAGTTTGTAAAATAGAAATTTTTCTCAGGGTTTTATTTAGAAATGCAATCATGATTACAGACTAGGACATATTTAGCATAGTTGAATATGTTTATCTGAACTCAAGAAAAGTTAAAATGCTTTGCGACTTTGATTTTGCAGACAAAAACCACTGAAGCTGAATTTCAGCAACCCAGGTTGAGTAAGAGTTAACAAAAAAATTCCGTGTAAAATCTGAGATTTAAGATACCTGTGTAGGGGAATATATACTGTGTCCTTAGCCCTGTGTGCCTCAAAGTTGTTCTTATAAATACACTTAAGAGGGAAAGAACACAGACACTTTACAGAGTTTGTGTGATCTGTACCTCCATGACAAGAATCACAGATGCCCACTCCGTGCCCCTTACAGTGCAGGCTTTCATAGCAGAGATTCTTTTTGTCCCTTACTACCTTCAGCATTTGTCTTGTCATTATGAACACTGTGACCTTTTCATCCCCCAAACTTGAATAGCCTTTTGAAGTGTTTACTTTCAAAGCCTTCAGACAAAGTCGGTATTTATTTTCTGGACTGTTTTGTAGGATTTTTTCCATGTCATAATTTGGATTTTTTAAAAGATTTTTCTATTCTGGTTTGTTTGGTTGGTTCTTTGGTTGTTTTTTTTTTTTTTTTTTGTGGTGGGTTTTTTTTTTGTTGTTTTTGGGGGTTTTTTTTTTTTTCTAGTCTTTATGGACTTGGTAGTAATAAGTTGGAATCAATGATCTTAAGGGTGTTTTCCAACATAACTGATTCTATTTAAACAGGTGTATGTGAAATGCATAATTTGATTTGTGTCCTTAAGGTCAGGGGGAATGTGTGAGTCTGAAACACCAACCATTCCATTGAATAGATCTGAATTTAGAAGAGTAAGAAGGGAAACAGTCAGGTGCTTTAGTGCCTCAGATGTGTTTTGCTGGCACCTAGAAATCACTCTTCCAGTCCTACCTAAAGGAGCCAAATAGATAACATATACTTACCATGCCATATGCCATAGAAATACGGGCCAGCCCTTACTCCAGGGAGCTTCTAATGGAGCTGGGGTAATAACAAGCTTAACCTTAAGAAAATTGTGGCAAATTTTTCTATAGTGTTGTGAGTCATCATCCCTGGAGGTATTTAAGAAACGAGTAGATGTGGCACTTCATTGTATGCTGTAGTGGCCGAGGTTGTGGAGAGTGGATTGTAGTTTTGTGTATAGTTTGGTTTGGTAATCTCAGAGGCTCTTTCCAACCGTAACAGTTCTGTGAGTTACTCGACTTCTCAGTGGAATCCATGGAGCTCCTGGAAAGTCCCTGCAAAGGTGGTTTCTCTTGGCACTGTTGTTATATTTGCGTAAGAAATAGGATTTCATAAGAATTTGTCACATATTCGTAGTCATTCTGGTCTTGATCCAGACTGGAATTGGGTATTAGCGATGCGAGACCTCATCTGCTGCATGCAAGTGGCTTTAAGTGCTTTCTAATCCCTTGGAAAACTTCTAAGGATAAAGATGATCTAGTCACTTAATAAGAGACCTGGCTATTTATTCATTGAGTTGCTTACATAAGTTGGGTGGTTTTTGACTGTGAATTCTGCCTGATTGTTTTATGAAAATATTAAATGGTTACTTTTAAGCTTGTTTTTGTTTTTATATGACTGTGCATTTCCAGAAGCAATGCTATTAAGATGGTACTGAAAACTATTTCAGCTGCACAGTTAGACTGTTTTACAAAGTATTGTTTCTGGATGGATTTGCAAATGTTCACATATCTGCTTGGGGCAATCTCAGTTCAACAGTGAAGTAAGTTTTTTCCTGTCTTTCTTTCCTTCTTTCTGTTTTTGTTTTTGTTTTTCCTCCCCAGAAATGGCAATGAAGCTATACCGGCTTAATTCAAAATTTATATTTCAGGAGGAAAATGCACTAGAACTTAAACTAGTGTGCAGCACAAAGGAAATACTTTGAATGGGTTAAACGTTTGCAAAAAATCTTACCAATTTTTACTGGTGCTAGGTAAGATCTTGGAGATACCTTTCAAAGGATGTTTAGTGTTGTGAAAGGAATTGGAGCAGAGGTATTCTGACATTAATAAGTAACAGAGGGTAAATAATAGCTATTATTTGCACAGGGGAAAATTATTTGAGTGTAATAAGATAATATGGAGGAATTAAGTGGTAAAAAGATTTTGGTTTAACAGCAAAAACTGCATGCTCAAAATTTGCCTATTAATTTAATTTCACTTCAAGTTCTCTGTGAAACTTAAAGTCTCAGAGGTCATTTGTCAAATCTTCAGTTAATGTTTCATTAAAAGTAATTTAAACTTGTGGAGAATGTAAGTAAAATTTGCAAGTGCACATTATCTCCCCCCAGCTTCATGCTGTCTTGACCCTTCCGGCTAACTTTGGCTGCTGCTCATCAAATATTGAGCAGCTGTTAGTGTAATTGCATTCACTCCACATCCCTATAAAAGATAATGAAGTGCCGGCTAGCCAGGCAGGCCAAGCAAACAAAAGGAGCTAAAGAAAAAGCCCCAAACAAACAAAACAAAACAAAAAAGAAGAAAAAGGCTGTTGCCAACATATTGCATCCTGAGCTGGGATTAATGAAGTTAACTGTCAGTTTTCCTTGGCAGTTGCTTCATCCCTCATCCATTCTGTTTAGAAGGCCACAAGGAGGGTAAAAGTTCAGTATCAGCTTAGGAGTTTTTTGATGCTGCTTCTCCTGGAGTTTATAAAAAATAAAATATGAATTAGAGTATTAAAAAAAAATAAAGATAAGCCTAGTTCCTAAAACTATTTAAGAATATTCAATAGCCCTTTTTGGGGGTGGTTCAAAATGGGAGAGGCAGTGGTGATGGCATTGAGAAGACTTGCAGGTGTTTTGTTTTAAGAGCACACCTGTGAGAAGCATGTATGTACAAGGCTGCTCCTGTCCTGCTCTTTTTATTGTATGCAAAGTTCACAGATGTTTAAGAGGAAGAAATTGTTTCTTAACGCTGTTTCTAAATACTTAGGCTGATATTTCTAAAACTTAGGTGCAGGCATAACTTTAAAGAACACTGTGCAGCTATTTTAGTGAAGATATTTGAATTTCTGACCAGGTAAGTGATTTGTAAGCTCTGTCAAGAAGGGAAAACTCTGTCAAAAGTCACAAGCAGTCTTTGATACTTTTGCACAAAAATCAAAGTTTGTCTATGTTTATCCCACTAGCGACAAGCTTTACTGGCATGCTTAGAAACTATTGTACGTGAGTTTGGTGATAATACATTAGCTTAAATGCATTTGGCCTGATTAATGCCAGCTGAACTTAATTTATTACATGTGTGATTAGGACTGAAATATGGTGTTTTATCTAGTTTCACCAGGTTGACTGGGAAGAGTCTTGCCCAGTGGGGGTTAGCCCTGTGCATGGCAGAGTCTTCAGGAAAACTGTCGAGCCCACTTAAGTGTCTGTGAAGAGGAAATCCATTGTAGCAGATTTGTAGACGTAGCTAGTGGTAGTGCTGTGGCAATTTCAATTAAAGGTCTGAGAATGGTAATTATGTTTACATACCAGCAGTCTGATTAAATGTAAACTAATTATATGAAAAGCTTAAACTGTGACCTGAATTACCCTTGCCGAATCACAGTTGAATTTCAGCAGAGTTTCTGGATAATATATGATCATTACACAGGCTTTCTCTTTTGTAGATGTGGGGTATTCCCAATATTACTGGGATAATCTGACCTTTCTTTCCCTTTTCCCTACTTCTTCCATCTAGCTTCAAACATAACCTGTAGCTATGTTGGTATTCAACTTTTCAAAACCCTGTTCATAAAGCAAGAGATATTCAGTTCCACCAGTACAAGAAACTGGAGAATATGAAATTGTTGTGCAGACAACTTGTCTTTTGAAACAAGTATGAGTTCAGAAGGATTTGCTTTGCTGGCTTTAGAGGAACTCAGGCAGGTGGGATGTGTGCAGTGCCTGTGCCCAGCTCTCTTTGATGAACCTTCTCAATGCTTCGAGGAGAACTGATGATCCTTGTGTCTTGTTGTGTAAGATGGCCAGCTGAGAAACAGAGTTTGTAACCCTCTCAAAGCCACGTGAAGGCAACAACTGAGAGGTGCACAAGTGCATTTTAAGGACCAAGTGTACAAATGGGTACTGAAATACTAGAGGACAGCTTCTCCAGAAAAGAGATCAAAATCTGTTTAACATAATGGACAGTAAATTCTGTGCTGGAGTTCAATCAATGGTCTAGAACAAAAGCTTTGAAGACTTACCCAGTGTGTATGGCACCATGATCCAACACCAATATAAACTGCAATTCTGAATGGTTAATACACAGCAAAATCACAGAATAGAAGAATAGTTCAGGCTGGGAAGGACCTCAGGGGATACCAATACCTGGTCACCCTCTCTGCATAAAGCAGGGCTAAATTCAGTGTTAGATTAGGTTGCTCAAAACCGAAAGTCCCACACATCAAATATTCTCTGTACACCATTGCAGTTCCAGTGTTTCCATGAGGGGAAAAAGCCCACTGAATTTGAATAGAAAAATAACTGCATCAAAGTGGTGTCTGGTTTACAAATCCTTTTGATATAATATATATCCGTCTCAGGGCCTGAAGCACAAGACTCATTGCAGCATCTCAAATCCTTTCATGGGATTTCAGTATCAAGATCGAAATACATAGAAAAGCTGAAGTGTTTATCCAACAGTGAACATCATCCCAGAACTTTAGATTTGCAAATTGTATGTCTTTTTTTAATACTTATAAAAATGTGAACAAATGTGTCAACAAAGGAACAATTAAAGTCAATTAGAACTGACTAATGTTATGGCAGTGAGAAAAGATTGTATCTTCTCAACTTGAATAAGCGATTGCTCTTAGTGTTAGAGGATGACAATGCTTCCAGTTCTAAAAATGTAACATGCTAAATTGATCTGTGAATAGGTCTGACTTTATTCCTAGTCCAAAAGGAGCAGAGCCTTAATAACCTGCAGTGATTTTGTTTCTGTTCTCCAAAGGACTTCCAGAAGAGCTGCTCCAACTTGCTGCTTGCTTCCATGTGCTGTAGATTACAGACAATTCTTATGGCAGAAAAAAATTACAATTATCTTACTTTCTATTTTCTTCTTTCTACAGGAATTTTTTTCTGGCTTCATTCACTGCCTTCATGGAAGAGAAGACTGGCAGAAACATTCTTCAGAGATTCAATGCCACCACATCTCAATTTCTTTCATACAATCATAGAATTGTCTNCAGGGAGGGAGGTTGGGTGTTTACTTGATGTTTTAACAAATAAAAGATAGCTGGATCTTGCAAAAAGGTAAGTAAATAGAATTTACTTTTTTAAAGTAAACTGGCCTTAATACTCCTGAAACAAGTTTATATCTGTATTGGGAATGTGTATTTCTGCAGTGATATTTNAGCACTATGTCAACCTGTCATCTAAATATGTCCAGTAATGGTGCCTCCACCACTTCTCTGGGCAACCCATTCCAATGCTGAAAATTTTTCCTAATATCCAGTCTGAACCTCCCCTGGTGCAACTTGAGGCCATTTCCTCTTGACCTCTTTTGTTTCCGACATTATGAGTGTTCAAATGTCAGTTAAAATACCTCCATACCTTTTTCAATTTTTTTATTCATTTTTTAAGCCCAAACCTTCTGAAGTAGTTCTCTTGTCTGTACTTTTCTTATCAAAAGTACTGGGAATTTCTGAACTGCTAGAACAGTATTGGGGGGGGGGGGGGGGGGGTGCGGGGGGGGGGCGGGNGGAGGGAGGTTGGGTGTTTACTTGATGTTTTAACAAATAAAAGATAGCTGGATCTTGCAAAAAGGTAAGTAAATAGAATTTACTTTTTTAAAGTAAACTGGCCTTAATACTCCTGAAACAAGTTTATATCTGTATTGGGAATGTGGATTTCTGCAGTGATATTTCTAGGGCAGGCATAATCTGTTAATTACAGAAATTCATGGGCTTTAAAGCCGTTTAGTAGCAGCCTTCAATTTCTAGTATTACTGGCAAGCAGTTTATATTGTTGCACAGAATCATGTCTGTTTGTTTTTACATACTCACTGTTTCTTCGTGAGGGATAATTTAACACTGTTGGAGGTAATTGAAGGTCAGGAATAGCATATGTGGGATTTTGGTCATGCAGTGCATCTTGTGGATTCTGCTATGTTAAAGAACTGGCACGCACGTATACTCTTTGCAGCCTGAGCTTATTTGATGCTCATACCCAGAGCCTTCCAAACCTTATGCTTAACCTTGTGATAATAAAAATGTTTGGGGGTTTTTGGTTTGGTTTTGGTTGTTGTTTTTTTGTTTTGTTTTTTTTTGGTTGGTTTTTTTTTTTTTGTCTTTTTTTTTTTTTTTTTTGTCCCTGTAGTAGTACAGTGCAGCAATCAGCCCGGGGAGCCTTTCAATCCATCTCAGCTGGTGTGGTGCTTAGAAAAACTGGGATGCACGAGTAGCCCCCTCTTTTCCAACAAGTACTGATGCCTTTACTAACAGGAATTTCACTGTTTTAAAAATCATGAATAGTCTCCTTGGGAGATCCCGGATGTCAATGAGAATTGTTACATTTTTCTTGAGGATCTCTTCAGTATCCAGGCAAGTAAGTACAAGGTGCTAAAGTGGTTCAGCTGGAGATGAAAAAGTGCTGTTTCGTTTTTAAAATCCAGAACTGCTCTGGGCCTTCACTGCATCTTAATTGAGTTTTCTCCATATTTTTTTTTAATCTGGTTATTTTTTGTCCTTATAGAAATTCAGACTTCAGCTCTGCAAACTTAACTGTCATGCTGATATTTAACATGTCCAGGATTAGAAGTAATCTGTACCCTACAGTTTTAATTTTCTGACTATTTGATTAATCAGGTGTTTTAACTAGGTACAGTTCCTGGGGATTTGAACAATATGCAACTTTTCCAATTAATAAGGATTTTGCAACCTTTTAAATAATGATAAATAAACTCTGAAACAGTCAAGGAGATGAATCTAAGCAGCAGTAATCTCTTCAAGTTTTCCTAACTGCACACTGAAAAAAAACTATAGGCTTTTTTTTTTTTTTTAATAAACTGGTAGACTAGATTGAAATCATTAATTCTCAGGAAACTTCTCCATTCTACTTAGTATGGAATCCATTAATACTATTATCTCCATTAATATGATAAATATGTGCATATCGCACAGCAGATTTAGGCCTTGTTGTCAATCTTTAATGAATCAGAACTTGGTTTCATGTTGGCAATTATTCTGGTCTGCTTTTCACTCATGCTTATCAGGAGGTTGCTTTGGTGTATAATCAGTACTGACAATCTCAGAGGCAACCTTTTTAACTATTTATTGCTTTGGTATCCCTGTCTGTGTTAAACCTTGACCTGCCTAAAAGGATTGCAGACAAATTTTTTTGCTTGGTTTCCTGAAAAAAGGATTAATTCTTGTTGATACTGCAGAAGTCAGAAAATCACATCACTTTACTAACTTACTGCTCTGGCCTTGTTAGTTCAAACCTGAGGGTTTTCTTTCATCCTGTTGTTGCTTTTGGTCCTGCTTCTTTTACTTCACCTCAGTGAAGAGTCAGACTTTTTTTCCTTTCAGAGCCTGTTTGTCTGGCTTGGGGAATGGTCTTATTCCTGTATCTCTTTTAGCCATGGTGCTGTTGAAGTCACAAGCAAGGAGATTTATTGTAGTAGTGGTATTTTTATTAAGAATGAGAGTAAAAAAAGTCTTAGTGTTGGTATTGTCTGTCTCTGTTTCCTACTTTGGATGAAGTTCTCTAATTTACATTATCATCGGTGATTAATTCATTGTTGGGAAAAGAGAAGAGCTGAAACTGAAGGAGTTGGCATAAAACAATCTCTTCTTCCTTAACAGAGTTGGGGGCACTGAGAAACTAGTCTTTTGCTAGGGACTTCTCAAGCTCAGAAGTTTATTCAAGAACAAATACTTGCCTTTGCAATGTGGGCCGTGGGTGGCTGTGCTGTGGCCAGCACTAAGCAGCTGTAGCTGTCCTTCTGTGGCTGGGAGCTATATGCCAGCCGGGCTGGTGGAGGGGCTGCTGGAGCCACTGCTCCCTCTGGGAAGGCCAATAAAAACATTGTGATGAAGTACTCAGATTCTCAGCATTGCCTGTTGTTGAAGGTACTGTGGGCTGCTGCACAGCTGTGTTTCAGTCTGGTTTGACTTCTGAGCAACAAAGTATCAGTTTCTCTGGGGAGACATATAATGTTAATTAGGTTGTGAAATGGGTGTCACTTCTACCTCTGGCTGTGGCCTGGATGAGGCAGTACCCCAACTGTCCACTCTTCTGCTATCACAGAGTAAGTATCTCTTCTTAAAGTATTATGTTGGTTTGTGATTTTTCTGAACCAAGCAAATTTAACATTTTAAAACTCCTAACATAAGAATTTAAATGATTTTTCCACTTTGAGTCTAGCCTGGCAGAGCAGTTTGTTCAGAAGTTCTTAATCCATTAACGGATCTTCTCTTTTATCTGACTTCAAGTGAAAGCAGTTTTGCTTTAGTTCGATATGTTTGAAATGGTGTGACAGCATATGCAATGCTAAGCTTTGAAAAGTCACGGAGCTGGATGTCATCAACCTAGAAATGACAACTGACATCATGCTGATTAACAGCATTACCTGGAAGAAGGATAGTGACGTGACATTGCGCTAGATCTGATCAGGAACCTTAAGGGATCCTCTAAATAACATCTGTATAGGGCAGAAGACAAATCTGCTTTCAATGCAGACAGACATCTGCTTGTTAAAATAAGACTGAAGTCTAGTCAAAGCAGTGCCGCTCCAGCCTGTGCTACATAGCAAAGGACACATTAGATATTATACCCCACAATCAACACAATTAACTGCAGCACTCTGATAACCAATGCTAAAACACTACCAGATTGACTACATAAATAAATCATTAAAAAGCTCTGATGAGCTGCATGTATGCTACAACACGACTGCTATCTCAGATGATTTCCCAGTAGAGATGACTTGTCTCTAAAGAACACTTTTGAGTAAGCCACATTGCCTCTCTGATATCCTTAGAAGCCAATACACAGAGCAAAGATATTTAAAGACCTGACCTAATAATGTGGATGGCCTAAATACGTATTTGAACATGTTTATTAGATTATGTTAGGCTGATTTTGCACCTTTCTAATGTTTAATTCCAGGGGAGCACATTTCCTCACTAAGTAATCACAACAGCAAATTCTAAGGAATTATTTGGAATATTGACAGAATTAATTTAATACATGTCACCTTGAGAACCTTCCTACAAAGCAGTATGAGTGATCTGAAGTGGCCATAATAGTAACAATTTTTATAAAGTAGGAAAAGGAAGGAAATTTTTAAAAAGTAAAAGAAAAATAAATAAATAAAAAAGAAGAAATCCAAGTGAAAAGAGTATTTCTTGCCCACTGCTGATTCAGTTCTGACAGATGGAATTACCTGTGTTATCATCTCCAATACTTGCATGATGGGCTGGGTAATATATAGAGGATATACCAAACGTAGGAGTCATCTCCAGTAACTATACAAGGAGAAATTATGACAAAGTTTAGCATTTTCAGACAGAAGTAGGTATGTGTGTATATTTAATGAACTTGTTGAAATGATGTCATTTACGGCTAACCACGCGCTACCAAACATATACATTTATTTGATACCTATCTTAGGTGTAGGATCTAACATTTTTATGAGATCTCTCTGGAGATGACCAGTACAACAGAACAGACAAGGAGTAATTATTGTAGACATACTCCAAACAGCGCATTGAGCACGTTATTACTAGGAGATGCCTAAAAATAGCATCCCAGGACTTGCCTGGAGAGCTCTTGTCTGTGCAGAAGAAGAATGGATATGCCACTTAGAGCCTATTATTTAATGAGAAAGGCAATGTTGACACAAACTAAATTGCTTTAAAGCAAGGTCAGTCATTTTTCATAAAGAGAAAGCCTTGTGTTTCTACCAGTCAACAGTTCTCACCGGTGACCTGATTAGGCTGACACAGATACAGGAATGGAAGAAATTATTCTACTATATTTAAATACAGATAGGCATCTGGTTTTCAGTTTAGCTGAGCTGAACAAATATTAGCTTGGAATGATGTGAAACTGAAACATTTCAATAAATTGAGCATATTTTTTTTGGTGGGTTGAATGAAGAACTATATTCAGCCGTGAGTGAATTGAAATTTCAACTGCCCTTAATAAAAACAAAAGGCTTGACTCATAAAATGGAAAAAGCTGAAGTCAAGCTATAATTTGCAAGGCAGTTCAGCTTGAAACTATTTTTCTTTTATTTATTATGAATAAACTTTTCCTCGAGAAAAATCCTTCAGCCCTATATTTCAAAAATAAGTGTGTGTATTTCAGGGGGAAAACCAGAATGTACATTTCTTATTCAGTCCTCCCTAGTCACAAAACATGGTTCTTGGTGGAGATAAAAGCGAACTCTTTCTGTACTTGTGAGAAGAAACTTCGTTTTGGAATAGAATGTCTCCTCACTTAACAAATCACCTGCTCCCTCTTAATTTCAATTTCCATAATTTGTCAATACTGGACTCTAGCTGAAACTGGAAGTGGAGAAATAAATTCTAAAGGAGTGGAGGCGAAAATAAGCACTCATCCTTCTCTGACCTTGGTGTTTGCAGGGCTGTTTCTCACAATTCTTCCCTCGTCTTTGTTGCCGGGCACCATTTTGCTCTCTCAGAAACAGGTTTTCTCAGTGGCTTCCCCAGCCTCGCTGAGGGGCTGAGCGCCGCCCTGGGGGGCTGCCATCTCAGAACCAGCCGGAACAGGGCCTGCTGGCTCGGGGCAGCCCCGGCCTCGCCTCACAGAGTCCCCCACAGCCCCCGGGCGCAGGGACGTGGCACCCTTCAGCTGCAAAAAGTGCCATTTTTTTGGAGAGAGAACTTGAAGGACAAAGAATTATGTCCCCAAAGCCCTGAGGGGGTCTTTCCAGTGGATGTGTGAAAGAATGAACAGAATCAGGAGGAGAAAGCCAAGCAGAGCCTTGCTCTGCATTTTTAATTTTAATGGGAGAGCCTGGACTGAATCAGAACCAAAAGATGTGGCCCAAAAAAGCTGCAATTAAAGAAGCCATAGAGGAGAGCTGTTGCAGGAGAATATTCAGCCTGTTACAGGAAGGAGGAGATGAGGAAACTGAGGGGAAGGAGGACTTGAGGAGAGAGGATGTCTTCTAAATTATAAAATATGTTGTATGTTAAGCTTTCAGTACTGTCTCCTCTGACTTTCCCCCCAGGCAAACTGATGAAGTGGACAGGGAGGTGTGCAGTCCACAGACTGCATTTTAAGGTAACAAGAATTATGTTCACCTAGGAAAAAAAAAAAAAGGTAAGTCAATAGTTGCTGAGTTTTGTGTTGGTCAGTTGAGTCCCTCCCAAAGACTGCTCAAGTATCTCTCTTCTCAGTGGCATCATTAGTTTCTCATGAACCTTGACCTGGTCCTTTTTTCGTTTGTTTCATTTTGTTCTAGCAGATGATCATTTATGAAGGAAATCTGGCAAATATGATGTGAGCCAATGCAGACTGACTTGCACTGTTTCATCAGATGGGGTAAATGATGCCCACTTCAACTTTAGCATGTCCCATAGCTGAAGCCCTGCAACATCATTTTATCTGTCAGTGTTAAATACTTTAATTGCCAGACTTTTTTAGCAAAAGCGTCACTATTTGGGGGTAATAGACAAAGCATTTACCGTAATTGCCTGTTCTTGCTATCCAGGGTGCACAAGAAATCCATCAGCACAGTGCATCTTTTCAGGAGGCTTTGGGCCCTAACGGACACCAGCGCTTTGGAGCTGCATCACTGAAAGATTTTCCTGAAGTGTCCTAAAAGATTTTCTGGGGAGCCTGTGGTCTGAATGTTTCCGGCCTGGTGAATTAGAAAAAAGTGGAAAACTGGTCATGGTAAGAAAAATTACTTCCTGCACCTCTATTGTTCTTGCCTTAAATTTTTTACACAAATGGTATTCTTTTTTTTTTTTTTTTTTTCTATTGCTGGGTGCATTGAATATAAATTCTTCTACATTTTTTGGCAAGTCCCTTAATCTGTGGCACACAATAACACTCCCAGTCTTCCCATATCTTTAACAATTATCATTTGAAAGTCCTTTGCAATAAGGAAGTGAGAGAGAATTTCCGTTTTTCTACATGTGCTTTTAATAGCTTGAAGAATTATCCTGGAGAAGAAATAGTTGCTGTAATTGGTCTAGAACTAATGAAAGAGGAGCTCTGATGAAACATTGATATTTACCATAGTCTGCCTACAGAAGCAATTTTCTTCATTAATTCTTTCTTTTTCTTTAAATTCAAATTAATCTGGAGTTAGTAAATATTAAACACTCTCCACTTAGAAGGAATGGGATTTGTCACAGAGCAGTGGCACTGTGGCATTTGTAGAGACTTTTCCATCACTAAGGGATAATCGGTTTAATGACGGTGTGAACAGATTGCTAACTGCTGTGGTGGGCTTTCTGGGCTGGAGGAGAGAGGTTGAAGTCTGGCAATGTCAGCAGGTACTTGGCAAGAAAGCACATTTGGTTTCTATACCAAATGTCATGACATTTTTGTTTTGTCTTCATTTTTCTTGTGGGCTCTTTTTCTGAGCAGCAGCTTTATTGCAAAATGCCACTGTATCACATTGAAGCTGTTTATTGTATGCTATATTGCACTCTGGGCAGACTGAAAGGCGCTCTGCCCACTCAAGGCTTGAACACAGGGTGGTTTAATTGCATTCATACAGTTAAAGACACATGCTAGCGGCTCTCAGCTGCTTGCTTTATTCTGTGTCTTCTACTGTATATGATGTATTGGTGTATGACAATTTTATTTTCAAGAAATCTGTGTATGAAGCTAGTTTAAGGAAAGTTGTTAAACACAGTTAACAATTCTGTGGTATCTTTGTCTGATGCTACAAAACTAACAGCTGGTCTTATTTAGACCACTAGCTTCTGTGAGCCTCAGATAAATAACTCCTCAGCTGACCTGAGGAATGGGAAAGGGTGGAAACCACCTTCCTCTGACACTTTCTGAGGTGAAGATGGAGCCTCAAAATCAAACCAAAGTCCCCAGACAGTTTGCTGAGTGCCCTAGATGTGTTCTCAGTGGCTTGTCAGCACTGCAGAAAAAGACTGCAGAAAAAGTCTGCAGAAATTGCAGCTGGAAAGTGTGTTTGGGGACTTGATGCTCAACATGGTAAATGTTGTGGTGTTAAATCATCAGAAACTGGAATTTGAAGTGGTGATTTCCATTGTATTTTCCTATGATTTGAATTGCCAGAATTTTTCTAAGGCCTGTTGCAGCTTCAAAACTAAAGCTACCTTAAGCCAATCAAGGTTATTAAAGGGCTGTTGCATCCCACCACACACTGGTAGGTGTCTCTGCTCTAGTAAATAGTTAAAGTACCACCAAGCAGTTTTCCAGTTTCATAAGTGAATCTTCTGCGACAATTAGGGTGAAGGCAAGGAACCAAAAAGAGGAAAGTGCAGGTGGACTCCAGGTCACAGCAGAGCAGAAAATAGAGCTACACTTCTGAGCATGTATAAATTTGCTTTTAGTAAAGTCTTTCCTCATCATAGTCAAGAAATGGTGCGCTTTCTTTCAAATTTCAACTTCTCCTTACTGCTGGTCAGAGAGCCTTCTTTGCATGTGTACTTGTGCCCTAAATCTGAGTAACAACGTGGAAGGACTGACAGACCAATCCACAGACACATCCTGTGCAACAGGTTCACAGCTTGGTGCTTTCAGGCACGTGTAAGGTATTTTTTAATATTTGTTTTATTGAATGTGGATAGATTTTGTACCTCTGGGATTAGGTGAAACTCAGTGGGACTTCAGATCTGACATTGCTTTCCTCTCTGCCCACAACAGTGGGAGCCATTTGACAGGCTCAGTGACAGAGGTTTAAAGATGTCCAAGCATTTCACTATGGAAACAATGACGCATCATCAGGAGAACTGGAAGGACGATAGGAATTTAACTGAATGCACTTTCTTTTCTTTTAAATTGATGGTATTTAAGACACTTACTAGAATATATAATTAACCTTGAGTTTCTAAAATTGTGATGTATTTCTTTCCTTGGAATACAGTTCCAAATGAACTGCTAGCATAACTTCAGAAATGTCCTTGAGGTATTTAATATATATTAATTTAACAGGTGATTTTCCATACAGGTGGAGAGCCATATAAATACCTAGACTTGGTTATAAATATTAGATTTAATCTTGGTAAGGACACTTAAAATAAAAATGAAATATAGTTAGGCATCAATTCCCAGGTCACCTAATTAAGTGGCATCCTTGCTTTATAATTTTTATTGTGCCAAACAAGGAATGTGTATACTAATTAAGATGACTAATAGTTATGCTCAATCTAATTATAGCACTGCCAGGAGGCACTATAATAGTTAAGGGTCTGTCAATGTTTTTACTACAAAATCTTGGTCTTAGTGGCTTACAGCTTAACTGTAATATTGTACCTGCTTCCTTGCAATGTGGGAGAAGATTTCACCCTGCATGCACTGCCTTGATTTGAATTATAATTGTCTAATTGAAAGGCATCTTTTTTATAGTGTTTGAAATAGAAGGTTTGAAGTAAAAGTACTGTCTATTGGTTTGGAAGCAAACACAAGCAAACTTCAAAAGTTTACATCACAACTTGTTCCATTTGCATAAATATCAGTATTTGGTTGTTCATTCGAGTGGAATCTTCCACATTAGCAAAATTTAATGGGAAATTCAGCAGGAGCAAGATCTGGACCGAGCTTTGGGTTCATTATTTTTATCTGAGATGGTTCAGGCTGGCATAGATTGGAGGATTTACTCTTCATTTTGTATGCACAGAAGGCAATGCCTTTGTCTTTACTTGGGCAGAAATGGGAGCAAGGACTGTGAAACATACCTGGGGCTCACCCAGGCCCTGCTACCCCACTGGGTGTAGGTGTTAGATACAGGGTGGAATGTTTTGAAACTGAATTAATGAACAAATCAAGAGCTATTATGTCCTGACCTGAATGGAGTAGCTCATTGTTAGGATTAACTTCTCAGCATAAGCTTCTTTTTTGTCGTTGTTTTTTGGGGGGGACGGTGTTTGTGGTCTTTTGAGGACTCTAAAAATTGACAGAGATGAAACAGATTTGGTGAAAAATGGTAAATATGGATCCAGAACAATCTATTTAAAAGATAATAGCCTTTTTCCTTACAAAGAGTGTAATACATTTAATGAGAAATTGGTTTTAAATCATTATTACACAAATGCTGAAAAAATATTGCAGATGTAGATACTGTACATCTGGAGAACAGCAGAAATATACTATGTCTTCTCAGAAATTAATGAGACATGAGTTTCTTTTGGTTGGATTATCTCAATTTTGATGTGGTAAAAATGCAGGACGGGTTGGACAAATTTCACTTTAAAATAATGTAAAACTATGTTACTTGGTACATCTGTGGCAGAGCTGTGTTTTCTTTCTAACAAGAATGATATTTTTGACCTGAATTTTCTGGGTAGTCACTGTACAACTGTACTGGGTGACAGAAATTATGATTGTCAGGTGTGCCCTGGTGCTTCAGTACTGCTTATGCTGGAAAACTGTCCGCAAGGTAACACCACTCCAAATGAACAGTGTCTTTGTAAATACCATGGGACTCATTAAGAGCCATGTCTTGGCAATTAGCAATTTCCAAGGGGCAATGGTGAGTGAGGATGTTTCACAGTGTGAAACATCCATAGGATATTTTATGAGCTGCCAGAGTAAGAGAGAGACAGGAGCACTGAGGCAGTATCGTTTTTCCTCTAGGCTGAGATTCACAGCTCAGCATGGCCAGAAGATTAGTAGAAGGATTTGAGGGGTAACGATTTTAAAGTGAAAGAGGGGGAGATTTAGATTAGATATCAGGAAGAAATTCTTTACTGTGAGGGTGGTGAGACACTAACAGGTTGCCCAGAGAAATTGTGGACGCCATTTCCCTGGGAGTGTTCAAGGCCAGGCTGGATGGGGCTTTGAGCAACCTGGTCTGGCGGGAGGTGTCCTTGCCCATGGCAGGGGGGTTGGAACTGGATGATCTTTAAGGTCCCTTCCAACTCTAATCATTCTATGATTCTATTTGCTTTTTTCACTGAAATGCTCACCTGGAGTCTCACCAAGGCAGTGAAGGGGATCAACTGAGTTTATTTTGTGCTTCTGGCCTCATTGGTGAGGCCAGGCATGTTCATTCAACCTTCATCTCTTCGGGTGATCTTGAGTGCTAGTCTGCCTGCTATCCCTTCTCTGGGAGCTTCTCTGAGAGGTCCAGAGTCAGATCTGCCTGTAGATTTTCCACAGACACCTGATATAATTGATCCTGTCCAGGGAGCATCTCTGGCTGCTGCTCAACTCAAGGTGATTTTTTAAAATCATCCTCTATTTTATAGCTTCCTCCTCCTCCAAATGGAGCCAAATCCAGCTAAACCTGCTTCCTTGAGCCATCTGCCTCAGCTGCTTTCTTGTCCCAGTTGTGGTGGTACTTAGTCATTAACTTAAATATGCCATAGCAAGCATTCATGATGCCCACTGTTTACAGTAAGGGCGTTGCATCATCATAGGAAGAAACCATTTTCTTTCACCCTTCTAGAGATCAGAGTTAATATTGGCACCACGTGGACAATTTGTGTTTAATGTTATCTTGCATATGCTGCTTGCTTGCTAGAAAATTTGTTACCCTTGTGTCAGGTGTTTCATTCAGGAGACCACTGAGAGAGACAATGAAGAACAAAATAGTGCAAGATAAGCAAAAGCTTCTTAAAATGAGCTTGGAAATCTGCTACTGGTCTTTGATCCTTTATAGAGTTTCTGGTGCTGTGCAAAGACTAAAATCATATATATAGTCTTAGGAAAAGACTGCCTGAAACATGAAATCTGTAGCACATTCTGAATATTTTTTTCTGTAATAGTAAGATATTAGAGATTATTTTTTTCAGTGCTATCTAAATAAGCAAATGGAATAAAGACAAGCTCTTCATTCTCTATAGTTTGCTTCTCTTTTAATTTGGTTAATGCTGGATGAATCTCTTTGGTGTGCACTAGCTTCCATTTTCTCACGAGCTGTGTTTATTGAACAATGGGGTATGGGAATAGACACATTTATAATACGTTTTCTAGCTTATTTTATTTAGTATGATATTTAGTAGTATTTTCAGCAGTCTTTGCTTCTGCTCTGTTTTGCATTTCTATGCATTTGTTCTGGAAGTAGTCAAGAATTCACCAAATATAAGCTGTGCACAGTCAAGGAAACTGTTGAAACCCATAGCCGTAGCTGACTTTGAAGCTGAAATAAGAATAATGACTACACAAGTAACAGCATATTTGAGATGTATGCAAGCTGTGTCTGCCCATCTGTGCTTGTAAACATATTTTGTACATGTGTGTCTGAGATGTTCTTCCTGGTGCATTTGTTACCTGGTAAATTCATGGTTGATGATTTTTTTTTACTCAAATTCACCTTGATTTATGGCGCTTTGTTATACCCAAAGGTTCATTCTGAATGTGATTTTGGGTAAAACACACTGGCTGGCTGCGCACCACAACCACAGCAAAACGAGTGTATCCACACAGTTGAGGGACCACACGTGAGGGCTGGGCACCGAGTACTCCTGTGCTTGGCAGGGTCATGGCAAACCCTTCACTGAACTTGAGGCATGTCCCATGTTTTAAACTGTTCCCTAAAGGGGTAACGTGACTTCAGGACGTGATGGCCAACAGTGATTTGTTAAACCTCCCAGCATTTTACAGTGTCTCTTTAGTAACTCAGTGTCCTGAATTGGGAAGGGCCTGAGACTTATTTGTTACCCAGCAGATACCACTCCTGTCCAGAGTGAGGGAGAGGTTTCCACGGGCCTGTTTACCACGTGGCTGTGGCCAGCAGCCCTGTATGGTACCATACACCATAGTCTGTGCTGAGGAGGAAGCAAGGGTGAGTGGCTGGACATTGAAACAAAATTGAGCAGGATCGGGCTCTTTACTCCAAGAGTATCTTCAAAATACTTTTATCCCTCTTCCCCAAGAGATAGAGACCTTCAGATAGGTGTAAACCAAAATAACCAGTACCCTCTTTCATACGGGATTATTTAATTTGTTCTGCAAAAAAATTAGCTTAGAATATGCAAGTGTGGGCACCTCATGCTTTGGTGTACGCTCCTTGCTCTTGTTTTGACAGATCACAGCAATCTGGTCATAACATCCCTGAACATGGACGTGCTTTTTTAGTGACGTATATTCTGATTTTGGTGGGCCTGTGTTTGGCTCAGGTTGGTCTGTGCATTGGGCGTAAGTGGCTTTTCTGTGATGTGAAAAGCCTTTCCCCCGTGCATCTCAGAAGAAAAATTCAGTCATTGAAAATCCTGCCTGGGTCTTTCAAAGAGATTATTCTAATGGTTTCTAATGAGAAGTTTAGGAGTTTGAGAGGTAGCTGTTTTTGCAGACTGTCTCAGTGCCGATCACTTCGCTCCTGAATTTCATTCGACCTGCCTCATAATTAACTGTAGTACAGCTGTGAGAATGTAGGTCAGCAATCTCTTTATTCTAACTATGATTTGTTTTCAAGGGGAAAAAAACAAACCAACAACTTTAAAGAAACTGAGAGAGAACAAAGAGGAGAAAAATTACTTCAAAACAAACTTTTAATGAATCTTTCTACTACGCACTTAAAGACCAGGTATTATTTTTCCTGGGGTGCTATTAACATAGCTGAATTAGCTTTATGTGCTGCCAGTTTATCCTGAGACTCTCCAGATTATCATGACTTTGCTGGATGCCACTGTGCAACGCACTGAGAGTCTGCTGGCAAACTAGGTCCTAAGATTGTGATATAGGGACCTGGGGCTGCAGAGTTGTGCTTTCTTAAACAACGTGTCTCTGTGGACGTTATAGTCCAGCTTTTACAGTAATTCCACTTCAGCTGCCTGCCCATCTGCATGACCTGTCTTTAATGTCCCTTTAAAATCCTCACATTCTGGCACAGCTGTCCCAAGACTCAACTGCAGTGTGTGATACAAACAGAAGGGTTTCCCTTCTGTGTCGTGAAGGTTGTGAGTGTGAGATCAGTACTGGATTCCCCAGGGTAGCTGCTTGTCACACACAATGCCTGAATCAGCAGAAATTGGCTGGCTTATGAGGCATTGAATTTAAAATTCAGTTTCTTACTTCCCCTAAGACCAGGATTACCCTGGAGGCCCACAACTGATTATTTTACCCTTACATCAGCACAAACCGATGCAGAATGACCATAATGGAAGACATGGAAATGCTGAACATTAATATTTAGCATGTAGAAGCTGTATTAAGTCCCAGTATGCAAGGCAGGACACAGAACAAAAGCACATTCCTGTGAAAAACACTGTACTTACAGTCATCTTTTGTTCCTCACAACTGGTCATAGATGAAGGGGTTGGAGACAACAATGGGAGAATGGTTACTACAATTAACAGCAGCCACAGAGCACCAGCTGCCTAACATCATAGCAGAAACAGTTGTGTGTAGTTTAAGAGCAACTTCCAAGCATTTGCTTCACCAAAAAGCTGCATTTTTGCATCTTAATTGTTACTTCATCAGTTTTTTCTTTCAAGCTACATCAAGATACTGATTGTAGGAATTAACCTGCATATGTATTTCCCTGGTGCCTCGCTTGATGCTAGAACAGAGATTAGAGATGAGTAAGCACTTTGTGAGGAAGGAAAACTAATGTGAAATTTAATTTTACTCTTAGGTGGGGCTTACACCACCCTCACCCCCCTGCAATAAACTATGCTTGTATTAAAACAAGGTGAAAAATATATGTGCAACTGATAGAAAATAGCATTCAGACAGCTGATTACTAGATTGATTGGAAGTGAGATGGATCGACACTGAGATGGATTAATTGATTTTTCTGGATTTGGCAGAAGCAAGGTCTGTCATACCAATTCTTAGCACTTCACAAACATTAACTAATCATTCACCCTCTTGCTGTCAGGTGGTAATTTTGCTTCATATACAGATGGAAAAAACCCAGCAGATGAGGATGAGTTACTTGCCTCAGGGGAGGCATCCTGCCAAAAGTGGAATTGGGTTACTGCTGCCTCTCAGTGCATGGATGCCGTGAGGAGCTCTGTGTCTAGGTTGGCCTGGGAGTTTTGATTTCACCCTGTCTTTCTGGGATACAGAGGCCAGATTAGACAGAGGTGTCTACGGAGCTGAATAGATACAGTTTCTATAAATGCTGTCTCCTTTGACATGGGAATGAAGCCTACAGCTACTTTCCTAATTAACAATCATTAAAAAAGTATTACGAATCTGAAAATCCAGTGAGATTTACTTAGCCTTTTCAGGTTTGGGCAAATATACAGCTAGTACGGAAACCAGATGTGTCTCCCACCTGTAATATTCTCTTTCATGTCTTCTTCTAACTGTGAAAACGAGATTAAAATAGATTGCCTTATAAAAGCCTTAGAGCACTGAACACCCATTGTCCTGGACAGTAGAGTTTACCTTCTTCATTGGACAGGGCCAATGCAAATTATCAGAAAGATCGAATACAATGCATCCACTAAGAGTCTCATCTCTCTGCCTTGCTTTACACTCTTTCTTCCTTTTGGGGCTGAGGTATTAATAAAAAAATGACAAGCTAGAAATCAACGTCAAATATAAAAAGTGTTTATTATCCATGTGAAACCTAATACTGCATTTCCTGCAGTGGCAGCACTTGATTGATGAGGCTGACATGTAAGAACATTCTCTTGTTTTGACAAGTTTGATGGAGCCTTTGGCTTGATATTTTTTTTCCTGATGGATAAAAAAGAAACAGGTGTGGCAGGCTTAATATATAGAGAGGATTTTTTGGTATAGTTACTGTCTGCAGGGAAATCCTGATCTTTGGAAATAAAAATTTTTGAGATCAAGTAGTAAGCCTTCCCTCCAGCTTCCCTTGGGATAGCTTTGCATACTTTCAGTTCTGCAGCATCGTTTCTTATCCTTCCATACCAATGGCGAGTGTATCTTCTGCAAGCCAGTACGTAGTGGTAAAATCAATAGTTGTTTTACTAACTTTACAATCCCTGAATTTTCTTACAAATAATCAGTTAAAGACCTCTCTTCATTCCTTCATGCTTCATTACATTACCTTCTCTTATAACCTTTTTCTCCAAGGCAAGGTTTTAGGCCAGGGTTCTGCGTTTAGGATTACTAGTGTCAGTAAAAGTTAAATGGTGAGCACTTGGTTTCACATGGTACGGCTCTTCCTGGAGATCCCTACATTCAAAGCACTTGGGTACTTTTGCGTGTTACAAGGAAAAGAAAAATAGGCCAGCTAAATTAGGCTTTGTTTGAAACAAGGGATAAAATAAGAAAGAATTGCAGAATTAGTTCTTAAATTGAAGACTTGTATCTTCTTAAAACCTGGACTTCAAATACTAGAAGCACAAGGCTGAGATCTTCAATGTGGTCCTGTTAAAGCCTAGCAACACACAGTGCTTAAGGTGGAAGCGTTAGTGCTACTTTCATTAAGTGTTAGATATGCTGCCAGGCTAGTGGGATTAATTCACCCCAAAATGAAGTGGCACTTTACAATCCATAAAGTTACCGTGGTCATTGAAAGGCTGAGAGAAAGAATATATCTGACATTAACTAATTTTATTTTCTTTCCTCATACAGAACCGATCAGAAACAAAATTTGTAGTTGTAGTTCTGCATCGCGTGTAACACTCATCGCCCAGTGAGTAGTAGAGGAGGATTTGGCCAGGTCTGCTGGTGGGCTTGCAGAGGATGGGCACAAGGATGGCAGCCCATTTCCTCTGTGCAACTGGAGGCAGGTAGGAGCCAGGCTTTGAGGAAGGGATCAAGGATGTTGGCTGAGCAGGCCTGGGGAAGGGCAATAGGGAGCAGCCAAGTCTGCAGACATGGAGAGATTTACTTTCCATTACTGTGTTGTGTTTTGATTGTTAGAAAAGGCAGACCTCTGTGAAGGAGAAGCTCAGATTTCTTATGTTTTCTGTGGTTGTTGAAATGGGTCTGGTTCGGACTCTCATTCACTTCTTTTTAGGCAATGAGCCAGGCACAGGAGGCCAGGGCTGTCACTCAGAGACAACTGCCTCGTGGCTGGGACTTTTGCCTACTGGGTTGAGATCTTTGGGATTTTGCTGTAAACGTGTTATAGAGATATCAAGGTGTGTAGTCAGAAAATTAAAATCACCCTTCTTAAACCATGACAAGCTGCTTTGAAATGACTACTCCCACAAGACTTAGGAACACAAAGGATGTTGGGGTTCAACAGTGTGTTTAGAAAACATCTGAATTTCTGAAGTGTTGTGTTGACAGCATTACTGTAAAGGCTTGAAGCTTTTCTAGCTTTCTTTGGTGGTCAAACTGACCACAGCTGCATTCTACATACATAGTGCAATGAAGGCATGTATTCAGGCTTCCTCTGCCTGTCTTTGGAGCTGGGTGGTTTCAGGGTCTAAGACAGGTGCTATAAAAGCAGGGGGAACCCTGAAGTTCAAAGTCATAATAGCATAGTGAGTTAGAGATTTCTACAAAGATCTGAAACTCCATGATTTGAATTCCTGTCTCTTTTGGTTTGAACAACTATAAATAAAACTAATTCAGAGGAAGTATCTTTTAAAAAAAATAAATATCAAAATAACTTGGTAACATCAGATATATCATTAACTTTTATCATTTGTATCTAAAGGAAGCAACACATTTTACCCTGAGATAAATAAATTATTTTATCATGTGTGAACACTAACAGTGATGTCTATGAATTCATGAAGCACCTGTACAGTTTACTTGTCCATAGTAACTCCCCTGGGCTCTAAAAAATATATATTCTTTAAGTTTTCACAGCCTGGCATGTCTGCCTGTATGCTTCCTGCCACAACATTGGAGTCCAACAATCTCAGTGTTGACATCATGATCACTGATACTAGCTCTTACTTTTAGAAAAAGGAATAAATAGTACAAATGAAACAGGAATGATTTGGGAGATAATACCTTCACAAGACAGAGATGTCTGGTCTGTGAGCTTGAGACAGTAGCTAGAGGTGGACACTGCACACTTACAGTGGGGCAGCCATGGGCAGCTGCTGGAGATAATCCTGCCTGTGGAGAAGGAAATAGCTAAGTAAGGCTGGAAAGGGGATAGTGAGGCTCTTGGAGAATGTGTTGCAAAGACGAGTCACTTAAAATGGTCCCTATGTCCACTAGAAGCACTAACTCCAGCTCAAGCTCTAATGACATTCTGGGTAATGATTTTAAATTGCCTGAGTTTGGATGAGAGGTATTGGCTTCTGTGATTTAATATGATTGTCTGAGAGCTAAAATTTGTTCACAGAATTCAAACACAAATATTAATTTCTAGGAAAATGTTACAGCTGGCTTTCAGACTGGGGGAGGTAGCTCTGGGTGATGAGTCATAACATGATTTTTTTTTTTTTTTTTTTTTTAATTTAAGAAATGAGTACACTTCATGTCAGCAACTTGTGGTTTTCTGAAGAGTTAATTTTTCTGCCCTCGTTTTCCCTTGAGTTTATTCCAAGTTATCTTAATCACATGCTATAAAGTAATTAAAAAAATAGGTCTTTAGATCCTTCCCTCAAAATGGTTCAGAAGGGAGTATGTGGGTCAGGGGAATGTTGGCACTGGAGTCTCATCAGACGGTGACAAGATAAATTATTCCACCAATTGCGAGAGCAGAATATAATGAGGTTTGACATAGTGAAAACTGAAGCTCATTCTGTGACTGAAATTTTACATGTAAGGGTGGTTTTGAAACATCCCCAAGAAGCGTTTGTGCAGCTGTTTAATACCATGAGTTTTCTTTATAGATGCTTAAACAGTTTGGCTTGCAGGAGCATCTGATATGGCTGTGTCACAATGAAGGTGTTGGGGAAGTAGACCCAAAAGCTATCTTTTTGTTCTGCAAATGTTCAGGGACTGAAAAAATCCTAAAACCACCAAAAAACCCCCAACACAGCGATTTAGTTGGAATAAGCCGGAGCCCCTTGGCTGAGTAGAGGGGATTTGGATTAATGGCCTGGCTTGAGTGTTTTAGGGTGGAGGCTCTCAGCAGAAACACAACTCTGTAACAGAAGTGCCTTTGCCAAGATAATCTGTCAAAACTGGTAAATTTGGACGAAACATGGCAGTAATTTCTGCAGGTAACAAAAGTCCAGAATCTGACTGAAAACATTTCAGTTCACTGCTGAGAAATCTTTGCTAGAAAGAGGAGCTCTGGCGGTTTCAGCACGTGTGTAAACGGGCAGAACGTTTCATTATCTGCTAGTTCTGCCTGGTTTTGTGATCTGTAGATTTGGCTTCAGCTGATGGGAAATATATTTTTTTTATTATTTTTATTTTTTCCCCCGTAAAACGGAGAGCAGAAGCTAATGTGTAGTTAGTGAAACAGACCAGGACCATGTCTGAATCTACAGCCACCAACTGCTAGCTGGGTTATCAGAGCCGCAGCTCCAGAGCTGCAGGAGGGTTGTCCCCGCAGCCCGTCACTAGAGGGCGGCCGGACCGCACGGCGCCGGCAGGAACAGGCATTTCTACCGGTCACTTCTCCTGTAACGTCACCCTGAGCAGCGATGACAGGCAGACGTAAACCGTATGTTCAAACTTGATGCGAGTGACAGGTACCCAAGAAGTGTTCCAGTGTGAGGACATGGCATTTCTGGGGAGGTGATGCCTCCCCGTCATCCTTGCAGAGAGACTCCTGTGGGAGCAATAGCCTTTTTTTATTAGGAACAGAATCAAGGTCTGTCTGCCTGCCTGCCCCAAAATTTTATATCCACCCCAGGGGAAGATCTGGTTGGCAAATATATAACTGTGTGACACGTCATCTCTCTCCCCAAGGCAGAATATCATGCTCACAAGAACTGCAAGTGTCCCAAAGCTCTGGTAGCTGTGGATTTTGTGTTATGCCAGGAAATGCCCCATATATAAGACTGTGTTATTCAAACTGTACTCAGGGTGGTAAAGATCATGAACTTGATGCCCACAAATTTGGGGATTTTTGAAAGGGAAAAAGCCCCAAGTCCCCTGTAATACTAGTAATGTGCATAATATTTTTCTGTTCTGCAGTTTTGAGTATTGCTGAAATCAAGTTGCCATAGTGGTGGCAATATGATACAGGAAGCTGAGTTAAGAGATCCCCAGCAATCCTGCACTGGGTGTCCTTTAGCAGATAAGATTCTGCAGTGCCAGGGCCTGGGAACTGTCCCATGAAGGAAAGAGCACTTTGCCTGCCTCTCTGGGACTCTTGTACCACCAGCTTGTGCCAGTCTCATGTCTTCATAGGGTCACAGAGAAGCAGCAGCAGAAGAAGCCTCAGTCATCACCCTACTGGCTCCAAACCAGGAGGTGTTACTTGCACTCCTCTGCCACCCCCCACATAGCAACGGAGGGATGTTTTCAGGATGCCTAAATAGCACCCAGAATTAATTGCAGCTTGTCTAGAAACTTCCCCCAAAACATCCTTCCTGTGTAGCATGAAGACAGATTCTCAGCACTACTCTACTTTCTCCATTCTCCAGCGTTATTTAACTGTGGTAGTCTGTAAGTAACTGCTCAAGGTTTCCAGTGAGCATCTATTAAGTGCTGTCTTTACATAAAAAAAAAAATCTTTCCCCTCTGCAACCCAGATACCCACCTGTGAGGGTGTGGTTTGAGCTGGGAACCTACTGTTCTCTGTCCTACTCAGCTACTCTTCCCAGTGATATTTACATAAAAAATCTAAGAAATAACACCTACATGATGCTTTGAATTTGCCTGTCTTGAAAACTCCTTCTAATCACCTATCAAATGAGTAACAATATTTCTACATCTTCAGCAGTTCCAGAAATGTTAATTCAGATTATGATACAGGCAATAGATTTGCAATTGGACTGTAAAGCTACATCCAGTATGGCTGTCAACCAGAGAAAAGATCAGCCAAACAGCTGGTTTACGGTGCTTCCAAAAAAAGAAAAAGGAAAAAAAAAAATAAAAAGAAAATTTACCCAGCGGGTCGGTGGGGCTGCTTCTGTGCTGCAGATTTGTAGTTCCCTGGGAAGCAGCAGTATAGCTGGTCAAACTGTAATTAAAACTAAAATGCAGTGTTTTGTTCAAATAAATTAAATGCTTCGGAAAAGAAACAATTGCCAAACTCTGCTGTACAGATACTGTTTTTTCAAAACAGAGTTTTAGTTAATTAGCACTGTTTTCAGACAGCCAAGCTTGCTTCCTAGGTGAGATGCTGAACAAGAATTACTGGCCTCTTAGGAGCATGGACTGATGATTATGTTATCTGGTCCAGAATATTTCACATGTTAAGACTGTTGCAAATTACCATTTTCCATACAAATGAAGTGGAAGCTCTTCCTTCTCCTGGGTGACTGGCCTGAGTTATCACACTGCTTTGTCTTATGACAGAAAAGTAATTCTGTTGGTTGGCTATTGGGAAAATGCACAGTACAGTAAAGTGAATTGAGCAACACAGATGACAAAGGAGAACCTAAATGGCATGATGAATAATAAAACCAGATTCTCCACGGTTGCTGGTCTCAGTAAAGAAGCCCCCATCTTTTTCCATTACTTTAGACATCAACTTAAATCTAATAGCTCAATAAATACCAAAACAAAGGAAAGAAGGAAAAGTCAAAATACACCCCACCCCCCCCAATAAAATATCTGGAAATGTTAGTTAATACTGGAACTCTTGTTGTGCTCTTATGATTAGGACTCTTTGCTAGTGGCCCTCAAATAGGTGCGTAGACAAACTGTTTGAGATCAGAGCTGGAAGCATGAAGAAGGTCTGGACACCAAGAGGGTGGGGACAGTTAAAGAGCAAATTGTGTTTAGGAGGAGAGGCAGCTTTGACGATGGTCTCTAGGAAGCCTGGGACTGGGAATAAAGTGAGATTTTAGGGGATTTGTTGTTAAATATAACTGTGAGTAATACAATGGTTGCCTTCATCCTTTTTCTTCCAGAAGTGAGGCATGTTGAACTGCTTCCAGGTAGCAGATGGTAAGGATCCCACTTTCATGTTGGCTAGATCTGCGGCTGGCTGGAAAGCAGCTTTTCCTTTGTGTTGTAGGATCTGTTATGGGAATTCTCAGACAGAAAAAAAGATACTGAAATTAAAAGACTTCCATTATTTCCATTATTCCTGGATGGGGAGGTGGATCTGCCTCAGCAAGGTGCTCCAGCCCATCTCTGCTCAGAAAAGCTCTCAAATATCTACTTACACAAATACCACACTTGCTGATTTGGAGCTGTAAATTCAAATGGCCTTTTCATAACTCTCTGTTGGTTGTGGATTTTTGTTTGTTTGTTTGATTGATTTTATTTGACTGTTGACAAAGAGTCTTTCTTCACAGACGTACAGACAGTTAGATAGGAATGTATCAGTGTTTCTCGTCTGTTATCAAGACAGTCACTTCTAGCTGATGGTCCTTCCACTATTTATTAATTATTTACTTAAGTAACGCATCTTCTTGAGTCAGCCAAGTTAGAGCTAACAGGAAAAATAAAACCAGTAGTTCTCAAACTTTCTGCTTGTCCCTACAAAGTGTTTGAAGTCATTATCTCAGCCATGACAAAGTAAAAGCTGCTGATTGTGTTGCACTTTGCATACTCGAATTTCACTGTCCAATGCCAATGAGAGGATTTCCCAGTAAAAGCTGTGGTTGCCTACCAATCAGGCTTTGCTTGAGGGTCAGTTTGCCTAAGAGGTGTTTGCAGTTTGGGATTTGTAGTTCTCTTAACTGTACTGCAGCCATGGTGCTGGTAACCTGGTGATGCTGACTGGTAACTGATGATACAGAAAGGTAATAGCCAAGGCAACTGGAATGATTTTAGGGGTGATGGCAAAATGTTTATGATATTAAATGGCAAAATGTGTAAAGTGCCTATGTCTCTATAAAGATGCTGAAGGAATAAATAAAATAAATTGGACCATCTGGCACTCACAACTTTCTATGTAGCCTTAGCTAGCAGTTCGTAGGAAATTAAACCATGATAATATTGTCTCTCTCACTGGTTCTTAGGAGTGATCATTGTGAAACACATGTAAACACTGAACTGGAATTTCTGGAAACAGCAGTGTATGCAAAATTGGCAGAAAATCACAGTGCTCTGGGGATCAGAATAACTGGATGGAAGCACCAGTGAGCCTGGCAAGACTCTTGATCTGCAGGGCAGGTAATGGCTAATGTGGAATTGCCAGGTCCCTGTGCCAAGATGCTGACAGGCTGAAGTGCTGCTGGAGATGTGGCACTGCACTAAGCCATCTAATTTTTTGCAGTCCGTGGATTTTGATGGGGCTAAGTGATATGATGCTCTGTTTCCAAATTTCTCATTCCATCCTTTGCTCATCCTTCAGAAAGACCAGTTTTAAGAAGGTTGTAGAGGGTGTTTTGAGTAGCAGGCTGCGGTGATTCTATTAGTGAACTCTTACTGTTTCACAAGTGCTAATGAGTAAATCATCGAGAGAGTTTGTAGGCACAGGCATCTTATTTAACAATTTATAACCTATTGACCCCTGGGTTCAGTTGATTTGAAAACACAATGTGTTTCTCTTCCCAGTCTCATTTTTCAAATTCTTGGCCAATGCACAATAGATCTCAAATCTTTTCTTCTGTATTTGGGCCTTTTCCTAACATCAACTCTTTTTCCTTTTTCTTTTTAAATCATAAATGTCAGTTTTAGGATTGAAGAGGAAAACTGGTGTCTTGATTTGAGGTTAAATGAACCAATTTTCTGTTTTATAATTTTACTTTTCTAGCTGGACCTCTTCTGACTAACTAAACCCTGAAATTAATAGCATATTGTTCAGAAAACTGTTCACTTTCACAGTGATAAGGCCTGATTGTGCCAGGGAATAGTGTGCAGAGAGGCTCTTGCTTATACTTATTGCTATAACAACCAAAGCCAGGTAGTTTCATTATTTGCCCCGTTGGAGGATCAGAAGCAGAAAAGCATAGAGGGGTCACACCTGTAAGGGGGAACGGACAGGACAGGTGACCCAAAACTGACCAAGTAGGGTATTCCATCCCATCCACATCCTGCTCAGTATAAAAGCTGAGGGATCAAAGGGTCAACTGTCTTTCTTCGATGGCCAAAATCCAAGAAGGACCCTGTCTGTTCCTCTGTCTTTGATCCTGATACGAGCATTCCTGACTCCAGATTTGGAATCCAGCTCCTGTTGATCACCCAGTCCAGTCTGGGATTTTTCCCAATGGCTGCTGGCAATGTGATTGTCATCCTGGGAGCTTGATATGATTTTGTGTATGTTGTATCTATTTCATTATTTTCTTCTTACTTTAATACTTGATTACAGTAGTTTAGTTAATTCTAAACTTGTAAATCTCCTTATCTGTTCCTCCTTTCTTTTTGTGGGGAGGAAGGGCCATCTGTCAATCTGGTTTTGGTAAATTTGGTTGAAACCATGACAACAGAGTAATTGAAAACAATTATTAAACTCTAGTGCTTAATGTATTCATTTCCTTGTTCAGGTGCATGGAGCTCATGAAAAGTTGGAAAGAAAGCTCAAAAGAATGCTGCCCAATTTGTACTGAATAGATGTATTTGTTTTGTCACATACTTGTTAAGTAAATGAGACTAAAGATAAGTTGTGGAAGAAATTGGTGCTCCTGAGCTTCCAGTCTGTCCGTGTGTAGTAGATTATAACAAAATGCAAAGGTGGTTTTAACTGAGTAGAAGCTTCAGGTATAACATACACCTCAAAATGTATCACTATATTGAAGCTGGATTTATATTTAATTCAGAATATAAAACAAAAATTTCACCTAACATTTTAAAGCAGACAGCTGTAAGGAGCTCAAGTAACATGATGAAAGAAAGAGGCTGTGAGACAAGAACTTGAGCTCCCTTGGTAGGAATTAGAGGCAAAATTCACAGGAAGCCAGCACAAACCAATGGGACAGATTGGTTTTGCCCCTTGTAGTGGAGTTGTGGCATGGGGTTGCACATTAGTGGCATGTCTAAACAAAGAGGTTTTATTTGCTTCCTTTCTTTTTAATACATGACAATCATGGCTGAGACTTGTAAAAGGGCCGTATTCCCATCCTGGATCTTTTCTGCACTATGACATGGTGAGAACCTCTCCTCCTAGGCCTTGACAGGATCCAGAAATGCTTTTCGGTGCTAATAAATTGTTCCTGTATTTCTAAGTATTTCATGTTGCAGTTCTAAAGAAAACCCTTTAAAGTATGATGAAAGCAACACAAGTCAAGCTGATGCTTGCAGCTGGAATCCCTGCTGCAAGGCCACAAGCACATGCAGAAGTAAGAAAAGCCAAGCTTTTATCCTGCAGTTCCTTCTTTTGGGAGCACAAGTAGTTGATATCCAGTAGTTTTAATAAAATCAGTCTTTGGATAGGACTAATTTCCTCTAGCTTTTGCTGCCTAGAAGTTAAGCGTCTGATTTTAGCTACATTCAGTAGCCAGCTGAGAGAGACAGGAATCTCTAGAGACTACTTCATTCCACCTTGTTAGACACCGATCATTAAGTGAGCTGAGGAGTCCCATTCATCATCGTGTTTTCTGTAGAACTGAATTGTTGATATCACAAGATTTGACTTGGTAAACAGGCTTGTTTGTAGGTAACGTTTGAATGAAAACATTTCATTTAACTTGATAAAAGTAGAAGAAAATTATTTTTGGAAGGACTTAAAACCTCAGCTTTTGTATACAAACTTCATTGAAAGACTCATTTTGCTCTGCTCCAAACAAAAATAAGGTCTCAATTGTTTCTCATGTGGCAGGCTCTGCTGAAACTGGATGCAGAAAATTCCTATCTGCAGAAGCTGGTAAAGTACCTTTTGAATTTCCAAATTAATTCGGCTTGATTTTTGTGTGTGTGCGTGCATTTTTGTTTCTGTTTCTGTAGCCAGTCTAGTCAGAACTATTGACGGGGCAACGTGCCATTGGTCAGAGCCAAGGGATCTGAAAGTGATATGTTTTATTCAGCATCAGGCTTCTACCTGCCTGGTTGTGTGTAACAGGGGACTTTGGACAATGCAGTTGACAGTAGACAACAAAACATTACATTTTAGGGCCAAAGTGTAGAGTGCTGCACTACAGGAAAAGGATCTTTAATACTTATTTTAACAGGCACATACGAGTTGAGGTTTTGTTTTCCAAAGCTGGTAAAATGGGTAAATTTGGGTGGATTTTCCTGAAGATGGCAGACAATGTTCTTGCTCTAGTGCTACTAGCTGCCAAAGCTTTGAGTTGTGTTTTCTGTTGCAGGATGGGTAGAGCTAAACAAGGCAAAGGTTGAAAGGTTTTTATTGTGGTCAAAGCAGTGTAATGTTTCTTCATTTTAACTCAGAAACAGCTGTATTGCTTTAGCTGAAATTAAAAAAAAAAAAAAAAGATAAAAGAAATTGCTTGAGGCGTACACCCAGCATGTAAACTTTCAGCCTAAAGCTTGGCAATGTCATAAATAACTGACAAAAAGCCCTACACTGGGAAGTGTTGGGCAACTTGGATAATGATGACTCTGATCCTTCAGATATATTTAAATGGAAACATCCAATGTCCATTGTTTTACTAGGTTTCTTGCTTGCAGCTGGCATTCTTTCTTTTCTATAGAAAGAAGTACTGGAGCATTTTATTTGCTGGAAAAAATAAATCCCTCTGCACTGAACATTGTGCAACTTGGCAAACACTGACCAGAAATACTGGCCAGGAGCAACTAGAGAAACTCTGTTTTCTGTATCTCAAACACAATTTCCTTTTTTTTCTTTTTCTTTTTTTTTTTTTTAAATTTTATTTTCAGCCATTGTGGACTTTTTTTCCCATTCCATACAGCTCCCATAACTTGCATATGACAATAGATCATTTCCAGCTACTAGAAGGTGCCTGGCAGCTTTAGTGGCTGTGTCAGATTTTGCTTTCATTGACTATAGCCCAAACCCAAGTGCTAAAATTAGCCCTTCAGTTTCAGTGGCAATAATTTATATACGGTACACATGAGATGACCAGAGATATATCTCCAGAGCAGCAAAGTTTTCAACCATTTTTCCCATTGTCATCTAGCCATGCAATTCTGAAAAGCCGCAATGCCGTCAGCCTGCTGGTGCTGCTCCCACAGAGAGCTATGGTTTCCCATTTCCGCTCCTTCTGCATCGTGTGGTGCTTTGGCAATGCATACGGTGAGATGCTCAAATTAATGACCTTTGTCTCAAGTCCAGTGCCTGGTATTAGTCTGAACAGCAGTAATCTGACTGATTGCAGTGGAGCCATTGCCAGTTTTCTGTGATATAGGTGAGATCAGAATTTTAAACAGGCAGACAACTGATCAAAATGTGGCTGTTGAGGACCTTCAACTCTGAATCGCCCTTTCCCACATTTGACTGTGCTCCAGGTAGCCATCCCTTCAAAGCTGGCTGCTGAGAATCCTTTTTTACCCATTCTTTAGAAAAGTGTGAGATTGATAGTATGAGGGAAGGGTTAGCTTTCATATCTGAGATGCAAGGAAAGTAAAGAAGAAGAACTCCTATCATTGGTCTGTGCGTAATTTGTAATTGTCTTTAATGGACAGCTTGTTGCTGGTATTTTTTTTTAATTTTATTTTTTTTTAATTACTGGTATACTATTGAAAACTAGAGCTATTTCTTATTATTAAGATTGCATGATCAGATTTCTCATATTCAATTCTACCTTCTTGCTTTTTCCTGCTTCATCTACAAAGAGAAACCATACACAGGAAAATGGGAGAGCAAAATACTAATTAAATGATTGTTTGGATGAGACAGGGTTAAAAAACCCAGCTCACTGCATGAACAAAAGCAACTGGGTTTTTGATTTAGCAATGTCTGATGCAGGGGATGTTCCTACTCCAAATTCAGTCACCATGGAAACAAAACTTCTCTTTAAGCATGCTGTATCTTTGACAGAGCAAGAGGCTTCTTTTTGGCAGACATTTTTCTGTCTTCTTTGTAGATGATGAATACTTCTGGAATGAGCCACTTTCTTCTATCTCCTCTGAAATGTGTTAAGTTTGTACTGTGCAATATGCAGTGTTGCCCCTTGAAACAAAGGCACCACTTTTCAATAGGATTCTGAAATATCGGGAAACTTAAGAAAAATTTTTTCCTCCAAAACATCTAAAAACTAGAAAGTTCACATGACGTGTTGGTAAGAATTTCTATAAAAAGGTGTTGTGACTCTCAAAGGTAGCACAAGTTATCAAGTAATGTGGAAATTGCTATAGTAACTACTTTTATTGTATTCTTAAGTAAAAAGTCATGTAAAATGTGTGCAGGCCTTAGTAAGTGAAAACTTGTCTCAGGCAGAGCTCACAAGCACTGTCCATGCTGTCTGCTTATTCCTGGAGTGGGTGCTGTGGGTGCATGGTGCTGTGCATGTTGGGTGGTGACCCAACTGCTCTTGGGTGACTCTTGATGCTCCTACTTAATCATGAACCTAATCATAAACCACACACTGAATAATTGGTGTAAAGAAAGCAAATGTGTGATGCTAAGCACTGCAAAACTGATAATTATAGAATCATAGAATGGTTTGAGTTGGAAAGGAATTTAAAGATCATCTAATTCCAATCCCCTACCATGGACAGGGATAGCCCCCACTAGACCAGGTTGCTCACAGCTCTGTCATATCTAGCCTTGAACACTTCATGGATCATGGGGCATTAACAACTTGCCTGAACAACCTGTTCCAATGCCTCACCATGCTCGGGGTACAGAGTTTCTTCCTAATGTCTGATCTAAATCTCCCTTCTTTCAATTTAAAACCATTGCCCCTCATCCTATCACTACACTCCCCGATAAGAGTACCTCCCCATCTTTCCCATAGGCTCCCTTTAGGTACGGGAAAGTTGCTGGAATGCATATTATATATATCAGACCCTGCATTTTCTGTATCCCGAGTTATGAACCACTGCTCTGCATTGGTTTCAGCTGATGTGAAGAGAATATCTCAACTTTTTAATCTGAAGAACCGCTGATAAATACATCCGTGTCCTTCCAGCAGTAGCTGTGATGCCTGTAAGGGTGACATTGAAATGAGGACAAGCAGTAAGGGGCATGTCCATCTCTGGAAGGGTTCTCACCACTTGGGGGCGATTTTGCATGGGGAGGAGAGCATCCAAAAAAAAAAAAAAAAAATCCTTGATAAGGAGGAGTGATAACCTTAAAACATTCTTTCATTACATGTGGCTCACAGTGCAATGGTTTTCATTCAACTCAGTATCACTGCTCTGTGGAGAGGGATGTCTCTGACTTTCAAGACATCAAAAGCTGAGTGTCTTTGCTAGGATTTGTTTTTTGTTATTTGTGGGGTTTGTTAATAGTCACAGGCAGACTCATGAAGACTTCAGAGCTGATTGTAGTAAATCAATAGTAAAAAGGCTGAAGGAACCCATGGCAGGTTTTTAATTGCTTTATGGCAATTGGTAGAATCAGCATTCCTGGACCTCATTATGCTAAGCACTATGTGAAAGCTAGAAGGAAAAGAACCAGCTCTTGCTTGAGAGCTTTATAAACCAAACACAGGTTATATATCCCAGAATGCATGGGAGGCAGAATGGTTCCAGGTGCTGCAACTTACATTTGGCTTCTCAGGTGGTTTTGTGGTGACAGTAACACTGGAAACAGGACTGGTAAATTCCAGTGGGTCCTTCATAGCAGGATCTGGACAGACATGTCAACTTTCAAGTGTCACTTGTCTTCAAAGAATCCAGTCAGGAATTTTTCATATATGGTTAATACACTATTTTTAAATAGTAAAAGGCTCGCTTCAAACATACTTGTAAGCCACCACATTTGAATGTTTTACCTTGTTCAGAAAATTATTCATGCCTGTTACCTGCTTAAAGCTCTGTGAACAACCTCTGTTCACAAGCTACAACAACACACTTTTAATGTGTGACATTTTGGCTTTTTGTACCAGTTTTTTTCAGACAGCTCTGCAGGCTGGACAGGACTTATGTTTCATAATGGATTATAGGTTTTGGTTCACTGACCTCATCCTCATTGAGGACTTTGGGTTTAGGCTGGAAGGTCAGTGTCTGTTAAGGTTCAGGATAATACTGATTGTGACAGGGCCTGGCTCTGAACAGAAATCTCCAGGGCTGCCCTAGCAGAGACCATCAGAGAGAGGCAGATGTCTATCAGTTCTGTTTGGATTGCTGCAGATATAAATCCTGTTACACGGCAAAAAGGGTGCCTCTGTACCTATTTCCATTAGGGTATTAGCATTTGGGTAGTTTCAGCAATTTCATTTATAGAGAGCTCTTCTTTTGTGTCTCTGAAGTTATACCTCCTAAAGCTGTGACATCTCGCTGCTGTATTATTGATACAAACCATGAACTTATTGTATGGTATTGTCCCATGTGTTCCTTGAGGAATTGCTTAGTGTCAGCTAAAGTCTTATCTTCCTATTGGAGGTCCTTCTTACTCATGCTTTGCTCTGTGGAAGAGATACCACTGGAGAAACCTGAGATGTAGGGGAGAGGCTTACAGAAGCTGAAATGTGTCAGGTAAGGAAGAAAAAGGGGCTGAGTAAAAATAAAGTAAGCATGCCTTTTGTACATTTGTTTGGATGTACTTTTGTATAACTAGCTAAAAGCCGGGTATTCAGTGAGCTGGTTGGTCTCGTGGAGTGTGGTCTCCAAAGCTCCCTTTGAGAGTAATTGAGAGATACTGCCACTGCTGCAGTGTCCAGGAAGGATGAGCTGGTAGCTGAAATCCAGACACATAAGTTTATTCGAAAGACCTAAAGCACAGAGATTCCAGGGTCCCAAACCTATTACTTAAAGGGTTCGTCCGAAAGAAACTAGGAGGTAGGTGAAATGCAACTCACCAATGACCACTGTGTGCATGTAGGTGTGAACCAAGCTTTCCCTCTGAGTTTGATTTTCCTATCACGGAACACTCCCAGTTACCTTCACAGTGGTGGGGCTGACAGTACTGAACACCAGGGAAGCACCCAGCACTCTGCAGGATCCTTACCCTGTAAATTACTTTCAATTGCACTAGAATTTGCAGTTCTTACATTCCAGAGTGCCACATTGATTTGTAATAGCTGCACAGTCCCTTCTGTAAGCTCTCTGCAAAATTTTGATATTTATCTGTCCTTTGTTTGTTTAGGAAACTGAGTTAGTTAAAAGGAGAGGCCAAAGATTAGAAATCCTGCATTTTTTCTTTCAGCTCCTTCCACGAGTGGTGTTTGGATATATTAGTAGTAGTAGTAGGCTTGGAGATTTGTCTCTCTCCAGAACTCAGTGACTTGGATGTACAGCATTAAATTCAAAGTATAAACTGTTGTGTTTGCCAGCTTGCAGTAATGAGCAGAAACTGAAAAATGTAGAGTAACTGTGAGAGGCGTCAGAGCACGTAATGCTGTGACCTTGAAAGAGAGTGGAAAGGCCCATAGCACTAAAAATTCATAGAAAGCATCACCCAGAGACTGAATCAGGGAGTGCTGCAATGGAAAAAACATGACATTTCTGTATTCGGCCAAGTAGTCTATGAAATGCCTTAATGGTATAGCTTGCTGTCATTGACTCCTGCTTTTACAGAGTGTTTTAATTTAATTATTCCAGGTAGCTAGAGATGTCTTCAAGACGTTTGACTTGATTTGTTTGAAAAATGGGTCTGTCTGAATGTCTGTCTCTTGTTACAGTAAATAATCAAATGTGTAAAGATGCTAAAATCAAATCATAGGCAGACAGACTTCAGCTCAGCCTTCCTGGCTGCAGGCAGGAAGAACAGTGCTATATGCCCTAAATCTGAAAGCCAAAGGGGCTTCCAAGGAAGTTGCTGGTAGAATTATGTAAGAAAAATGGCCTGTGCTCAGCAGCATAGCTATTTTGTATTGAAATGTTACAGTGGAAGATTTTGTACTACAGGACAAAAACAGACTGTAGAGGACGTATGCCAAGGCACTGAGACTTTTCTAAATTACTGTGCAAACATAGCAAATAAAGTGATTTTTTTATTTGCATGATACCTTACAATCAGTACTCAGTGTACTCACCCCCTGAATTAACCAAGCCGGTGTGCATCCCTGGCCACACACTGTCCTCTTCAGTGAGAGATGGCATATCATGATGGTCAGTTGTTTCTCGCTGATCTGACAGAGGGTATTTGGATGAGGAAGGATGGAAAGAAATGGCAAGGTGGGATTCAGGATGCTGGGAACACTTTGTGTGAATCCCGAAGTGAATCCACACAACAAAATACTGTTCCTTGCTACTAGAAAAGACTAAATTGCTTCATTGGAGTAGCAATGTATGAGTCTTTTTCTAACTTGAACCACAATGTAATATTTTGAGATTAAAATTTGGCCTCTCAGCTGCTGAGGTAACCTCCAAGATCTCTCCCCTTCCACATTTAAATCCTGATGTGCAGACAAATGTGCAGCAAAGAAAATGTGTCTGTTGGTTCAGTAGCTGCTTGCTGTTCTCCTTAGTCAGCACTAAGCCAACACATCAGTGTGGCAGGAAGGAAATGTACAGGCTGAAGCTGTCAGCTCTCCTGTAACCTTTTAAATCAAAGCCCCTGCCTTCTCATGAGCTTTGAATCCATGGTGAGCATTAGCAGACTTCAGTGGGCCCCTTCAGGGGCTTCCAGATTGAGGAAGAATATAAACTTTTCCCTGATTTCCAGAGGGAATTCAGAGCCTTTGCTAGCCTGAAGTGTTGCTAGAGGCTGTTGAGCATGTGCTGTTTGCTCCTTGAACTTGGACACTTGCAATGTATGTGAAAAGGGTACAGCTTGTCACTGGAGTGTGGTCTGGCTTTCAAAATATGGGTGGTGTGGTTGGTCCCATGATGGACAATGTTTAGAAAGTGTCGGTTGGTGGTTACTGAGGCCCTCTCCAGCCTCTCTCCAGGAAAAGCAACCCCAGTTCTGTCTATCAGTCTACTAAATGTGCCTATTGGAGTTAGTTCAGGCACTTTGGAGGCCTTTAACTGTTTGGATGAGGCCACTGCTGAGAAGTAGGGCTGAAATCCTGATTCTTCAGATGCTCTGACTGCAGATCTGAGTGTGTTAGACACTTGTTGCTTCCTCTGCTGAAGTCCAGTCCACCCAAGCAGGGAAGGCTATTCTTCTGGGTAAGTTTGGCCCAAAGTTTTGGGGATTTTTTGATGTCTCCAGCTTTTCTCTAATCCCCAAGCCAAGAAACTAACTGAACTTTCAGCCTCTTAATGTGAGTGGAGAACATCCTGAAAATAATTGCTGCAAACAAAATTAATCTCACACTGCCTGCAGAACACCCCTGAAGGATTGCCTTCTAAGTGGTTGGAGTTAGATAAGAAATAAGCTCTCTTTAGTGATGCATGTGCTTTCTAAATAAACTCCTTTTAAACAGACTTGCTGCTTAAATCTGTTTATTTACTGTGGCACATTGTGCAGATTATGTTTTAAGGAGCTCAGCAACCAACATCAGAGCTTTTACATAAGTGAGATCTGAGGAAAAATGGGAGTGAGATTTCAAATATCCCATTAATCTTTTCACTTTAGGTCTGAGCCAGCTTCAAATTGCACCGAACCGCTGCCAAGCGTGAGTGAGTTTCAGTCCAAATAAAGGAGACTTGGCAGGTCTGAGCCGGGAGGCTTTGTTTCAGGAGTGTTTCAAGGAGAGGAGAGATTGTGTTTCGGTTGAGACTCTGACGAAGCAGCGTGCCGCTTCGTGACAGCCGTGTGCCAGTTGGCCCCAGCTGCACACGCTGAAGATGCACTTCTGGTTTTTACATTTCTTTGCTTATGTTTTTAATCTGCTTGTACAGAGGTAGCTGTTAAAATGTTTGTACATGGGAAGCCTGGAGTTAGATGTGGCTTGATCCTGCACACATGTGCAATTCAGCCTCTGCTGGTCACTGTGATTTAAGACTTCATGCTAAATCTTTAACTCAATGACAGCTGTTTGATTTTGCTCCTTTTGGATCAAGTTCTTCTGCTCCCACCTACCTACAGTGAACATGGATTCTTTATATTGGTCTTCTGTAATGTGAAGCTGGAGAGGCTAAAAGGCAATAACAAGAAACATGTGCTGTGAGCTTGCTGCTGGCAGAGCTGCGGCCGCGAGGCATGTTGTGAGAAGGCAAGGAGAGATCTCTGTGTAGAGGGAGGGATGTGGCTGGTCTGCACTCTCACAGCCTACCTGAGTAAACAAAAAAGTATTTTTGGCTTTGCCTTTCATTTCTGGGTCTGGGGATGGAGAAAGCTGTTCCTCTGAGTTTGGTTGAGAGTCAAGCCTCCTTGCTTTGCAGAGGAGCAAGCAGGAGCTGTCTGGAGGGACAAGCCCTCGAGTTTCTGCTGAGGGAAAGGGAGCTCCCTCAATCCAATGTGTTACCAGCTCAGGATCTGTGCATGCAATAACCCTGAAAATCTCTCCTGTGATCTGCCTCCCTTTTGTCCTGCAGCATCAGCTATTTTTGAAGTCTTTCCAAAAATTCCTTGAATCTTTCTTGAAATAAGGGATATTATGACAGTAGTAGTAAGGCAGCCTTGGCTTCTCTTGTCTCCTGCAGGCATAAATCAGGATATCTGCTGCACAGCATGAATATTGGCTAATCTTGCCAGAATTTCAGGTATTAGTCTGGAAGTATTTGGCTGTGATCTGAGTGATGACATCTACCTAAGATGCTCATTTGCTGCAAAGCACTTATTGCTTCTGTGAGGTTTGGGGTGACGTGTGTCTAGATCTCTTACAGAACCCAAGGATGAAACATGGAAACTTTGGGAGTTTCACCAGCCCCTCATCCTTCCTGCCTTGTGTCATGCCTTCCCCAATCCAGTGGGAGTGGGGGAACTCTGTGGTTATAAGCACTGTTAGTAAAAAAATAGATTGAAGAATTACCTAGAAGACACTTGTATTTTTGGCAGATACAATGCTTCATTAACATTTTGAAGCCTCTGACTGATTGAAAAGCAGGTTTTGGTACTTCCACTTTCCCTTGATTAGAACTGTAGAGTCTCTGCTGCTGTCAGCCTGGCTGCTAATTTTGCTAAGCTAAAGCACTAAAAAAAAGCTAAATAGTTTGGTGCCTGCAGGCCTTTTTCTCTCAGTAACCTCTGCTCAATTTTAAGTTGGTGCAAACTTCTTCAAAATGCAGCAAGACTATGTAGATGACTTTCCTTTTCCAGAAAAGTTTTTGTGTGCTTCTAGTGCCTACTGCCTTACACCTCTCTTTGGGAGAAGAGCACCAGGTTCCTACTGCTTGTACCTCTGTGCTTGATAATGCTACTGGGTGTCTCTGGACACTGTGTTCTCACATTTCTTTCTCCTAAAACTTGGTGGAGAGGAGTTGCTATATTTGGATTTTTCAGCATCCTGAGTGTGCATAGAGTGAGTGTGACAATGGATTGTGGAGACAGGGCGGTACATTCTCCCACCCAGATCTTTTCCACTTTTTATGGGTCTCTGGGGTGCCTAAGGCCTATTTCTGACATCCTTCCCCCCGCTCCCCCCTTTCCTGCTGACCTTAGTACTCCTCACACAGACTCAGTTATTCCCTGAAGTCAAGCAAGACAACACCTGTGGTGCCTATGGTACATTTAAAAATCTGAAGTGCACAGGTTTTCCACACCTATTGAATCAGGTGTTAGCCCCTTTGCATCCCTGTGAAGAGCCAACAGTCTCCTTTCAGAGGATGGAGGCTTTGCCATGTTTTCACCTGTCTGACCAGTTAGCTAAAATCCAGTCCAAGTTTTGCCGAGGCAGAAACTTGACCATTGGAACAGCAGATGTCGTTCTGCTGAATTTCTGAATAAAATGTCATTGTGCGTTGGCACAGCAAAAGGCATGTTGTGTCTTGTAGACCAGCCAGCCAGGACAGTATTTCTGGCTGGGTACTGTGCAATTAAAAAGCAAGCCCATGTTTTATGTTTGTGGTACCTGGGTCATTTGTCTGCCTCCTCTCAAGCCAATCTGTCAGTCTGGCAGGGCTGCCTCCACAGTTAATCTGCTCTCGGAGAGATTCAGAGCCAAGCGGCGACTTACATGGAGAGCCCACAGAGGTCTTTTTCCACAAGATTGTCTTCCATTGATGCTACACACTAACATCTGCTGAGGTTTGTATTCCTGAGCTGCCACCTCCTCCTTTCCAGTGTTTCTCCATGTTTAACATGACAACAGAAAGTTGTGTTTAACAGAAAGGACACTCATTTTGTCATCTGAGAGGGTTTTGTTGGAATGTGTACCTTCTTTGGTGCCAGCAGAGGCAGGTCACCCTAGGTAAAGAGGCTCTGCTTCCCAGAGCATCCCTGTTGGGAAGGAGACTCTCCTGTAGAGGAATTACACCTCAGGTGAAATGCAGAGCAAGCCACAGGCATCTCTTCCATCACGCAACTGTCTCTTGCAGTAAATGTTTTTTCTGCTAAATGCCTTTTTGTTCTTGGAGCAACCCTGGATATTATGGATTTAAAAAAAAAAAAAAAAAAAAAGAAGAAGAACCAAAGTGCAAAGGTTTCAGCACTGCACACCTGGTAATCCCTGAAAATCCCACTGTCTGTGCTGAGCAGCATTGTAGCAGCAAAATCCAGGCAAGTCAGGAGGTCTAGTCCCTCTCTAGCTGCTTTGCCAGTGCCACTCATAGCAGTTGCTCTTCACTTCCCTGGCCATCTCCAGCCCTCCAGGATGGCAAATCTGCACCCATGAGTGGATGTATCTTATTGTTAGATTAGATCCTGAAAAGAAACCCAAAAAGTAGAGTGTGAAGTTTCTGAGAGAAGGAGTGAAAATCACATACATTTTCAGGGCTAAAGAATTGAAACAGCTCTTTCTTAGGCAGCTAGTCTCTGATGAGAACTGCACTGGTCCTTTCCTCTCATTCTTTCTTTTTATCTTTTTGATGCTTAAATGTATACTGATAAGTCTTGTTCTTCTCCCACTCTTTTTTAAAAAAAAGCAACCCAGCCTCTACTGAATGCCTGTTGGGCAGCTGTCCTTTAGCAGTGTCTTTTGGTTCAGATCAGTTTTTTTGGCATTTACAGACAGTCGTGTGCAATCCTGTCCTCTCTGGCTGATGCACTTGTTGGAGTCATCATTGCTTCTGGGCCTGCAAAAGGTGAGATTCAGCCAAGTGAAAATGCTCTGCAGCCAGTGAGAAGCATTCCAAGAAGTCATCTTCTGTATGCTGATTTATTTTTTTCTCTCGCAGTCCAACTTGTACACTTCCTCTCTGCTGATTCCTAAAGAAGACAGATGCATCTTTTTTTCTTTTTTAAAGTTGGAAACCTTAGGAAATGTGTTTTTGTTTTGCTTGGAGGTAACTAAAAATTGCTACAGTAATTGTTGAATAATAGCTGCCTGGAGGTTTGTAACTAGTGTAGCAGATTGGTGCCTGATGTGATTTTAAAAATGACCAAGACATAAAACCCCAAGAGCAAGAATTTATAGAGGAGAGATAAGAAAATTTTTACTAAGAAGAGAATGATCTTGCCTTTCAATTATTATTTTTTCCTCCTTAATGTTATCTGGGGCCAAAAAAGTCAAGTATTTGGATTGTCCTCAATATTGGCATTCTCTCAAGAGCACTTTCAAGGGCAAATAACTCCAGAAGTCCTGAATAGCAGATCTTGTCCCCTTCCTTCAGAGGAAATCCTGTGCTGTGCCATGAAATGCTCTCTTGTTCCACCCTCTACTAACCTGGAATATAATTTTCCAAAGGAAGTGTCATGGAGTCTACACTTGGGACACAAAACACTAAAAAATGTGCATTCCTCATGGTGGGGTTTGGGCCCTTTTCTTCTGTGGGGAATCAGTGGACCTTTCAGGGCCATTTGGTTGGCCAGGCTTACTTTAGTGCTCGTTAGTACCTTAGGTACTGAGAGTGCCAAAACCAATCAACTGACCAAGCCTGTATAAAATTGTTATTCTTCAAACTGCTGAGCTTTGGGGGTTGCCCAAAGACCCTTTTCCATAGCAACTTCTATGTTTCTGTAATAGGTAATAACCTATTATAAAATGATTTCTCTGGATGATGCATGAGGCTGAATTTTGGAAAGAAAGATATAGGAGTAGCTACTGGGAAGTTTCAAGCTTATAATAGTGTTCCTTTAGATTTCAAAGAAAAAAGTTTTTCTTTTTTAAATTGTGTTAGTTGTTCTAAAGTGTATCTGATCTTATCAGGTAAGGAAGAGTTGCCTGTAAAGCAGAAAGGGGGAAAATGTGCAAATAACTAATGAATGGAGAAGTGTACACTTAAAAAACCCTACAACTCCAGTAGTGCATTCATCAGAACACTGTGCTTATTCATACAAACACTGTTAAAATGAATTGTTTGTTCTGAGGGGAAAAAACAAGTCAATTGAAGTGCTATGAAACAGGGGCCTCAAACAGTTGCTATATTTGGAGACCTAGGCCTGTGGCTCCTTTGGTTATCAATAAATGCATATTCAATACATACTGGAGTTTAATGGAAAGGCTCTGCTGAGCAAAATGGTCTCTTGTGCTTTGCCTCTGCAGCCCTTGTTAGCTGGGGCTGTGGGTCTAGATGGTCGCTGGGCATTCTGACAAACATGCTGCGATTGTTCCTAGTTAAGTGGGCTGGTATTTACTTAAGCTTCTTTGATCCTTTAAAAAATATCAACAGCAATTTAGATGTTTATGGCACATTTAATACACTGAAGTTGTTACACTACTTCTCTGTCATGTCTGGAAATAACATGCACTGCATTGTAAACAGCAAATCATGATATTGACATTTCATTTTGACTGTTGTGATTGTCTCTTGTAAGTCTGACGGTAATGAATGGCTCCATGGTATCCTTGCTACTAACAATAAAGTGCTATAAGTGTAACTGAAGCCATGTCCTTTTCAAGTGAAACTTAGGAAAGTAATGTGCAAGAAGAACATGAGAAGCAGAAACAAGTACCGTATCTTGTGATCAAAGGGATCTCTGCAGTTGTCATAGATCTGATGAAATGGGATTTGACTTTTTAAGGTTTGGGGGAGAGAATTTTTGTCTGCTTGTTTTCTGCCATGGTGCTGCTGTTGGTCCTCAGAGGAGGTGATATCTGTACATCATTCAGAGAGGGCTGCACAAGGGTATCTGCAAACATGGGAATTTATTGGGATACCACTGGCAGAACCAACTGCCCTGCACCCTCTGCAGTGTCTCTTGCAGAGCTTTGACTGTTCAGGCAGCACTCATGAACCCTTTTGCAGTTGCTTGTAGGAAGCCCTGCTCAAGGGGACAGTTGCCAAGGGCTGTTCAGCTCCAGAGATGTGACATCTCACCAGGGACTCACTCTCCAAGGTTTTGTTAGCATTTAGATGAAAAGCCACCTAAAGAAGTTGGCAGTATAGGTGACTTCTGTCCTTCAACCCAAATTAAAGCAGTGCCTTGCACTACTGCCTTGCCCTGCTGCCAAATGTAACTTGGATAAGAATTAGAACTAGGTTCTTGATGGTTTGTAATCGCATAAGATCTCACGATGGTTTCTGACTGTGTAGCTGCTAACCCCAGTGTCCTGGCCACTTTCCAGCTCATATAATTACCATCTGTCTTTCTTGCCCCCTTCCCTCTACACCCCTGTAGTTTCAATTAGATAAGTCATTCTTTACTTTTTTTTTTCCAGAATAGTGTGTGTGCCTGTGTTCTCCCCACAGAGAAAACTTCCAACACCCACTATATATATTTTTGTTTTACATTGTAGTACTATCATGTCAGTATACCTGATGCAACCTGTCTAGTTCTGGGGCCTGAAGGTTTGTAAGTAGTGCTGCATACAGTTCATTTATTAACTTTCTAAACTCTGGATCCAACCAATTATTTAGACTTGTACTGGGCTTCTCAGTAGTGATTTTTGTCAGGAGGATGTTGGTTAACTCATTTGTACATGGTAATATGAATATCAGACATTAGAGTCCTTAATGACGCATTTCTCGCCACGGTGTGGTTTTTTGCACAGCATTTTAAAGAACACTGTGGGGATGCTGAAACAGCATTTTCTTAACTTAAGCTAATGGCAAGCAAAAGTGAGCGGCATTGGCTGAACCAGTTTTCTGAAGGCAAATATTTCAGGGTGGCTGCAGCAGTGGCTGGCACAATGACATGAGCCTAAAAGAAGCTGACCTTCATTTGGCTCCAGCTGTGCATGTGGCAGCCTCAGCCAGGGCTCCAGAGCAGGAGATTTTGAAGCCTTTAAATGGCATCACTAGTATTTCCTGATATGCTGTGTCAATGCCCTTACAAAACAGTCTGAGCTCAGCAGCTCTCTGGATGTGATAGCAGAGGCATTTCTAGTGCTTTTTAAACTCAGATGACTTTTTCACTTCAGCAATGAAAGCAAGCCCTTTACCTTCGAATGTGAGCTGGGAGCAGATGGACAATGATTTTTCGTGAGTCACTCTCTTGTCAAAGCAGCGATTCTCATTGACAGAGAAGTTAATAAACATTAGGAGGATATTCCACAATTGACATCTCCAGTTCACTGCCTTAATACTGGTTGTAATTCAGCTCAGGACCTTACAGAATCTTGTGTTTTCCAACCTGTCGTTTGAATGTGTTGGATGGAATTAAATCCAGTCTAGTTCAGCTGTGGCAAAATTGATCTTTACTTTCTGTGCTTAGCTGGGATTAGCATGGGACTGTACATTTTTGGAAGAAGCCTGTGCAACTACAGTATGCTAATGGTGTGGTACTCAGGTTTGCTGTACAGAATACACAAAAGGTGTCATATAAATAAGGGATGACTAAATACAATAATTGAAGAAAATAAACAGAGAAGAATAAATTGTCCTTAGAATCTCTTAAGAATATAGTGTTTACTTGAGGAGGAGAGTTTAATTAACCTCCAGGGGTGAAATACATCCCTGGAGAGAAGGCTTGCACAGGGCTTATGAATCAGAGTGGCACATGAACCTGTTTTTTCTAGTTCGTACACAGGTGTATGGGATGAGTGTTTACTTCCCTTGTCATTGGGGAACAAATCATGTCCCCTTCATGTGGGCATGGGGAAGATAGTCTTTAGGACTTTGAGTGGTTTTCTCCCCTTTGTCTTCTCTGTTCTGCTCCTTGATGAAACCGAAACCCCAGAAAGTCTGTCTATTGCCCATTTGCTGTTGACAATATTTGTCCTTTCAGTTGCTCAGGAGTGCTGGTGAGCTCCACTCCTGCCTTCTGGGAGTTTGTGGGTTGCTAACAATGCCATGGGGGACTCTGAGCACCATGTGGTTGGAAAGGGGAGGTGGAGAGGCAACACACAGAAGTGTTTGAGCTCCACAGAGGGTTGGAGCAGGTGACCTACCTGTCCCAAGACAACTATATGGAGCATGTGTCAATCTGGGGATCAATCTCCACCTCAAAAGAAGGTAGGAAAAAAAGCAGTATTTACCCTGTAGAGAGCAGCATCTACTGTGTGTTGCAAAGTACTCTTCGTTTTGATGAGAACCAATGGAAACAGTGGAATAAAACCATTTGGAGATTGTGTAATGGAAGCAAATGTGGCCCATTGGGCATCTTTCTGGTCCTGGGGGTACTGTGCAAGCTGTGTTACCTATCAATTGGATAAAAAGTGTTATGGGGCAAATCTTGATCTATTCTAAAGCCAGCTATGGAAAATACAGATCTTAGTCAGACCTGCTTCCTGTGGTTTTTCAGAGAAGTGTCTTACCAAACCCGGTGAACGCAACTATTCTATGTTTAGCGTAGGTGGATGGATACTGTTCTTCTTTAGAGGTGCTTATAAAGTCCTTAGGAAAAGTCAATTCTTTATTAGCCATGAGCAGGCATGCTGATAAGGTAGACAGTACTCATAGAACTGCATCGGCAAAAAATCCACACTTGCAGACTGGAGCAGTATCAGTGAGAACTTTATTTCAGGGTGGAATGAACAGGCATATGCCAGAGAACAAAATCTTTCTGACTAGCAATTACTTTGTAAGACCAAAACCAGAGCTTGAAATCCTGATGAGCTGCAGCGTTAGTTACAGTAAGCTTTGTGAGGTGTCAAAGTGTCTTGAAAGCACCCTTAGAGTGAATGGTAAGTTTTCTGTGGCAACTGAATGTTTTCCTGACTCCTATTACCCTGGTTTTTTGTAGGATAATTGATTTTTGTGTAAGTTCAAATGAACTCTGTGTGTGTATATATGAGGACAGTGACTGTATGCTGCAGATCTGGGAACACCAGATTCACTTCTCCCTCTATGTCCTGTATGGACAGACGGCGGGTGAAGGGAGAGTTCTGGAGCCCTGGACAAACTGTTCAATAAACCACATGAAGTCCAACATTCTTAACACAGGTCTGAACAAGTTTATTAAACTTGTGCTATTCTGAGCTGAAAAATCTCTGCATTGTACAAATCCACATCTAATTCTCTCTGAGCAAAACTGTACTGTAAACAAGAGCAAAAATTCATGTGTATTACTTGCAGCTGACTTAATTTTTCATACAAAGTGTTTCAGTAAAAAGGAAAACATTGGGCAAGGCATTTTCTGTGCACAGAGGCTTTGCTGTGCAGTACATGTGTAAACAAGTCCAGAGTTTGACATTTCAGAGAATCAATAAGGCACATTATAGAAACTCAGAGCCAAGAGTGTTTCCCATCCTTTGTATACTGGTAAGTGTGGGAACAAATCAATGAGTTTTTATCAGCATTCAACAATACCACTGCATCTTTCTGAAGTAATTGGGCAATTCACGTAATGAAAGATGCCATCTGAGGGCACTAATGCTCATTTCTCTAAGAGGACCATTTATCTGGTATCGAGGTGTTCTGTGGATACCAGGCAGTCTTCTTTTTTTTTTGTTTGCTTTGGTTTGGGTTTTTCTGTTTGTTTTATTTTGTTGTTGTTGAGGTAATTCACTGCCTTTTAAGGCTAAAAGTAAACAGACTTCAAAATTACAAGAGAAAGGAAAATGTTGTCTTTTAATTTCTTCACCACTGTTGAATAGAGCAGTTTTAGGTTGGGTCACTTCTTACCAGAGGACTTTTCCAAAGGAGGCCTGAAGCTTTCCTGCTGCAGTGCTTGCAATACAGATGTAAGAGGGAATGTAGTTATGCCTTATTATTTGTGTCTTTCAGTGCTTGGAAGTAAGATGCATATGGTTACTAGCAACTTGTGGTTATTGTGTCATGAGCCCTACCCCAGTCTCTTTTTCCCCTGCCTTTGCTGCTGAACTGTGGATAACAGTACTTGTGAGGGGAGGGGGAAGAACGGGAAGTGTTTGTGCTCAAGGTTTCCCAAAAGGTGACACATCTCTGTGCTGTATTAGTCAAAGCACTGAATGCACCTCTGAGCATGACACAGGGAACAGAGCATCCCTGTGCAGATGAAAGATGCTGGCTATGCCAAGCTTGTGATGAGAGGAGCATGTATGTTATATTCCTGCTCTGTTGGAAGTTCCATGTGATTTGGATGCTACTTTTGGCTACTTTGGCAGAGATCTGCCATGGAAGACTGGAGGGAAGAGTGTGGAATAGCAAGCGTGAAGGGTTTGGAGACTTGTCGCTGTCTCACCCTGATTAAAAAAAAAATAATTGTGCAGCATTTCTGTGTTGCTTCAGTCATATTTAATAATATAATAGCACAGGAGTGATCTCAGGACAGTTGTGGGCATCTCTGTGGTATTCAATGACTCTTCATTGCGTTGTCACCCTGTATAAACTGGATGTGAATTCTAGGCCTGAGGAAAATTATTGTGCCAACTGGCAGAGGTCTGTTTAAAAAAAGGTGCAGTTCTCATACTGGGTGTGAAGAGTAAAGCTCTGGAAGAATTGTTGCCTTTCTTTTGCGGATAGTCATTGCCTATGCAAGTCCAAAAGATAGGAAGGGCAGCAAGGCTCATGCTGAGCTCTACACAGTGACTCTGGTCCTACTCAGAACAGGAACATATGGAAACAGCTCTTTCAGTGGGAATTCCTGTCTGGGAGGTGGACACCTCATACTGGAAGCAAACTTGAATCCTTAAAAGCAAAACCAAATTTGAAACCTCACAGACCTGACATTATTAGGTATGTTTAAGATGTGGAAAGTCAGTGTTTAAAAGCCAAAGCAAAACCAAGTGCAAGCAGTGGTGAGCGCATGCAATGGCATTTGCTAACTGTTGATTGTCTCTGGAGAAGGGGTAGCCAGAGGGTGGATGAAAGGTGTCGGTGGTGCTGTGTGAAAATTAAAATCAGAAACTGAGTTAATCTCTCAAATAAATTCCTGTTGTGGACCTGTTCCAGGAACTCCTCTGGCCTGGTGTGTTTAATCCCTTCAGTGGGTCTAGTGGTTCTTTTCCTCCTCACTGGATGGAAACTGCTGGTTTAGTCTTTTTTTTTTTTTATTACTTCCACTTGCAGAGGAGCATGTGTCCACCATTGCTTTTTAGTGAGCTTAGGCATCGTTGTTAAGAAGTATATGGTACGGAGAGGGGATTACCTTTTCTCTCCCTCCTCCAAGTCTTGGACCATCCTTCCTCTATTGTCTTTATCTTCATACATACTCTGTGTCAAATGATATTTTCCACAGTTTGGTGCTTGAATGGGCAAGTCTGGGAAGTACAATAGCAGTGTGGTGGCATCTTCGATTCCTCTAAGCTCTTCTCTTATAGCATCTTTTGCAAAATGTCTGCAACATCAGCGTGTCAAGCACAGTAATAGCACAGTCATTGGCAGTGGAAACACAAATCCAGAAAGAATATTATTCATTGCACCATTGAGGAAATTAAATCAAATTAAACCCTGTTTCATTTGTTAGGGTAGGAGATTATTCCTCATTGTGCCAGCAAAATCTTTATTTGCCTCAATAAGGAATTCATCCAAAGTCTAAATTCTGAATGGCTCCAAAATAAAATTCATTTAAGCTTTGCCAAGTACTTTCTGTCATTTTTTCCATATCATTCAGAAGTGAATCCCTTTATTTTTCTCATAACTTTGTTGCAACTCTTACAGTTCATAAATTGAGGGGAGGGTTTGCTGCTTTGTGAATTTTACCTTGTATTTAAGGTGTTTGTTTTGACATCTGCTCAGAAGAAGGTAGTCATGAGCTCAGGAGAATGAAGTGTTATTTCTGTAAACCTGATTTAGTCCAAGTGGTAAAAATTGCCTCTCTTATGCTACATGTGATGTAGAACCAAAGAGCACACTGGGTCTTGGTTAATTTCACTGAACTTTCAACAGGGTCTTGCTTATATTGTGGAGCTGATATTTATTGTTCAGCATTGCTCAGAGTGTTTAATACATTGGTACATATTAAAATAGAGATAACAGAGGATACTGCCTCTGCCATGTAAGATAGATTTGATGGAGAAAATCCCTTATCTTGGCCATAGTTGAAGCAGCACTGGTGGAAATGGTGCAAACCTGTGTGATACATGTCAGCCCCAGGTGACAGAAGATGAATGTGCTGGGCAGTGTCTACCCATGTTTAATAGGGATGGCATCATGTTGGGAAACTCAATTTGGACAGTAATAGCAGTGATGCACAGTAGGGGAAGGTGTGACACTCTCTCCCAAGATGGCCTAGGTCTATATATCTTGCCTCAGGGCTTGTTGGTACTTGTATTAACTGTCAAGTAACAGAAGGGGTGATGAGAGCTGGTATCCCCATGCTACACAGAGCTTGGTGTGACAGGGAAGCACTCTGAGCCACCATTCTCTGACCTGCCCAGAGTGTGCAGCTCTGCAAGGGTACAGGGACTTCTCCTCTGTGCAGGTAGAAAGGTTTGTAGGTTTGGACTCTGGTACAGGGTGAGGAAGGAAGGAAGTCAATGGAGGTGAGCATTCCCAATGACTGAACTTTCCTGGCAGCAGGACACTTACCTGCATGCGGATCCTTACCCTGTGATACCAACACATCCTTTCCAGACCTTGAACACGGCAGTACCAGCCCCACAGGGGTGGTGCACATAGGACCATTCAGGCTGTGCTTGTATCGTGGATGCTCCCACTTATAATGCATGCAATATTCAAGAAAATATTTTTGAAGTGTCTACGAGCTGATTTTGTCTACTGAAGACCAGTCTGTGTGTGCAGGTGTGCAGTACAAAGGATGTTCAGGTAATCATTTCTGAAATGACATTCCCTCCAGAGCAGAGCAGAAAAGCTGGAAGAGAAGCATCACGGGACTGTGGTCCTGCTCCAGCCTCCAGTATCTTCTCACACCAAAATAGAAGCAGTGTTATTGGTAAAACCATATTGTGGTTTGATTTTCTATCTAATCATTCATCTTCAGACACTGGGGCAAAAGAGTAGACTGGGGAGAGAAGCCGTCATTTAGCAGTCACATTTTTAAAAATAATTTGTATTTTATTTTATTTTATTTTATTTTATTTTATTTTATTTTATTTTATTTTATTTTATTTTGGTAAAATTAGCTTTCTGCTTCCTTGCCTCCAATTTCCCTGCTCCCTGGCTGTTAGGCAGTTGTGGCTTGGTTGGGTTTTTTTGTCCTCCTCACTGACTGGGACATGAATTGTTTGAGCAAGAAGGAATTAGTGCGGGACAGAGGGCACCACCTGCTGCTAGAGCTCTGCTCCTTGAGAGGTAGGTGTCCTAGCCACCAAGTCTGTTTTGGGCAAGATGAGGAGGATACTCTAAGGTTTATCTACTTTCCTGAAGTCCATAGAGACTAACTGCATTATTCTGATTCTCCTTCCCACTCTCTTCTGTAAACAGGACCTCATCCCATCCACTACTGGCAGGCACAGTAAGATCCTTTTTTCTTTAAGTCTTCATGGTCTTCAGGTTCTTCTGCCATTTCTGCTTCTGCTTTCTGGCTCATGTTGCCAGCTCTGTGCCTTTTGTCTATCCCTTCCACTCCTTGTGAGAGGAAGGCCAGTACTGGGCTGTTCTGGTCAGTTTGGGGAGGAAGCCTGCCTGGATTGAAAAGGGAGGAAAGAGAATATTAAAGGAAGAGGTTAGAAATCACTGTGACCCCTCAGTCCTGTGAGTATGACCTATGTCTTGCAGAGCTGCTGATCCTGGAAGGGAGGTCAGGTTCTCAGAGTGATGTCCCCAGGGCTCCCTCCCATGGCATCCAGGTATTCCTTAAGAAAAACTATACCCACAAATTAAATACGAAGAGTAGAGCATACTAAATTTTTTTCCAAACCAGCCTGGGTATCTAAGGTCTTCATGAACCTGACTATAATCAGACCAAAATAAAAAACCCAATTGCTCTTCAGAGAAATTAATTTAAATGAAATTGAAAGAAAATGGGAAGCTCTTACATGGGAAGCTCAGGAGATCCTCAGCAGGCAGCAGTTTGGTTAGTTAAGAAATACTCAGCAGAGTGACTCTGGCTTAAATCTAAGCAGGATGGAGCTAGTGTATCCAGTTACATACAAAATACTCAACCAATTATGTGTGTATCTCATCAAGAGCCGTGTCAAAGATCCCAGGAAGAGTGAAAGTCCAGAAGCAGCTACAGTTAGTCAGGAAACTAATTGTAATATCTCCCAAATTTATGTGGCAGCAATAAGCAGTAAGAAACAAATGAATTTTTAATAATTGCAGGTGGTGGCTGACTTCTTTTTTGTTTCTTTTTTTCTTTCTTAAAAATGGCATCTGAAGCTTCTAAAATGTAGAGAGGCATCTGTTGTTGGGGGAAATGTGTTTAAAAATATGGTGTTTTCTTTGCAATGAGCCAGAGTTACGGGTCTTAATGTAGCAGTGCTGAATCTTTATGTTCCTTGGTTATGGAGCATTGAAGAAAAGCGTAATTTATCAGGATTATTATGTTAAGAGAACCGCAGCAGCACTTTGAAGGGAGGGTTTACTCAAACAAATAACCATGTAAAGAAATAGTAAATCTAATGGATTTCCTGTATGTACCATATGGATGCAGGAATTTTCATTAAATGACTCACCTGATCATCCTTATCCCAAGTGCTTGCAGAAGAAGATAACCATAACTTTGTTTTTAAAACAAAACAAAACCAACAAAGAAACAAAAACATCTGAGGCTATGGGAGGCAATTTAAATATTTATTTTAAGCTTAAAAGCATATACCCTTCTTATTCCTGGTGGACTTTGCTTTAGATGTTTTCCCTAGAACTTTTCCTAGTTAGCTGAATGACTGCTATTTCCCACTCTTTAAGTTGCAGAAATCACCTACCTTGTGATTTCTGTTGATAACTTAATGGAGAGAGATTCCTGGCAATTCCAGCTTCTTGTTGCTAGACCTGCTTTAAAAAGATTGTATATTAAAAAAAAATATAAACATACATATGTCTATATATCTATATATCTCCTGCAGCCTTTGTAACTAACTCTTTGCTTTCTTGTATGCTAGTGTCTCTCAAGTGGAGATCAGGGACCTGAAAGGGCAGGCTGATGATGTCTGAAGTTGGACATTATTGTCACTATTCTGTCTCCCAGTTACACGTCCTTTGCTTCAAGTCTGGTAGAAAAGCAAGTAACAATGCAAGCTGGTTTTGCTTTCAATCAGCTCAAGTTTTCACTGTGTTTTGGGTGATAGCTGCAGGCTGATTTACTTTCCTTCATCGCTCATGTACCTGGGACCCTTGTTCTTCCTACTAAATTAACAGGAGATTTGGAAAAATCCTAAGTGCAAACAAGCTTCTGTGATGTATGGTACCAGCTACCTGTTCAGGCTGCGTTGTGTCAGTCTTACTAAACTTCTCTGTAAGCTCTTGTTCTGACACAGCATTCACTTAATCTTTGCCCTATTGATTTAATCTAAAAATACATGTAGGTTCCTGTGCAAATCTGTGAAGAAACTGATGCAAAAAGACCTATTTCTGAAGACTGCAGATGAAATGCTGTTTAAGTTTAATCCAAAACACAAAGTCCAATTTTAGTGAAACTGTAAATTGAAAAGCTGGGCAGTCCATCTGGAGGAGGCTGCCTGATGCATTCGTTTCCCATTTCAACAGCTTTTCTCCGCCTGCTAATGATGCATTTGACTGTTTGAGGCTGCCCTGCTGATTGCACGGCTCCCAGGAGAGGGCAGTTCAGCTCTTTTTGATTGTGAGCTGCATCGAGCCGCCTGCGCAGTAATTGTCAGCAAGTTTCAGGGTAATTATGACTAAGCCAGTAAGCGAATCTTGGGTTTGCATCCAGATGGTTGTTCAGAAGTGAGGGGTAGACAGAAAGGGACTGTTACGTTAGAGGGGAAAAAGGTAGATTCCCAGCTGGAGCACAATATTTGTAATTCCTGGCAGGTTGATAGTTTTGCAGTCTTTTGTGCTGTAGCTAAATCGCATGACTTCCATCTTCCCTTTGTCTTAAAAAAGTGATCTCAGGCTCTGCCTTCCTTCTTTGTGATGTCCATCCTGCCAAGACCAAGGAAACAATTCATTGCACTAAAGCAGTTACTTAAGGAAGAACATCTGGATGAGTAATAGGCTCATGGTCTCTGGGAGAAGGTGAACGCCATTGTTGGAGGCAACTGATGACGTGGATGTGATTATTGTAGCTGCTGCAGAAATCACAGGGAAAAGATGCTACCTGTGATATTTTGCTCCCATTCAAATATTTTTTTAAAAGTAAAAATTGAGGCCTCGGTAACATCAGGGCCCAGTCTTTCAATAAACCATCCAACCTCAATTTTCAGATGACTAATGGAACAGTAAGTGCTATTAGAAAATTTTGAATGCTAAAAGAGCCCCAGTACAGGAAGATGTTGAGCAAGATCTTGCTGTAGTTCTTGAAAACTATCCATCTTTGTTTTCTACTTGGTATTTCATTGAGTACAAGTTTTCTTTAGGCTGAAGCTGTGATTCAATACATGATTCTGAGGAAAAGTTATTTCCTATAGAAAAAATGGGGGTTTTCACTCTGTGAGCTGTCAACAGAGTGATGATAGTATCTGATGAAATGTAGTTTATGCTTCAACTCATATTTGGCTACAAAAAAATCTTTGAGAATTGACAAATGGCGTTAAGGGCAGCATGATCTACAGTGTTTGACTCATAGTTGTCTTCTACTGTGAACTTCAGTATGAGTTAGTGAATGGTGCACCAGTTTCAGTCGCTGAGACAAAGCATGAATAACACTGAGACAGAGAAGTTTTTTTAAATGGTAAATTGTTACTATTATTAAAGCATTTTTCTTTTTCTCCTTGTTCTTCATAGTCTCAGGAAGTATGAGTTATTGCTGTGTGAACCTTTTTTATTGCTGCAAAGGAAAAGTCACTCTTGTCTGAATTTTAACAAATACTTCTTTTCATTAAGATAAAAAACAAAGCAGAAATTAATCTGGATCACATCCATGACTTAGTCTGGAAAAAAGTAATTCCCATTTTTAAACATATCTATAACATCAGAGGAGCAAAGGAAATGAAGATCTGGATTTATGCAGGGCGGTGAGGGAGAGAGGTGAGACAGTGCAGATACCCCTCTTCCTCAGACACCCTACTTCAGGGTGCTGGCCTTTGCTGAAAACATGACAAACTCTTGCCTAAAAGGAGATCAGCAGCCAATGTTCAAGGCACCATGGTAAAGGCGGTAGGGTTGTTCTTAGTCTTTTATTAATACTCTTCCAGTTTGTCTAAAGAACTTAAATATTTATGAGAGCAGAAGTAATACCTCATTGTCCTGCCTGTTAAGTAGCTGCTCTAATCAGGCCAGAGACACTTCTTTTCATTGCCAGCTCAGCAGCTATTAGTCTTACAAAGAGGACGAGCTCCAGCCAGAGAGGCAGTCTTTTGTGCCACCTTGGAAGAAAGATCCTGAAGTTTTGTATTCCTGCTTCCCTGGGCTGTGGAGTAACTGCTCAGAATGGGGTCTTCTCTCCACCCCCAGAAGGCAGACTTCTTGGGGCTTCTCTAGAGATGTGACACGCTCAGTGACTTGCACAGCACAGACACACTCTTGTTCCATAGCAAAAGCCCTTTCTGGAAAAAGTAAGACTTATTTCAAATCACTGTTATGAATCGGGCAGAGAATTAATGTCTGGGTTTCCCATATTCTGTGTTAATTGCCTTTTTATGTTGGGTTGAAGGGGTTTATTATCCTCTTCCATTTTGTGAGTCTACCCTGAAAATAAAATAATTCAGCTGAAAACTGTGGGAGAATTTGCCCCACTTATAAAATAAGAGTGTATAACCTCCTTCCTTAGGATGGATTTTCTCAGCTTTAGGAAGAAATGTCTCTCCCTGTCTTGACTAGCTGACATTCTCGGTAAAAGTTGAGTCATCACATTCCCAGGCTTCTGCTTCTGCCTTTGCTACTTCTAGATATCCCGCTAAAACCGTGTCAGCAGAACTGAACATTTAACTTTTCCGTGCAGTGCCTTCAGACATTGTCAGTACATGACGCTGGGCTGACTTCCTAACTGGCTGTTTTCAGTAGTGATACTTGCATTTCTCATATATTATTTTTTTCTTCTCAAACATTAATTTAGCAGCAGAAAATAGAGCAAGTCCTGAATCACCTTAAATAGATGAGCTCTTTTAGAAACTGATATGAGATAAGCTGGTTTTTATTATGTTGTGGAATGAGAGTAGAGGACCCCACATGTTCATCTGACATGCGTGATGTAAGGAGCAATAATCTGGGTAGCACATGGAGAATTAGCAAAGGTCAAGGCATCTGTGCACAACAGTGATTCTTCCTTTCCATTGGAGATTTGAAAAAGCAATGATGCACTGTTTAAGGTAATGAACTTAGATACTGCTTCAGCAAGCTCTTATCCTGGGTATTGCATTAAAGTGTATTTCAGTCAGGTTGAAGCCTTATATTGTAGCACAATGATAAAAGGAAGGGCCAATGCATAAGAAAATTAGGAAGAAAACCGTTTATCATTTGGGTAATAATATAATTTGATCCCTTCAGAGCTCAACTATTGGCTGAGATCTGATTGCATGTGTTTCTTCACACACCTAGAATTATTTGGGAGTAGAAGAGAGAGAAAAGAGGGAGGATATGTCTTGGGAAAGGTTTGTAGTGAGGGAATTTTATTTTTGTTAAAAACCAAAGACATTTGGAAATACCACTTTTAACAGAAATGAATTAATAAAGCAAGCAATTGAGATAACCCAAGCACTTATCTCAGGAGTTCTGGTTCACTCTAATATGAGTAATTAACCATCTGTGTTGAGGATATCACCTCCATGGGGTGAAACAGGATCCCGGGAGCCCTTGGGCAGTTAGGAGACCTCCACCTGGCTAATGCTTGTGCTGGGGCCTGGCAGCACTTTTCTATGGGGAGTGTGAAACCCAACATGTTCAGGTGGTGCCATGTAGAGGGAGTTCCTTGGAAAGCTGTGGGATTGTGAGATATGGGCATGACGAGCTGTTAAGAGGGATCATTTGCAGTAATATGTACCATATCAAGATGCCTCCTTGGTTTATGTGAGTTGTTACAAGTGTAATGCTTCTGCGGGTTCCTCACCTTTGCGCTGTGTACCACTGGCTTCATATGGCTGATTTTGATGGAGGAGAAAGCAAATGTGGCATTCAGCAACATCCATCCTGGTTCTAGGAGCATCTACCTGAGGAGTGCTTGCCTCTGGCTGCACAATGTGGTCAGAAGTGTTTGCAGCAAACACTTCCCTGCAAAGGCAACTTTGTGCCAGGCTCCTTGGGACTTTGACTGAGGATGGTAGGGGGTGCACATGGCAGGGTGCGGGCTTGGAGCAAGCTCTCAGCTCTGCTTGAGCTGCCTTATCCTGACCTGGAAACCAGTCTTGAAACTTGCTTTTGCTGTCGCTCATGGGCTGCACATGCAAGTGGGACATGCAGATGACAGGAGGCCATTGTTAAGAGCTCCTGCTTTTTGAAACAAGAAAGAGAGGAATCTATAAAATATTTCTATCTGACATATTTCATCCAGCCATCTGAGAACCAGAGCTCTTCACAAACCTTAATGGATGCTGCTGTGCAGCCCCAACATAAATTCGGTTACACTCATGGAGATTATAGTGGAGTGCAAGTGCTGTCTCTGTGATCACAAAGATGGTCTGCCATGGAGCTGACAGCGTAACCCTGGCAGCCTGGTGCAGTGTTGTGGTATAGGTATCAAGTGACAGATGAAGTGGGCAATAAACTTTATTAAGAGATTTAAAATGTTCCAATCCCATCCAGGTAAAACCCCAGAAATTTATGATGATAATTTTGTTCTTAATGTAGTAAACCCCACTAAATGCTGAAACATCTTCAGCAGCTAAGACTTCAGACCCTTCCCCAAGGCCATGTAACTCTTTGTTACTTTGCACTTGACTTAAATTACTTCAGTTAATATATCTTTGTCCTCTAACCTTTGCCGGAAAGGTCAAAATCATTTGCTAGCAAATGATAAACTCGTTTCCTACCCAAGGACTCTCAGGAGTATAATGATTTCTTCAACTTACAAGTATGTTTCTGCCCAGCACGGGCAAACCTTGTAAAGGATTTTACTTTCTACCACCTACTGTGCACCATGTACTAATCCAGTTCTACAGGGACTGCTCACAAGCTGAAGAGAGTAACTTCTGCCGCTATTTAAAAATAAATAAGTAAATAAATTCAGTACAGTTAGATGCATTTCCATCTCCTTCCCCTTAGATGTGCTATGGGCCCTGTCAAATTACACCATGTGAAAGGCCAAGATAAGCAGGTTTCAGTCCTGCACCAGTGACAGGTTTTCCATGCATAAACTCCACAGCTTTGAAGTCCATTATCTTGCAGTTCTGGGTTAGAAACATCTTTTCTTTTGGAGAGAGGACTCCCTGCCTACCACATCAACTGGGCTTTCACTCTCAGCCATAGGAACTCTAATCGGCACCAAACCCAACGTAGTTTTCAGATCATTTGTGAGCATACAATATGCTTTATAAGGTGGGCATATAATCACTAAAGTGCCTGGCTTCATTTATGAAAAATTACGAAGTAGCAGTGACAAAACAGTAGCACTGCCAGAGTGCTCTGATGCAGCACTGGTGTGACCAACAGGTTGAGGGCGTAAGAGGTGGGATCTTTCCCTGGTGCTGGTCTGGTGGATGCTGCAAAGCGCTGGAAGTCATACTCCTTTCGGTCCCTCCTCTCCTATCCCACAGAGCCTGTCTGTGATTTCAGAGGTTGGGGTTAGGATCTGATCTTTGGATGTTAGATTTGCAGTTTCCCAGGGCAGGTTTTCTGTATAAGGAGGAGGTTCAGCACTTGCTGACAATCTGGACTTGGAGCTGACAAGTTTGCTGGAAATCTTTCTCTGCCTTTAGGTATAAGAAGTGTATGATTCTAGCTGTAGGACTACTGTGAACTCGCTGCTACATGCACAACTTCCAGCTGTTTTTTCCTGTGCAGGACACACTTGCTTTGTTTTTGTTTGTTTTCCAGCTTTTGCTGCAGTGACAAAAGGACAGAAACCATATTTAATTTGTTTTCCTTTAGAAGCTACACCCCTTTGGCATGGCTTTTATTTACAACTGCAGTGATAACTAAGTAATTCATCTTTAGTGCAAATCAATAAGAGACTCTTATTTCATCTCCATTTCTTTTCAGTTTGTTTTTATTTGCTGTACCATGTTTCTCCTGACTGTCTAATCCCTCTGTTTGATTTGAGCCTCAACTCTGCCAAGTACTGCCTTTGGGTAACTGGGTCACTCACTGGTTTTCCTGTAGCCTCTGTTCTATTAGAGAAAGGATGGAGCGCTCAACTGTTGCTCATATGTGCTGAAGTTTAGCTGAATGTGGTTGCGTGTGTGAACAGTTGTGTGAATAACTATGCCTTTTTATGTCCTAAACTGTGCTTTCCTCACTGAGCTGGCATGTGATGATTATCTTCTGATAGCCTTGTTCTATAATCACTGCTGTTTCCTCCATGGGATCTCTGCTCCTTTGCTGCATGTGTCTGATGAATGAGGGAACAAATCCTGTTTGGGCAGTGAGTGGAGCTTGTCTCCACGAGATCTCTGCCTTTGCCTTCAGAACCAGGGGAATTTTTTGCAGGAAATGGGAAGCATGTTGGAAGAGATGCCAGATACGTGGTTAGTGGTCACCTCAGTGTGGTAAGTTCCTGGCCACGCTGAAATGTTGTCTTAGGCATTGCCTGCCAACATGAACTCTATTTAGTTGTGACAACAAAAGAGAAGGATTTTTTTTTTTTCTATTTTTCTATTGTACAGCAAAATGCACAGTAGCTTTTAGGGTTTTTCTGGGTAGGTGGAGGGAGCTGGAGCATCACATTTTGAACCGTATAAGTGGCATTCTTGTTTGATAGGATATAACGGATAGTATCACAGATGAAAAAGTTGTTCAACTCTCTTTTGCCTGTCCAGAAAAGGGAGGAAATAACAGATTCTCAAATCAGCGGTTTGCTACATCATATTAAATACATAACGTGGTAGATACCATTGTTCTGAAATCTTCTGGTGAAAAAAATGTCCTTTGCAGGATATTTTGGGTAGTCTTAACTAGCTTCAATGGGGTTTCATTAGAGTTTTCTCCCCCTCCTTTTTCTAAGTATGTTGTTTTCATTAAAAACCTGAAAACTTTCTGTTTGGATGGGCCACCAAAGCAGAAGCAAAGCATCTCTGAGAAGTCAGTGAGGTGTCTCTGCTGCCTTCTCCGAGCATCTGTCCATGCTGGCAATGAAGCTGGTCTGGAGCACAAGTCTTATGAGGAGCAGCTGAGGGAGCTGGAGTTGTTTAGCTTGGAGAAAAGGAGGCTGAGGGGAGAACTTATTGCTCTCTGCAGCTCCCTGAAAGGAGGTTGTAAAGAAGTGGAGGTCAGTTATCTTCTCACGGTAGGTGGGAGGACAAGAGAAAATGGCCTCAAGTTATGCCAGGGGACTTTTAGACTGGATACTAGGAAAAATTTCTTCACAGAAAGGGTTATCAAACACTGGAACAACTTGCCCAGGGAAGTGGTGGAATCGCCATCCCTGGAGGTATTTAAAAGATGGGTAGACGTGGTGCTGAGGGACATGGTTTAGTGGTGGTTTTGGCAGTGTCAGCTTGATGGTTGGTCTTGATGATCTTAAAGGTCCCCTCTAACCTAGATGATTCTACAGTCCTGTGCCCAAATTGTACATCCTGCAGTAAAATGTTATGTGGAGCTCTGTAAATACTCTGCAATGGCCGACAGAGGGGAACTGTTACCTGCTTTATTTCCTAAATATATTGCTTGATCATAAAGGAGAATAGCGACATGAAGTCCAGAACTACATCTCTTGTAAAGCACTAGCATGGCATAGTGAGCAAGAAGAGCTGCTAACAAAATTTCAAGAGATTTATCCAAGGTGTTCTGCTTATTGCTAAAATTTCCTTGGGAATATAAAAGATTCTTCTCAGTCTATTCCTAGTGGAATCTGGTTATGGTACCAGCTATAAACAGGATCTCCTTTGCATTTCCTTGTGTTAATTTTCTCCGGTGCATCATTCAAATGATCTTTTAAGCTGATGAGTAGAACTGCTGCTTCTCCCTTTTCATGGGGACCACTTCTGATGGGCAGCCAAAAGAATGGATTCTCCTTCCAGTTTAAATTAACAGCTGTATTAATGAAGTAACTGAGCTGTAATTGAAGCTGCCAGTTCTTAGTCCCACATCATTTCAGTTGCTGCTTACATGAAGCAGAGGTATACATTTTTTTACAGTGAGCTTCCAGCTGGAGAAACTGTTGGGTTCAGAGACCATTTCTACATGTCAATCACATCAGCACTCAGCACTAATTGTTTATTATCTGTACGTAAAGACTTCGCTAAAGTTTCCAGAGACAAACTTTCAGACCTAAAAATACATCTTAAAGTACTTCAAAGCTTTTCGTAATCTCAGTGCAGGCAACACTAATAAGTATCTAGTAAGCCTTTTATCCATGGTTTTGGGGTGTGCTGTACTAAATACATGGAAGTGACACCTACGTAGTAAAACATGGGCATGATTTAGTAGGTTTTTTTCTCTTCTATTGTGAATAAAAATAAAGTGGGTGGGATTAGTGATACTCCAGCAGGGGACAGGGTGTAGACCTGGCATATCACTCTATATGATTCGAATGTTCAGTATGTGCAGTTTTCTCTAGGAAAGACTGCTGATGAACACACTATCAGTTCGCTATTTTTAACTCATGGATGTATGTCAGATTGTTAAGGAAACAATAAAAAAACATACTGAACCAAAGAGTATAACCAAGAGGGGATAAACAACTTCAGACTTTTGAAGTTACCTGGTGCTGTGACTAGCAAAATTCTAAAGGTCTTAGGCTGCTTCTAGTAAGAGCTGCTTCAGCTTATCCAGCCTCTAGGTAATTTACAGGAACCTTTAAAGGAGGGTAGGGGGAGTTATTAGAAATCTCCTTTGCTTACTTTATGGACAGCTAGGCAAAAATACTCATTTTTAAACATCTCTAAAACAATATCTGTGCTAAAAGGAAGGTAACACTGAATGGAACGCACAGGTATGTCTGAAAGTGAGTTGTGAATTAGAGAAGATCTGCCTGCCAGTGCCCACCAGCTGAAGCAAAGACTGTCTAGCATTACTCCATATCTTGCAGTAATTGCTGTAATACCCATACCTCTGCATTTGGTATGGGACTGCCATGGTTTGTCTGTCCCAATTTTGAATTTTCAAAGAACAGACTTTATTTAGCTTCAGAATGGCAATTTCTTCTTAGCTTTGGAATGCTTTGCAGCTGGACTCTTGGAATAGCATCATCGTGCATACTCAGTGCTGATGCTGCAGGCAGTTGATACAACACATTGACACATGAATCTCAGCATTGCTCTTCCAGGTACTCTCCTCTTTCCTCGCTAACATCAGGCTGAATGCCAAAGTGCAGAGCAGGACAACTGCACTTGTGACTGAGTCACTGTGCATGTGGGGCATTCCTTTGCAGCGAAGAAGCTCATGAAGCCTTTTAATTAACCCTTGGGCTTTTAGCATTAATGACAGTTTTGAGCCATAGTAATAGTTTTAAAACACCTTCCTCATGATTCTTACACAAACACAGGACCTCTAAAAAAAATCAAGTGTGAAACTTGATTTAAAAGGTTGACAATGGGCACTCCTGGTGTGGAAGTCTTCTTGCATTGTTTGCTGTTTCAGACCAATTATTGCCATGCGAGCAAGAAAGAATATGCAAGAATTCTGTGTAATAACCACTTTTAAAATGCTTTTGTAGTGATTTTTTTGTAGCTATCAGTCTACTAAACTGTTTACTTCTTAGAGACTGTTGCTGACAAAAGACCCAAGGCAGTTTTAGCTTTTAGTTTTAGCATTTCACAAACTGGTTCCCCAGAAGATTCTCCTCCTCTTCTTGTTACCTATTTCTCACTCCTTTTTCTGGACATAACTTGAGTTTTTATTGGAGCAAGTGAGGTCGAATTCAACCTTGCCATCTCTGCTGTGATTTGCAAACTGCTTTCACGTTCAGGGAGCCACTGTTCTCCAACCTCAGCTTGGAGAGCTCTCATAAGGATAACACTATCTCATAAAATTAAAATCCATGCAGTCAGTTACTGGGATTTTTTGGCTAGTAATTAACTGGTTTGATTGACATTCTGTCCAGGTTTGTGGGGAGGGATTTTGCTCTGAGGAAATCAGTCCACACTTTTAATAGCTTGGCACTGAGAAAACCTTGAAATATTAAAAAGATATTTTAATACAGGCTCTAGCATGGCTTGAGGCATCAGAGCTTTTAAAAAAGTTTAGTGTTTGGTTTTGTGGTCAAAAACTCAGAAGTACTCAACCCATATATATGAAACTCTTTTTAAAATCTGTTCACAATTATGAATACAAGCTCTTTTGCAAGTTGACCTTCAGTCCTTTGCTTTAGTCTTAAAATGTAATTTTACATAGGCTGAGGGGGCCATGATAGAAATCTCTTTTTTCTGTCAAGCACATCCTTTGCTGGACTTGGTTGCCAGCAGCAGTGACAAGAACTTTTGTTCACCCTGTGTCTCTGTACAGGAAGCATATCCTTGAGAAAAATCCTATAAAACCTGGGATTTTCCGAGCATGCCAAATATCATATAGTTCAGGCTATTTTGGATTAAAATGAAGATCAGGCTGCAAGACCTTTCAGAGGGCTCTCTGCTTGGCTTGCCCACCATCTATAAAGTATATCTCCTGCTAGTCTGGCTGCAGTGCTCATCTTTGCTTGTTGTTGTGTAGGAAAAAGACAACCTGTAGCTATGGGCATCAAGAGTAATATCATGTCATTTGGAAACTGCAAACGAGAGGCTAAGCGATGCTCACACAGTCACATAAACAAAAATCAAATAGTCAAATATAGCGCAGTCTTTCTTAAAAATTCCAAAAGGTCTGTACCAGGGAAATTGGCCTCTCTCTCTCTCTCTCTCTCTCTCTGTCCATATATATATATATATATTCTAACCAAGTACTTTTCAAGTCCTGAGTGATTCCAGAAGCTTAAAAAACCTCAAAAAAACCCCATCCAAAACAGTAAGAGAAAATCTTGGACATTCATCCGTATCTTCCAAGAAGCAGCCTAGAAGTTTCGCAGTGTTTTTGTATAGAAATGTTGAAAAGTGCTGTTGTGGGGGCAAGTAATTGTTTAATTGAAGGTATGTTTTGCAATTTGACTCTCCAGATCTGACAGTTACCTGAACTATTGTTTCTATTCATACTTGGTGTTTGTTCACCGTAACACTGTCCAGAGTAACTGTATTGTTTTATCTTTCACTAATTTGAGAGAATGTGTAGGAGTTACCACTGGGATGTGTTAAGTGCCCCTTAAGGAGCAGAGTGATGAGAACTTACCTAGAGCTCATACTATGAGAAAAAAATCAGTTTTACTTATTCTTTTGAGAAAGATTTCTGAATGTTATAGAAAGATTAGAAAATGGAGTATAAAGGAATTTACAATCTTAAACTGACTGGACGTTTATCCCCAGAAAATGAGGCTTTTTAAGGTGTGTCAAGGTGGGTATTGGGAGTAGATGCATCTGTTCCTTTAAAATGGCTTGTGGTTTGTTTTTTTAAAGACAGCATGGGATGTTGGTGCTTTCCCAGTGGTGGATGTTTGAACTCTGCAGCGAAGCTGAATCTGATCTTCAGATGCACATATCCTCTATCTAGTATAAAGCCCCCGGGTAGCTTTAACCATTCCGAGAATGGTTGGGCTGGGATAACTGGATGGTTGAAAGAAAGACCACCTCAAAAGCTTTTCTTAGATATAAAGCTCAAGGAAGGAATGTCAGTCACTAACAAAACCCATCATCCAAAATTCTGGGTGTAATGCTTTAACGTACCAGACCAGCTTTACAACGCAGAGAACAGCCAACCCTGGCAATCAAAATGTCAGTCCTTTATACATTCCCAGTTTTCTGCAAAGAATTGAAACATCAAATCAAACAAATACCCTATGTTCAGTCCGTGAATGCTGATTTTCTTTTAAGATGCAATTACCAGCAGGTGACTTGCAGTGCCTCTTGGTTTGCCTGCTCGAATCCGAGCAAAAATGCATGCCTTATGCTTGAAGGGTTGTTTAGCTGAGAGAAGGCAAGAATCTTTTCAATTAGGTCTGCAAGTGAATTTTAGAGACATCAAGGGTGAAAGTGGGCACTTACTTTATTGGGACTTCAGCCAGCAGTTGAATACAGACTTCCGATGATTGCACAGGAATCCATAGTGATTCTGTGTGGTCACTGACGATTTTGGCTTTCTGTATATAAAAGGCCTAAACCCCACATATATTTAATATAAATATATCCAATATATTTGTTTGCAATATACAGTATAGATAGAAAAGACAAGTATGATGTCATTCTCCAATGGGAAGTGATTACCTTAAACAATGAAGAAATATTTTAGATTCTTTTGAAACCAAAGGAAGAAAGTTTTCCTGAGCAATTTCAGTATGCCAAACCCATACCCATAGCAAGTGTACATTTAATACTAAGGAAGGTGTGTACTTAAAAATTGGAGTGACTGAATGTCAGCATCAAATGGAAAACAGTGGGTGACAGTGAGTGAGTGGGAGATTGGGCTGTCACATCAAGGGGGAAATCAATGCATGGAAACAAAAATGAAGTAACATTTTATCAGCTAGTTGGATAACTTATAATGATGTTCAGCTTTTGGACACAATGCCTTAGGCAGACTGCTGATGTGTGAGGAGCCCCAGTGTAGATCTGTCAAGTCATACATATTTTTAGGTGTTCACAGAGATTTCAGTGGGTGCAGAGAGAAAGAAGAAGTGGGAAAAGGAAAAGATTACATTAAAAAGTGCTAGTGCTCTGACACCGTGATCTCTGGGAAACGATGCCCATTAGAGAGGAATAGGACCCGAAAAAAACGGATGGCTGCTTGAGAGGACAAATGCAATTTCATCTGTACTCAGTGACTGCTCTTATATAAAACCATTGCTGGCAAAAAGTGAGTGGTTTGAAACAAAATCTGAATTTTAGAGATTTTCTTCCCTTTTTCAGTTTGCTTCCCAAGGACCCAATTATCTGGCGTGCAAAAACAGATGCTTATATATTCACCATGATCAGTCCGTATTTTGCAGGTGCTAAGCCCCCTTCTCTTGGCATGATTTTCACCTACTGGAAAGGAAGAGTGATTTGTGACCTCTCCAAAGGAGAGCTGTGCCAGCATGTTGCTCTTATTTTCTTTTTTTAACTGTTATATGTGCACCTGCAAGAACATTGGCTCATGATTTATTAGCAGAACACAGAAGTGGTTTCTTTATGCGCCCCAACACTGCTTCAGTCCAGTCATTCTTTTTAATTGAATGGGAAGATTGAGGAAGGGAGAAGAGGCTGCTGGAAGGGCAGGGGCAGGCTTAGCAGGACACCTTCAGTTACAAGTGTTTGAGCTGTATAAAAGAGTTCCATGTCTTAGTTTGGACTCTGACATAGACATGGGTCATCCATCAAATGGAGGTCTGTATTTAGGTTCGAATTAATTTCCGCGGTATCTTAAGAAATTACAGCTGGTCCTTTCTCTTAATTTTGCAGGCTTTACAGGGACCTGGAAGCCCCGCAGCTTGGTGGTGGTGCTGCTGTTTGCTGCTGTGGTACCTCCCTGCACTTCCAGGTTGGATGTGAGCCTTCAGCCCCAATTTTCTTAATCTCCTCAAGTGACACAGTTTCACCGTTGGGCAGCTCCACTGCATAGTTCGTAAATCTTTAAAGGAAATTGGGCCTACTGAAAGTCCTAATTTAAAATACCTTCTTCTGTGCTCCATGTGGGTCCTAAACTTGAAATAAAGCACCATGTGGACTTGCTTGTCTTCATCCTCACAAATGTTGGCATGCTTTTCCCAAATTTTAAAAACTGTCATTGTGTCTGAAAGCCTCATATCTAACTTGTGTTTGAGTTTTATAGGCTAGCAGGTCTCTTCAGTCAACAATGCCTATAGGACTGTGACATTACTTAAATAAAATATTTTGAAGTTCTGATGAAATGATTTGAGCAATAATGTTACCCACCTGAGATCACTTCGGGTTTGCTGATTCTTTGTGCTAGAAAGGTATCATTACCGACAGGAAGAAAAGCACAAACCAACCTTTTAGGCTGATGTTTTCGTGCTGTTGTCCTTGGAGGTTAGAAATAAATACGTGTGAGCATCAAGCTGTAGAAAATTGAGCTATATTTTATCATTTGATTCCATATTTCACTTCCACTTAGTTTCCTGTGGATGCTTATTTTGACTGACCTGTTCTTATTCGCATTAAAAGCTCATGGAATAATTTCCATTTCTGAAGACCTTTGCTCATATGACTTTTGCTGTGATCTTGCCAGGGCTAATGCACTAACCAGGCTCAAGGCAGGAATGGTCCCTCAATCAGGAGCTTCCAAATAAAACCAAGGAACTGCTGATGAAATAATGAACTTACTCAGCAGATAATGCACATTTGCTTCAGTGCTGACTGAAGTGGAAGTTGCATTTGGTATTAAAGATTATCATCCTAATGATAGATAAAATAGAGGAGGAATAGAAAGCATTTCTTCTTCTAATCTTTCCCTTTGAAGTATCTGCATAAATAAAAATTATCATTTTGGAAAAATGCACATTTGAAAGCCAGAATGTACTAATGTGGTGCTTTTCAAACCAAATGACTGTGTGCTTTTCCAAAACATTGATGAAATGTCTCTGACATGATAGAAAATGCAGTGATTTTAAAAAAGAGTCTGTTTCCATTTTATTCTACAGAAATATTCTGGATTGTTTTTCTTTGCTGTTGGCTACTTGGGAAGTGGCAGCTCAAGCTGAGAGGATGTTTATTCCCGTGGTGCTGGAGCCTTTGGTCAGTGCAGGTGGGAAATGACTGTCTGTCTAAATGAACTCCTTCGGCAACTGGGTATCCTCCTGGGTGTGCCCTCAGCTGACAGACATGCTCAGTTCAGTTTAGCTTGTGAAACCTAACTGCTTTCTCTGATTTCAGGTAGCAGGCTTCTGTAGCTCCTGGTAAGTTTTATACTTAGACCCATGAAGCAAAAGACTTTTGTGTCATGTTTAGGAAGTTTGGATCTTTTCCACAGAAAGCACGTCAAGAGTCTGTAAAGCAGAAGTTCTGTGTACCTGTTCTTTGCAGGATGAGATACTGTCTTAACACCACAAAGAGAAACGCCTCAAAAGAAGTTAATTTTATGATGAACTGTGTCCATCACAAAAGCTGGCATTAGCGAATAAGGGCTGTAACTCGCTAAGACCTCTGTGGGGATGTTGTAACCCAGATCTTGTCTAAAAGTCTTAGCTGGGACAAAGGATTTGTGAGCCAGTGAAATTTAAATTCCTTCTAAGGAATAGAGCATTCATTGGAAGGAAAACATATTTTCAGCTGTAGTGATTTCAGTGCATTATTGATCATTAACTGCATTGTTTTCATTTGGGACAGTTTCCGTTATTTTTCCTCTTTCTTATTCTTTGGCTCCCATGTTGTAGGGCCAACAGGAACTGGTCTATAAGTGAAGGATAATACAGTGATATGAATTAATTTTTGGACAGTGCAGGCTGTAAAAGATGTGAAAGACTGACGGCTGTCCATCTTCACCTGCCAAACATCTGGGTAGGGAACAGGCAAAGATGGAGCAAGCCCAAGGTCTGTTCTGCTACATGCCATGCACTGTAGGCTCTCCAGGAAGACAGAAGTGACCTATTCAGTCCAAAGAGCTGGATCCACCCAGTCTGTTTCACATACCAGGTCTGGGCCTGTCCTCATTTACAGGGTGTCATGTCCATCAGTGACCCTGGTTTCTTTTCAACCCACCAATTGGGTTGAAGGACACTGTCACTGGTTTGGTCACAATGTGACCACAATGTGGTGGAGCTAAACTGTGGTTGGAGTTGCTATGAAACTTCACCAGTTGAGCTGTCTCATAGAGACTGAACAGCAGTTGAAACAGGCAGTTAGGGATCAGGTAACTGCCAGTTAGATTGTGGTTCAGTTAGGCTTGGTCTGCAAAGGGTTTAATTACTTTACAACTAACTAGTGCAGTTTGTGAAAAAGCTTCTCTTTAACAATCCTAAAAGTGGTGTGGGACAAAATGCAGAACAGAAAGTTTCTTCTTGAAAAAAGATCAAAAAGTGCATTTTTCTTACGAAACTCATATTTTTTTCTTCTGTTTTATTATTTTTTTATAAGATTTCATGGTCTCCTAATACCAGCAAAGTGGACTGTTACATGTCAAATCACGCCAGCATTTTCAATCATCTCATGTGTTGTAATCCAAATAGTGTATTTCATTTTTATTTACTTTAAGTATTATAAGCAGATGAACATTATATTTTATTTTCAGCTCAGAAAAACTGTTTTGAATTACCAATAAATACTTCTATACTGTGATTAGATGCTGTGATTAGAAAGTAATACTGTTACTTGTGTGTCCTACAGTCAGGTCAAATAAGAAACATAAACAATTAAGTCAAAACCAGTATTTCAAGTTACCTCAGTATTAATCTGGAGGGGAAGAATTTTTTACCATTTTTATTTCAGTGTCTTCTCCTTCACAAGGAATTTTGAAAATGAACTGTTTTTTAGTTCCAACTTGCAATGCCCACTTTGGACTGAAGTCAAATCTGGAAATATTGATGCATCAGGAGAAGCTGAAGCCTCACGCTCTGGATGTGATCATAAAACTTTCTGCTGCAGCTTCTAATCAGGTGAGAACTCCAACTAAAATTGGTAGAAATGCTGCCTGTGGAGTTTTGGCCTTCAGAAGTGAGTTGTGAATCAAAAAAAAATAATAATCAAGGAATCAATGCCAGAAAAATAACAGTTCAAAGAACTGTTTCTAAAGAAAAGACTGCACTGAAAATATTAATGATGGAGTACAAGCGATGTCTCAAAAGAGGTAATACAGTATTGCATGAAAGAAAAACTTAGCATAATTTTACAGAAATAGATGGAAGAAAAGAATGTGAGTGTTGAAATTCTGATAAGTTTAAGGGCATTAAGAAGCAGTAGTATCATGCTATAGCTGTGCAAGTGAAAAGTTTGTGCTTCCTACTCCTCTACAACCATTTCTTTTGGGTCCTCTTCCCCATCACCTGGCCAAGGGTGTAAGCCTATGAAGAAATCCACACAGAGTTGTACGCAAGTCTGTTGGCATTAGGATATCCCCTTTGGCATTTCTGTGATACCCAGCCCCTACTTGCCCACAGTACGAGGGATTGTCTCTAGTCAGGTTACACAGCCCCAGTCCAGTAGAGTTTATCTGTGGCCTCAGCACCACTAAACCTGCAGGATCATTTGTCCAATACATATTATTCTGTTTGTTTATGCTGTCCTCAGGGGCCAATCTCATTTTTACTACAAGCTTAATTTTCTGGTTTCCTTCTAGGAAGAATTTCATGATCAGGTGGAAATGTTTTGGAAACTGATGCTAGCTGAGCTGTATTGCAGTATAAATTATGATCAGCAGTAATTAGATACTTAGGAAATATTACCTAATATTTCATCCTGCAAGCTGTTATTCTCCTCTGTGCAAAAAACCACTATTCATCTGATCAAGGAGATCTTTGTCTATTTTGAAGAGAAAGATCATCCTCCTTCTAAAGGAAGTTGCAAGTCTCTGGAGTATTTTGAAATTTGACCATCATATAGAGATGAGCTAGACACCCAACCACTTGATTTCAACGACAGATAAGAAAAAAAAGGGTTAAAAAAAGCCCTCCCTGCTCCGGGACAGAAATACTCTTCTAAAGTAGTTAATGCAATCAATTGCCAACAGAAAAATGACCTCATAAATCAAAGGAACCTATGGAGAGATCAGTGTGAAAATTGCAAGAAGATCTATCTGTGATAAAAGTCTTCTTACTGTGAGATCCCTTGTTCCCTCTGGCTGTTTGGGAGGAGTTAATGATGTGTAGAGTTAAACCCTCTGCTCTTTCCCCTCTGTGACTAGCAACAAGACCCGGGTTTCTCTCTTGAGTGCTGGACTGGCCCAAAATTCCTGCACCGTGCAATGACTTGGGATAAAAGCAGTCCAATGAACTCAGTTTTCAAAGGAACTAGAGGAAACTGGTCAATGCAGTCAGTGTGATAAATCATTGCTTGTGTAATTCAAGTCCAAATTAAGAAAACGATAAGTAAAGGTAAGTTATTAAAACACAAGGAGAATAAAACAAGAGGCAAAATATGCATCTGCAAAAGCTATTCTACTTGTGTGTATAAATCAGGAAACTGTGTGCTCAAGTAGAGAATTAGGCTGAGTTGTCTGCTGTTATGCATTTAAATTAAGAAGGAGCCTAATAGCTTTTTAAAAATCTGGCCCTAAGTGTTGTGGTGGTGTTATTTTTTTTTCTCAGGGAAAAGATCATCTAATCAAAATAGTGCTTTAGAAGAAAGAATGCTTTAATACCAAACACAAGTGAGGAGCTCTAACTACTGATACGAACTCCACTGCTCAGGTGAGGTTTGTTACCATTGGTAAAAGGCTAAAGTGGCTCTTTGCAGCCAACCATCCTGCGGATGGGAGGAGGGAGGAACGATGCCATAATGTTAACAAAATGAATGGTGTTTCTGTCCTTGGGGTGGACTCTGATGGAAGTGTTGTTTTAAGTTTACTCGCTTTCTTTGCCTTACATTCTGCTGCTGCTGCAGAGCTATACTGAGGTTTTTTGAAAGGTAAGCCCCTGGATGTCAGCTCAGCAGTATTCAGTCACAAGATTTCTTCCTGTTAATGTTTCATTTCTACGTGAGATTGCACACAGGTTTCTATAGAATTTTGCTCCTTTGATCTTTTGAACCGTGTTCTAAAATAGGCAGCAGAAATTTCCTGGAAAGTTTTGACCTAATTTCTTGTCCGTATGAAAAGATAGGGTGGTGTTTAAATCAGCTGCTTCAAGATGGTGTAAGGAAAGCAACCTTTCCCGGATCCGTTCAGCAAAGAGGTTGTGCTTCAAGCACAGCGCTGCAGTTTGGGAGACTGAGCTCTTATCATCTCCCTGGGCTTTTAACAGTTTGTTTCTCTACCTGCAGCAGATCATTTTGCCTCTTTATCGGAAGATCTTTATCTAAACATGGAATTTGTGTGTGGGCTGAACACAATAGCACACGTGCAAAGGATTTTTGGTACAAAGCACCTATGTCTTTCACCTTCTATTGTATTTTACAAATACCTGAAAATTAGAGTGGAATACAAGTACTTTACCTGCAGAGACCAGCCCTAGCAGTAACCTTAAAAGTGAGTTCAGTCTAATTGCTGCATTTTGGAGCTTTATGGAGTAGCTAATTTCACTTTGACTATTGGGGGGCGAGATTAGGGGTTTTAAGTTTGCAATTAGAAGACCTGAAGGTGCCTGCGCTGTCACTGGGAAGCACTGGCTAAAAGGCTGATCCAAAATTCAAACTGCATTCATTTTGCCTGCCCCTTTGTAGGTCTGCTGCAGCCCGAAATCACCTGGCAGATGGCAAGACAAAGGATAAAGTGGAAGGAGAGGTGCTGAGCCCCTGCTGCCTGCCATAAAGGTCCCCCTTTTCCGTATGCCTTTAGGAGAGAGGCAGGAAGCTAAAAGGTACAACTTTAATTCCTGTGCTAATACGCAGACACTTCCAGTGCCAACTGGGAGTGCTGGGCAATGCAGGAAAGAAGGTGGTTGCAATAGGCAGTGGATGGGAAGCAATTCTAGAAGTCAGAGCATGTTTAGGAGGAAGGACTGAGCCTCCCAACAGACAGACATGCATCCATACCTGGAAAGTGGTACCAAGTTTGTTCTTGCAGCACACTGGACACACTTTAATTTTTATTGGTTTACTTTTTGGTTTGTTTTTGTGAAATGCACCAAATGAAGTTTAAAATTCCCCTATAAGTGTCTATAACTGTCTTCAGTGTCCCCTGTAACTGTCTTCAGTGTAGACAGGATTTCTGCTGTGCCACGTGCTTTCCGTGGGTGCTGTCTAGGAATTCACTGGGAAAAGACAAGAGAGATTGAATCTTTTTGAATTATTGTTGGGCTGGTGCTAACTTTCCAACTCTCTGTGAGACCATGAGTATTTTAAAAGGGTATGCAATGTGTCCTGATACTCCTGGCTTCTTGCTGCACACTCAGTACCCGTCAGCCTCTCAACAATCTTCTGTCTTCCACTGTGTTTTGTGTCCTAGGCTAAACTATTCTACAGCACAACTCTGTTGTCCACAGCACAGAAACCACCTGGTAAATCAAACTAATGTTTCAACGTTCCTTTTATTCTTTTTCTTCTTTTTCCTTTTGTTCTTTTTTTCCCCTGTATGTTTATCTACTGCTTTGTATTTTCTTAGAATTTTTAAGGCTCTTCCCTACTACCCAGCTTCTTTCCCATCATTTGTTGACCTTTGTGATGCTCTCTTCTGTCTTCCCATGCTGCCTCTGCTGGCAATTCGCTTTTGTCTCCATGACATTCTCTGCTGATACTGTTGGCCTGTTTGATATGTCACCAGGCAGAAAGACAGCTTCAGCAAAAGGTAAACTTTCAGAATGCCAAGCCAGCCTGGCCTGCACACTGGTTAAATTATTTCCATTCATTTAGTTGAAACCTTAGCACAGTTTTTGTATAAACAACCACCGAAACTTCACAACTTTTCTTGTAAGTAACTTGCAGCTATTTTGGGAAGAAATTGAATGTGCTATTCATTTGCATTCTTCAAAGACTTCAACACACCTTGTGTCCCCAAAACCTAAATACCCAGTGCTATGGTGTGCAGGGGGCAGGCAGGGACCATTGTCTTTATGTCCTTCTGAAATAGATCACAGAGCTATTTAGGACCTTCCAGTTTTTCCCGTGTTAAGGAACTATATCGTGCTGACAGCAACAGCTTTGCCGTTGCTCTCTGCTTGTCTTGCCCTGAGCTTACAACATGCTACGAAGAGATGTGTGCGTTTAGGATGAAAGATGATACAACACAGTAAGGACTCAAAGAACTTTTGTAACAGTTTAAAGGAGAACTTTATTGAGTGAGGAGTAAGTTGTGCAAAGCCCTGCTCTCCAGGAAAGATTAACAGCAGCAGATTTACATTTTTTTAGAGGTAGGAGTAATGTTTGGGTTTTACACTTAAGTTCAAATCAGTTTCTGATCATTTTAGTTTACAATGTCTGCTCCGTCCGTAGGAACTGCTGGAAGGTCAGCAGAACACTAGGATGTGGTAATGGTGGCTCTTACGAGTCTTCAGACAGGTAGATGTCTAAATCTGCATTGTTAGGGTGCAATAAGAGGATGCTTTCCTCGTGTTATTAATTCCTCAGCATCTTTAGGGTGTACTGTCGGTGATTTGTGCTGGCTTTTAATAACCAAAATAGGTTTTAGTCTCTGAAGAGTGAGGATGTCTGTGGTTGGGCTCTGTGAGCCATGCCCCTGCTGTTCTGCACTGGCAGAGGTGGCACCACCATGAGCCCCAGTCCCATGCTGCAGCCTTGGCCTTACAGCCTGCCATGGCAAAGATCTTTATTCCACCTTCTGGTGCAGTGCTGCACTCCCAGTGCGGAGCTGGGAACATCTGGCCAAGTGAGGGGAGCCCCTGCACCCTGCTGCCTTGGCACGATGACTGCAGGAGCCTGGGTGGGTGCAGCTACTCCTTGTTCAGTACCTTGGGTCTTTCTTAGCCTCCTGTGTTGCTACACCTTTTTGTACCATGTTAACACCTTACCCTTCTTAGGAAGAGTTAGAAGTCTGCTAATGTTACATCATTTGTAGTCCTGTCTGAATTCTGATCTTTACAACCATTGCTATAGAAATAAAAGGATTAATCAAATACCAGAAGATTACTAGAGCTTCGGGGCAGTCAAAATCTGACTGGGAAAACATGTTAATCACTTCTCATTTAACCTGAGCACAGATCTGTGTGCTGTATTCTTCCCCCTGCTCTTGGCACTGGTGTCTTGTGGAATGTGGAGCTCTGTTTTTGACAGATGCAGAAGAAATCATAGTGCGATTTGCCTCCTTTTTTAACAGATCTGTCTGTGTTGGGGCTCTAGATATTCTTTAGACATCCTGCTCAAGCATTTACACAGAAAAGGCGAGATCAAAACACCAACATTTGCATGTAGAAGTATGACTGCAGAGAGTTACAGAATTGTTTGTAAGATTTACTAAGTACAGCAGAAAAGTAGTAAGTCAGTCAAAGCAGGATAAGCTTACACATTCAACAACCTATTTCTTGTATTTCGCTAATTTGAACATAAAACTATTTCAGTAGTAAGCAGAATTTGTTTCAAGTCTTTTAGCAGAAATGCATTTACTTTAACAGAACAAAATAAAAATCCCAGATCTTTATTGCCATTTTGAGGATGGGAATAAAAAGTTAAAATGAAGGACTACTGTTCAAACACTTAAGCTTTTCATCAGCACTATGCGAATTAGTCTTGCTGATATAACTGCTGTGGGCGGGATTGCTGCAAAACTTCCCCAGTATTGAGTTTAACTTGGAGGAAATCCTGGTATCCCTTTTTGGCAGCATCACCATGCCAGGGAAGAAAATAAAGAAACAGATGTTGGGTTTTGGTTCTTTAGGAACCCAAATACGTCCTGCAGCATCTCAGACCAGTCCACACATGCTACCTGACAATTACATTGATATCCCAAAGAATATACAGTGTGTAGATAGATCCGGTCTTTTTGAATGTAAACTACTTAAAGACACAGTTGGCAGGAGATGAAAGAAGAAAAGGTATTAATTTATTTTGCTGTTGTTTGCATCAAGGTATCTGCTGGTACCCTCTATGTTGTTTTCTGTCTTTTTTGTCTGATTTAAGTTTACAGAATGCCTCCACTCCCCAGCACACTCCTTGATTTGTTTTAGAAAGGAGTTTCCCTCACTCAGCTCACGTAAGTTTCATGGGCTTAATTTTCTTCTTAGCTTTTTGAGTTATTTTGTAGATGTTCCCTGGTGTGGTCCTCAAAAACTATTGATATTTAACTTCGAGGGACCAGAGGAGAGTGTATGACCATCTGGCTGCAGCTCCTGTATATTGGTTTATGCTATATGGTGGTTAGATCTTGGAAAATCCTTATTTTGGGACGAGACCATGTCTAACACCTCTGGTCCTAAGCCAGGACCACATCCTAGATTCAATGGTACTGCCAAAAACTCAAAACATACTTGAATAATCATTATTATAAATGTTATAACAAGGATTTCTCTGATTTTTTTATAAATAACTCCAAGGAGAGGCCTTAGTAGGTAGAAGACAAAACAGTGACAAACAAAATGCCACACAACAGATACAGTTTCTCAGGTTCCTTCTGTCTGCTGCAAGGAAGGCATGGCTGTACATGTATAAATCACAGCCTCGTAAGTATAAAGGAAGAGTGTGAAGAAAGCCTAAGCTGATCCAGACTTTCTCCACATGGAAGAGAGTCTGTAGGATGGGGAAAAATCTCATTGACTTGCAGGAAACAATAAAATATCCCAGAGAAAACATAGAAGCCAATTGATTTAACGTGTCACCATTTGCAATCTATAAATACCCCTGTGGCAAACTCAAAAGATCTCAGTTTATTTGTGACTGGGAAATGGAGACCAAAAGCAGCCTCATATATAAATACAATGGATTTCACAGCCTCACGATTTATTGTCTCTCCTTCAGCAATGCGGGTTACACCACTGAAACAATACTGCAGCTGTAATAGGAAAGCTGTCCTACTCGGAATTTATGAATTTATAAAGGATACAGTCAGTTTTGTTGTGTGATTCTGCAGTAAATCACTACTTACAGATGCCAGAGCATGCATCAGGTGGGAAGGTGCTCATAGAAGGACGCGACGCATTTTCCAATGCAACTGTTGGGCACCAAATGGTAATAAAGGAAAGAATGGCAGACCACATGAGCTGCCCTAAACCCAGACAAAATGCTTATGGAAGCGTGCCAGTAGCCAGCACTAGAAAGACAAAGCTTCACAGCAAACATTTGGAGGATTTTTTTAATTAGGAAAAATATTCTGTAAGGCTTGGATTTAACATCCTGATTGCCTCACCCTTTACCTCACCTCCTGGCTTACCTTCTGCCTGAGAGTAGTTTTGGACACAATACAGTTATATGCACACCACAGCTTCTATTTTCCTGCAAAGTCAAGTTTCTATTACTTTATCTCTGCATTATATAACATGCAGTATTTGATAATGTGCTGCAGCATCTATAAAAGGGTTTTCCTCTTTCATAATTGAAGCTGGTGTATGCAATTTTCTAAGGGGAGGGGGGGGGAATAGAGGTTTTTCTGCCCAGTCTGATTGTTTCAGGGAGAGTTTCTCTTTCATCCTTGCAGAGGATGTGCATGTTGAGAGACATGTTTCTGAACAGCAGGCACATTGCTGTGTCTCAAGGCTCAGACTTCAAATGGGGCATAATCAGGCATTTCAGGCTCCTACTTATGCTCCTGAAGAGTTGGCCTGATTTTCAAAAGTACCCAGCAATCGACATCTCCTATTGATTTATCTGGGAACTAGTCAGCCCTCAACACGTCAGAAAAATCAGGCTGGTTACTTAGAAACCTGCATATGGTTTTCAAATCTACGCACTGGGGCTGGGTTTTTTTCATTGCTGGAATTAGCCTCTGTTTTCCTCTGCTGCATATGCTCTTCATATGCTAAGTAGCACTTTTGCTTACTCTGCAAACAGTGGCTTTTCTGGTGTACTTGGCCCTCAAAATCCTGTAGATTAATACATTTTGTGTTCTCTAGATCTGCTTTGGGGAAGAGGAGTTGAGGAGTTTAGTTTTGGTAATCAAAAAACCATTTGCTCTCTCCTGCATTTCTCAGAAGTTCTCCAACTACTTTTGCTGAGCTGGAAGTCCTTTTTTTGGTCTCAGCTGAGAGACTCCTTCTGCCATTGATGTGATTTATAATCACTGATATCTACAGGTGACAATTTTCTTTCCATTATTGGTACAGTAGGTCCTCTGCATGTTGTCTACTGTGCAACTTCCAGCAAAAATGTTTGCTTTCTTCTCTGATCCCAGGCCAGTAACCCAGGTGTACGCTAGCCACAGCACCCACCACAGAGAGGAGCGTGGGGGTCGCTGCTGTGGGATACTGATGGGATGTGAATGGGCTATAGAAACCTTGATCTGGGTCATATCTCAGAGCTTGGCTGCCTCTCTGGCATCCCTTTTCTCATAGTAGGGCGCACCAGTGCTGTCTGTGGGGTGCTGAGGCTGACTGTCTGTAGAGATAAAGGTGATATATCAGCCTCCACGCACAAAGTGGAGAAATGCTGCTGGGCCTAAAAATGACAGAAGACTTGTAGCTCAAGTTGACTAATTAAGTATAGACCAACAATGTGGTGCCTTTTTGGCTTGTGTCATCCTGAGATGTACTGTTGGATGTATCCTATCTATGTCCCAAAATGTTATTATTTTGGTTCAGTTGAAACCAGTAATGCCTATGTCTGACTTTGCCTCCAGTTCTGAGCAGCATGGGATGAGAAAGATATGGACAAATCTGAGAGATTCTGGAAGCCAGAAAAAATTATCTGCCAGCAAAAGCAGTTTCAGCGTAGGAAAGAAAAGTCTCTGCTATGGCTGTTGCCATCCCATACATGAAGGTACTATTTCCCTGTTGTTACTTCTCTGTCTTTCCATAAGAGCAAGACAAAACAGATGTGAATTTTGCAGCAAAGAAAATGCAGAGGGGATTATTAGGAAGAATTTCTTGAATGCTGGGAGTTGAGAGACTGCAGTGTGCTGCATAAGTAGGTTGTGATTATTTTGGAAGCAGATTTTGGGATCATAGGACATTGTTTGAGTCCTTACAGACCAAGGAAAGTGGCTGTCTCCGTCCAGGGAACTGCAGAGGCTGGAGATCTGTAGAGGGCTGAAGCTCCAGTGGCTGGACATATGAGTGGTCCTGAACAGAAAACAGCCTGAGGAAGGCAGCTCTGGAAGAACGTCTTTAGGCGAAGAAGGGCAACAGGGGATGACCCTTCACTTATTGGTGTGACTGGAGCTGTTGATGGCTGTTACAGCTGGATGCTGATTTCCTTCCATCTGATAGCTGGGAATGTCTTGCTCTTCTGACTTGTATGTGTAAAATAATTCACAGGCTGGAAGAAAGATGGAGCATCCAGGGACGCTTGCCTTGCTTCTGGACTTAGGGAGTTCTTAGATGATCTCACAAGACCTTTTCCAGCTCTCTGTTTTTATTTACTCAGTATAGGAGCGCTGTCCATCAAGACAGTAGAGTGCCACTGAAACTGAACTTTGAAAAAACAGCCAGAGCCCTGTAGAAAGCTGTGCAGATTTCTTTCAAACCAAAGACCTAAACAGAGCCTTTATTCCCACGTTAACTTGGTATATGTTTTTGTAAGCATAACACTGGAACGAGCTCACAAGCAGCCTTCCTAAGGGCTTATGGGGGGCTAAAGGTCCTGTCCCTCTCGCTTCAGTCTTACAGCTTCCCACACCTTTTGTCAGAGACTGAGAGAAAAGTGTATCTTTTTGGATAACACTCTTTATTTCTTCAGCAGCTTCCTGTGCTGCCAGGGAGCAGCATGGGGCATGCCCAGGAGCAGAGCAGGGAAGGAAGCATTACCAGGTCCTGATTCCTTCAGGGTACCTCAGCTGCTTACAACCCTCTATGCAAAGCACTAAGCATAGGTTTTTGGGTAGCCATCATGAGACTAACTTTATGAAAGATGCTGTTGATATCGTTCTAACAAGGGAAGCATGTAAAGAATTAGAAACAGACTCCTCTGAAAGAAACAAGACAACAGGATATATTACAGTATCAAAATGTTCTTGACAGGTGGAATGCATGTATCACACACTGAAAGAAACTGTTTGGTGAGTGATATACTTCATATTAAAATATATAAATGATCTACTTTGAGAAGACTTGGACTCTCTGGGCAAGTAGCTTAGCTAGTACATCTCACATACTGCTGTTAAAACAGATATATTCATTTCTGAACTTGATAATCATTGCCTTTTTTTTTTTTTCATTTGTTCCAGGGTAAAATTCAGAATTAGATGTATCATCACAGCATCTGACAATACTCTGTGGCTGTTACTCCAGTATGGCAGTGTAGTGAATAGTCCCTAGTTAACCAGTGTGTCTATTGATTAATACGTATTCCCATTACAGTAAATATATATCATAATAAATTAGGCAATATAACCATAATAAACCTGCTGTATCCACTATGTAACATACTAAATCAAAATTAGCAATTACTAATTGAAATTATATCCCCTAGTATAGCATTATATAAATCAAAGGCATTTTCTCCAAAATCCATGCATCATTCAGAAGATTAATCCTCCGGCAACTGTAAATGTTTTTTCTGCTACGTTCGTTTGGCTAAGCTGGATAATGGTAATAGCCTTGAGGTTAAATACAGAATACAGTGTGTTAGAGCTGATATAGTAGTTATTGCCACATGTGTCCTTACTGCTGATCACACTGGACCAGTCACTGAGCCGTGGGGATGGTCAGTGCACGGCACCCAACGTATCCCCTGACTCAGCTCTCAGGGCTGAGTCGAGGCTGTCTGTACAGCATACTTGGAAGTCTTTTACCCTGTGTACTCACACACAAAAAATTAGGACATAAAAACCCCCATGATATTTTGAAAGAAACGCTGTTGACTTGGATGCACCCAAAGCTACTGGTGCTTTTCTCTTCCTCGCTTCCCACTTGAAACTTGGAAGACTTGAAAGGGATGTTGTGTTTCCTCTCTCCAGCATCCCAGTGTGCAGATGGGAACATCAGGGGGAACTGCTCCCATGGGAGGGCAGGACAGTGGCTGAACAATGCTTCATTGAGCCAACAACCTTGTGTGGGTGACATTAGGCTGAGTGATCCTGCCAGGGGGACCGATGGAGTGTGTCTTAAGAGAAATGTCTGTTATGAATTATTTTAGAGTGTGTTTCTGTAGGGATCGTTACTGGTCCATCAAGAAGGGTTTAGGAGGAGCTCCATTTTGCAGAGCATGCAATGGGGAGAAATACCAACTGCTCTGGGGTGGGGAAAGGAATAAGAAGCAGCAGGTGGAACAGCCTTCACTTGCAGCAGCTTCACAAAATGTCCTAACCATGCACAGGAAACCGATTGGAGGTTATACAAACCTCTCATGCTTACTTTGCATTTTTGAAGTAGAAGACTGGGCATCGGTCCAAATCCATAATCTGTGTGAGGGCATGTCACAACAAATATGAAAGGGATAATTACAATTTTGTGAAGAGTGATTCTCTTTAATGGTACCTACTGTTTAGTTACCAACAATTTTAAATTTAGCAACTGATGCATTTTAAGTAATACAAATTTAAAAAAAGAAAGAAAAGAAAAAAAAGGCAGCTCATATTTGTTCTTTTTTTTTTTTCAATAAACCTGTTTCCCCAGTGGGACCAATGTGTGTGCACATGTGTGTGTGTCTGCTCATAAAATGGTACTGAAATGTATGAGAGCATAGGAATGCAGCTTTAGCAAATAATAACTCTTGATTTCATTGTTTCTAGGGTTGGGTTTTTTTCCTAAAAGTCAAGGAAAGCCGAGTTTGCTCAAGACAATAGCAGTTGGAGAACGATCCCTGTGCTTTCTAGCAGTGTGTGCAAAGATACAGGTAAGAGCAGGTCTAAAAGCAACATAAGATGTAACATATTCTTCATTGCCTTCATTATAGCTCTATAACTTAGCTTGCTGGAGTCCTGTTGGCTTTTACCCCAGATAGGACTCTACTTCTGTTACATCTAATGCCTCTGCATTGTGTCCAGCAACATAGTAATTTTGCAGATGTTTTAGGACAAAAAAAAAAAAGGTGCTTTAGAAAGATGCTACATTTTACATTACTGATTTGTTGTAACTAATATAGATATTCTTATCCATGGGCAAATCTGAGAGTATTAATCTACCCACTGCCTAAATTACACCCACACAAAGATTTATTTTAAAAGTGAACACACAGAATGTAGCTCAGCATTAGGTGGTTTTATCATCTTAATAACTCCCTGAAATCAGCAAAAGAAAAGCAACATGTACAAGCAAATAGTAATCTGATAATTTTTCTCCATAAAATCAGAAATGCAGGAATTTTCAAATTCTTTATTGTTTAATTACTTTTAAAACAATTCCCATAATTCAAGCATCTTTTTTTCTGCCTAAGCAGTCAAAACCAACCACATGGCTAATTGCTTGCCCAAGCTGTGGTCCTTTCTGAGCAATTGTGTCACAGGCTGTGTCTCCATCAGCACGTGCTGTGGTGCTGTGTGTGTGGAGGCAAGACCGCAGGAGCTGGGGACCGACATCCACACCATGCATGTTCCTATGGGGTGGCTTCCCACAAGCTCTGGTAAGGTGTCAGGGGCCAGCATATGAAGTGTAGAGCTCTTGTGTGTTTTCTGGCTTAGCTTAGCTCCAGAAGATTCAGCTGTCATGCTCCAACACTGCTCTGTGGTGTGAACTGAAGCACAGTAAGTGGAGGGTGATGGGAAGGTTTGCTCCCTCCTGATAACAACCAACAAGCTGGCAAAGGTGCACCCATTGGACACCACCTGCTTATGGACCTGCCCATTGCAGCTTGAAAGGATATCCAAGAAACATCACTTCTGATCAGTTTTTGCTGTCTGATCAGCACTGAAGCTGTAACTACATAAACAGAGAACCGCAAGGCAGGTGCAGGTCAGTCTGTGCTGCATCCTGGCATCCTGCAAGAAATACTCAATCCGCCTCCTGCCTTAACAGGACTGGACCTAGACACTGCTCTCCATTTCTTACAGTATTTGCAGGGTCATGGCTTGAGGGGGAAGGCAGGAAAACCCTGTGTCACAGATGAAAGTATGGTAAATCATGGGGTAAATTATCCTGGAGCACAATCTGACAGGTGTATGAGACGAGTCAGCCTCATTCCCTGCCTGATGTAGCTTCAGACATTTAAATCCAAGTCTCCCACCTATGAAGACACTGCTCTGAAAATGTTTGCCTTGATCTCAGAAAGATTTTCTCTGTGCTTTCTCCCTGATATAGTTGTATTACACAGTCTGGCTCTGGGTCATTTGTGTGTGCCTGCATCTTTTGGCTACCTTGATGTACTAGTGTTAAGGTTGAGTGGTTTAAGGAGTTGGTTTATGCATGTTCAATGGTAATCCCATTAAACATCATCAAGGTCTACTCTGTGCATGTAAAAAAAATGCATGTTGAAATGCTGAGCTACAAGATGCTGCAAAATCTGAAAGTTTTGCCTTGTGGTGCTAATGATTAATATTAATATGCAAAATAGGTTTTCACGATGTGGACAGGGTGAATGGTGAAATGGATTCAGGTCTTTTTATTTTCTTTTCAGCTTGTTATTATCTAGAGAAAAAACACTAATTACCAGAAGCTAATAGCTAGTGTGTTACTTACCCTCTTAATTAGTACCCTAATTATTAAGTGCAGTGATAACCACTAGTTTGAACATATTTGCTTTTTAAGACTTTCTTGTTTATCTGTCTTCCCACCCCCTCTTTTTAATGACACTGACACCAGCAGAGTTGCTGGAGAGAGAATACCAATAATTTCCCCTTGGGAAATGAGTCATTTTGAGCCTCCTGAACACTGTCATGATTTTCATTCTGTTGTAAAATGCTTTTCACCTTTGAACTGTTGGCATGTGTTAAATTCTGACATTAAAGCCACTAACATTTGAAACTGGAAGGATGAACTCAGGGGACCAGAACAGATCACCTCAGCGGCACAAGATCTTGCTCAGTGTCTGCCATCTGGGAGGCAGGAAGGCGTCTGAGCAACACGGTCTTCAGCCGCCTGTCTCTAAATCCTGAAGTGTTCAGTGAAGGTTTCCTCATCGTGTCTATTTAAAATCATGATGTCATCTTGGGATGTACTTTATGTAGATCCACTGATAACTTCCTGCTCTCCATCCTTTGGAGTAGGAGGCTGTGGTGTTGGGGTGCTGGATGCTGCTGTCCTGGGTGCCTGCACTGAGTCCAGGGGTTGCGGCACCCACTGCTAGAGGAAGTGCTGCCTGCTCAAAATTCATCCATGCTAAAGTGAAACGTCAAGCAACTACACGTGGATTCTTAATAAAATAGCCATTTACATAGAAAATTAAGCATAAATACCTGCCAAAAATCCTGTATGGAGGTGATTGGTGTATATGAGCCACTTCCAGAAGTTATAACAATACAGCATTTTTATGGAATCTTATTAACTCTTTGTGGGGAGCAGCACATTGTAAGTGACTGAAGCCAGTGATTTAGGATGTGTAGCAGAGGGCAAGAGAGATTTCTTGATTACAGAACATGGTGTACAGCCGTGCTTGAGCTGGATATGCTGTAGCACACTAGGAAAAGTACTTTATTAGCTGAAAAAGCTAATGGAAGGAGCAAGGCATCCCTGCTCCTTCTGCCCTCGATTCTTGGCAGTGTGGATTACAAAATGCTTAAAGGATGTGGATTAGAAAAGGTGTGTTAACTGCATGAACAGTTACTGTTTCTATAGCCTCATTAGCATGCACAATGCCTCACACTGATTTGACATTGTCTCTGCCCTGGGGAGCTTGAAATCTAGAGGCAAAACCCTGTGACCATCTGAAATCTGAAAATTTCAAAGAAGGCTCTGAAAAAGGGATGCGTGAAACTGTGAGCAAATACATTTTAGTTGACATGTCAAAAGCAGGGAGGCAGAGGTAAACTGAAGCAGAGGAGAAAAATAGCGAAAGAGTCCTAATTGTTGTCAGCTTGATTCCAGCCTTGTTCACCTGGACAGACTCCTATTGCTGTGAAAGGCGAAATCAGGACTCAATAGTTGGGGTGACTGCTAAGCAGGTATTCTTTATTGCAGTGCTGGACACACAGGGGATCGCTCCTCCAAATATGCGTACCAGGTAAAGTTAGTTTAACAATATATATGCATGTTATTCATACATATTCATGCTAATTTGGGGGACTAATTAACATATTCGTTATTTTCCGAGAAGTCATTACCATACCCTACCACCCTGTCGGAACCCCCTTGTTCTTCGGAGATAAGTTCTTTCTCCAAGATTACATGCATACATGTCTCAAAACAGCTGTCCTGCTACTTATCATACCCCTGCGATGGGGTAGGCCCCTGCTTGTGGTCAGCCAAGTTAGAAAAACTCACAATATTTGCTAATTAATACTTATGCTAAGAGCAACCAAGTTCCGTCAAGCAAACCTTCAAACCATACTTCAGCCTTATTCCTTGATTCACTCCACTGTCTTTTTGTTGGTGGATGTATCTCTGATTTTCACTGATCTAAGTGAGAACATCTTCCATGCTTTTACCCAGCAGAGCTGCTCTGGAGTGGGTTTAACCCCATGGCCCTTTTGCTTTGTTCAATATTTGTGGGTGAGCAGTGTCCCTGAAGGAGCAGGCAACAACGCAGGCAGAGGCAGGATAAAGCAGGCATCTGGTAGTGCTTTCTCCACGCAGGGGCCCACTTGGAAGAACCACAGGGTACGATCGGTACACCTGCACGCACGGCAGCTTCCTGCACCTGAAGCTGCTCCCAGTTTTTCCAGCGAAGTTGTGACTTTCCATAGACATTTTTTTCCATTGTGCTTTTCAGGTTGTAGTCCCTTTGGTCCATCACATACCAGCAGCCCCAGTGTGGTCATTTTACAAGAAGCTGCTGCGTGCAGTGTCTGTGTCTCCTCTGAGGTGTATAAGTACTCCAAACTGTTTTTCTTTCCTTCTTCTTATAATTGTGCCTTTCCCTGGGGGAAAATGCCAGCACCCAACACCCCCACACCACCCCTGGCTTGGTGATCGGGTGCCTTGGGTGCCCATTCAGTGATACCCTCCTGTGGTGCAAGTTGTGGAGGCTTCAACAGCTGTTTGCAGGGCATTAAGAGCCAGTTCAGGTTTCCTTTAATGCATAATCTGGAGCCGCAAAACAAGAGTTTTGCAAACTAAGATGCTCGCCAGTAATGCAGGAAAAAGCAGTGTGCTTGCAGTGTTGTTTTGAGCCTGCCAGCTCACACAGCAGCTGTGTGTGCACTCCAGCCTCAGCACAAGCTGTAGCAATTCTGCAAGCTCCTCTGTGTGTCCTGCCTCTGTGCACAGCCCATGTCACACAGGCTGCTTGGGCATTTGTGCCCCACGTCACATGTTCACGTGTTGTGTCGGCATATCCCCCACTCAGCCAGAGAAAACAGTTTCCACCGGGTAAAGTCAGAATGCACTGGGGGATGAATGAAGCTGTGAGGATGACTGTAACGTGCCCGATGCTTTCCTGAGAGTAGCAGTGATCACAGAAATTGAGAAGCAAATGAGGCTTTTTTGGTCTGTGACCCAGTGGTCTGGAAGACAAAGAAACCCCCCACCTAGTTTTTTAATTAGGCAGAAAATTCTCTGACGCAGTGAATAAACGCCCAGGCTGGGAAGGAGGCACCCCATCGAGCTGGCACACGCTTCTCCATCTCTGAGCTCTGCAGCACTTCCCAGCCCTGTCCCTGCCCCATGCTCTGCCCTACCCCAGACAGCTCTGCACATTGGCAGGGTCTTGCTGAGCTGCGAAGAGGTCTCAGTTTGGGCTGTGATGGGAGTGCAGGCTACCTATCACGTGCTTGAAAAGCCTTTTCTCTTGTTCCCGTCTGATCAAACATGCGCTTCAGTATTGGCAGTAGAAAATGTTTGGTTTCCTTGAAAGACACTCAGCTCAGAGCAGAAGGAGGAGGGGTTCTTTGTGAAGACCAAATATGATCAGTCCTTTCCAGTTCCCCGCTTTTGGCAGTACTACAAGAGACTACAGGCTTCAAGAGAGGCTCCCCTTTTGGTCCTGGGTTTGTAGAAGTCTCTATAGCTACACTTAATAGCATCGCTTTTTCATTTTCTCTTTTTGTTTTTTCTTTTTTTTTTTCTTTTTCCTTTTTTTTGTAGATGTATTCTGCCAGAGAAGAGAGAGATGGAGAGGAATGAAAACTTTTTGTTGAGGCTTTGACACATGCTGTCAAGGCCCCATCCATTAGATGGGACCCAGCCCCCTGAGCACCAGTCTCTTGAGGCTCTCAAGGACTCAGCAGAGTGTTTTGTAAGGTCCCTGAGTGTCCCACTGCCAGGTAAAAGCTACTTGCTCATCTTGCCTGGGGGAGCCTGCGATATCATGATGTCTCCCACATCGTTTTGGTGCATCTTTATATTACGTACTCTTACAGGCTTTTTCAGTTCTGCCTACAGCAGTTAAGCTGTGGCTTTCAAGTCTGTCTTTTTGTCTTTTTTGTCATCCATGCAAGTGTTTCCATGTAGTGATCAGAGGAGCTTTCAGCACAACTTATTTATTTTCATGCTCTAATACAAAACTTCTTAAAACGTTATGTACATTGGTATGAAAATCTGTGATCACTTAAAATTGAAAAATGCCTGTTGGTGCTAGAGCATTTTAAAGAATCAAATGATTAATGGGATGGGAACTAATAGCACAGTGATTTCTAGTTTTGTGTTAATTTTATGCTTTCTAGCATGAAAATTGTACACAATTGTAAGATGTTTGCACACACAGAAGTTTGTGTGCTGAAGCTGCCACCCTGCGTTTCCTTGGGGCCTCTGTGGGACATCCGTCCCTGGGAACATTTTTAGTCTCTGTACTGGCAAACGATGTGCATGAACATTGGGGATAGAGAGTTCTCCCAGGCCTCACCTGCTCGGAGGGGCTGAAATTTCATAATTGTTCACAGTAGTGGCCCATGGACAAGAGATAGTTTCTCTGTGGGAAGTACCAGGAAAGTAATTTCTGAGAATTGTGCTGCTGTGTGCATGCAGTGCTCCCTGGGAAGGCACCTATATTAGTGCACAGGTCTCTTGACTGACAGAATTGAGTTTATAGGTGTTCCGTATGTTGCAATGGGATTCTTTCCCTTCCAGCCTTAGAAGTGCAAGGGAATAAAATAACAAAATTGTTACAGCAGCAAGAGTACAGTTGAATAGGTAATTGTCACACAGTGTGAAGGTATTTCAAAAGGTGGAGGGGAAAATAATCTAAATGTCTTCCTTTTTCTGGGAAAATGTGTTATTATTATTTATGAATAATTTTCGTTGTTGAAGGAAAGTGTAAGACACAATCAGAGAGACCATAAAAAATGAAATGTATAAAGTGTTATTTACGTTATATTGGAGAAGAGGGAATCACTGGCAGAGAGAATGCTAGTTTATTTAAATACAAAATCAAGTTAGTCAGAATTGCATACTTAGATTGACTTCTATATAAAAAGCAGTCCATAATTCTTCCAGCAAGAGAAACGTGAATGCTGGCAAGCACTGCTAATGCCTCTGCCCCAGCTTGTGTTTGTATCCCCAGACCAAGCAGGAGTCTGGGATTGGGGCAACACTCTGAGCAAACCTAGAGCTGAATGAAAGGCAGTTTTCTAAAGGGTTTTCTGTCTCTCTAATGGGCGAGAGAAGCAATGAGACAGCACTACCCAGTACCAGACACCAGCATGGCTGCTGTCAGAGCATTAATGGACTGACAGTCTCCTATGACTGATGCTGTAGTTAAATGGCCAACATGTGCTTGGGCTATGAAGCCAAAAGCGTTGGTTTTAAGAGATGTGTGTGTATATAAATACACACTTCTAATAGGTGATGAATAGTTTTTACTACCTTTTGCCACTAAGGATTGTGAATTCTAATTAGTGAGTGTGTTTATCCTCAGAAAGCCCCTGGCTCTTCTGGGCTGGTAGCCTCACACAGTGCTGCTCTCTTGGAACCACCCTTGCCTTCCTTTCTCCCAGCCCTTTGCAATGCCCCACATTTTCAAGTCACCAGCTTTGTAGCCAAGGACTGCTTTATTGATACAGAAACGTGTTCCCACTGTACAAACAAAATACTTTTAGTGCTATAGGTGCTGCAATAGAGCCAAAGCAAAGCCATGTATCTCTTTCCTGAAACCATCCCCGCATCCACACAGAGCTGTTTCCATTCATGCCAGCAGAGGAAGGAGTCCCAGAGGCTCACTGGCTTGCCATATGCCTTGAGTTGGTCCAGAGGCAGAAACTGCTACTGTCCTTCTTTCTCTTCTTAAAGAAAGACCAATTTTTAATGAGGTTTGCTAGTCATTGTCAACATTCAAAGGTTCATCACTAGATCAAGATACTAAGTTATTCCTGTAGATCCTCTTCTATAGAATCACCAAATGACATGGAATTGGAAGGGGCCTCTGGAGATCACCTAGCCCAGACCCCCTGCCAAAGCAGGTCCACTTAGAGCAGGTTGCACAGGAATGTGTCCAGGTGGGTTTTGAATGTCTCCAGAGACAGAGAATCCACCACCTCCCTGGGTAGCCTGTTTTAGTGCTCTGTCACCCTCAAAGTGAAGAAGTTCCTCCTCGTGTTTAGATGGAACTTCTTATGACTGTCAAGACTATGTAACCAGGGTTACATTTGGGGTACTTTCTGCTCCCTCCATTGCTCTTGCTACAGTGCTAGAAACAAGACGTACAAAATTATTTTTCATGTTCCTGGAAGACAAAGTTAGCATGGAAGGGAGAAAATACGCTGTTCTTAATAGGCATTTGGAGGCTGGTGCTGCTGGACTTGCTTAGGTAGATGTTTGCACCTGATTTGTATGACTGGTGATCAGCAAGGAAATTTTTTGCTTTTAATGTTTCAATCTGCCTGTAATGAAGCATAAATGAGCATGAAATGTCATAATCTCAGATTTTTCCACTCCTATATTTTACCATAAAATTGATTGCTTTCTCTGATTTGAGAAACTAGACTGTGCTGAACAGGTTAGGGTCTGTTAGTACTGGACAGCCCTGCACACCCTTTAAACCCTTTAGTTCTCAAGAGGGGTTTGTACTATAGGAAATTCTACCCAGAAAAAGACGGCTGTGTCCACAAAGAACATTTTTTCATCTCTTCCTGTTGACAGAAAAATAGCCCAAGTAATGTGGTTTTATAGCATATCAGATCACTGCCAAGGGAAAAGCATTGCTTAAATTCAGCTTGAACCAGCTCTTTCCACTGGGAAAGGGAATTCTTACTGAAATACAAACTTTGGTGGGTGCTTTCTGCTTTTCATAAGAAATGACAGTTCCTGAGAAAAGGAAAAAGCCTTTGGCTTGGGCGTTTGGTTTTAGTAAAACTCAAATGTTTTGGTGAACGCAGAAGGGAGCTTTATGTTCTGACCCAGCAGGGCAGAAGTGCAAGGAGTAAACGAGGACTACACCGTATGAAATACTGCTTTAGAAACTTCCGAAAGATTTGTTTCCCCTGAAAATATGTTCCGTTTGCTATCGTGATTAGCTACTTCCTCAATCACTGCTTTTATGCACTCAAAGGGGAATTCCAGCTGCTGCTCTTTGTCGCCTGCAACACTCTGTGTGTGTGTGTAACCATGCTTGGTAAAACATACTTGGAAAAGAACAAGAAAAGAAAAAGCACTTTTACTGTCCATTTTAAGAAAAGTTTGTCCGTCTGAATGCTGAAATCAAGCTCAGCATAACACACAGATGAAAGACAATTTCACATCACAACCCTCTTGAGCCAAATGGCTGGAGGTTCTTGATGCTCAGCCCCCCTTGGATGCCTGATTGCAACATCTGAACTCAAGGCTGTGGAATGTACTCCAAATGCCATAGTCTGTGCCCAGCTTAAAGGAAGGTCTGGAAAGATGAGTAACTCCTCAGCATTACCTGCAGGAAACTCTGCTACTTCCCTCCGGATGATGAAAACTGTTTGGAAGGTGTTTGCTATGCAGAGATGCAACCGGACCGATGGTGGAGCCGAGGCCTGGGGCCAAACTGCAAATGCCTGAACTGGTGCAGCAGGATGGGGCTGTGGTGAGCTGAGCTGGAAAGGAAAGAGCCCCAAACAGGTTGCAGGGCAGTGAGGGTTACAGTACATCTCCCTTCTGCGGGCTGCAGAAAGCCTGTATTTTATTCACACGGGAAACTAGACTCTAAGTGGCCCATATATAAGGCTGTGTATAGTTAAATGCTTGCACAAGGCAAATATGATAGTACAAGCTACTCTTTTTTACCATTACAACCCCCTATGCATAATGCATAGTTCATGAATAATTTGCACAACAGTCTGTTCCTGAATTTACGATGGTACACAATTTTTTTCACTCTGAAAGTAAACAAAGGGGAAGTGTTATCCATCAGGAATAAGAGAGAACAGGCAGGCTCTGTGGCCACGCAAGCTGGAGAGCTGAACTGTCCCTCGAGGAAGCGGCTTTCATGGATGCATGAGCAGCGTCCACTATCGCTCCACGAGCAATCCAGGAAGAAAATTAAAGTCTGCCAAATGTTTAAAAGTCATCCATTTTATTACAGCATTACTCAGTGCCTGTAACTTCATGAAATATTGTTTGGAAAGCGGGTCGTTGAAATGGGTGTGGATATAAAATCAAAGAAAACGCTGCCCTTGGAGGCAAGGCCGTAGTCCTTAATTTCAGTCAGAAGCAAATAAATAGTAACTATTACTCTTCAGCCTTTTGAGTGCCTTTTGTGCTCTTAAATGATCCGTGAATGATTGTATAGGGGAAGAAACAAGGAAAAAGCAGCCTTCTTAAGATAAAAATAAGTTCTATGCCTTTTCTCTGTTAATTTTAGCCTGACTCCTGCTGAGCTTTGTGATACTGGAAGAAGCTAAATAGCTTCTTTCTACAGTCATAATTTTTATTTTTCCTTTTGGCCCTCCTGGATTTTCCTGGGAGCACCTCTTAGTCCCTGCCTATGTGACCTATGAGCCAAGGGATTTCTCTTCCTTTTTTAAAGCTCATTCTGTCCAGGTTTAAAAGCTTCTGGTTACTTCAGGGGCACTAGTTGGACTTTGCCATGCATTGCTCACAGAATGCCAGCAGAACTCCTTAGGCTCAAAAGTTAAGTTTTACAAAGTCAAAAATTAATTAAATTCTGTGGGTGACCTAAATAAAAATAAGAGTTGGAGAACTCGGTCGCTGTGGGGTTTCACATGGGGGTTAGATGGGCTCTGATGGTGCAGAAGCAGCAGAAAGTCAGATGGAACCAATGGTTTGTTAGCCAAGCTGATAAATTCCACCCAACCCATCTGCGTTGAAGGGGGTTGAAAGGAGGAAACTCAGTCATTGGGTTTTTTTATTTTTAGGTGTTACTTCATTTCCATCATCTGCCCTCTTTTGAGGGAAGGCTTTCACAGAGGTGTAACTGCCATCTACTGACTGCAGCACCGGTGGTCTCATCAGCTCCCTTAAATTACAAGCTTCGATGGCTCTTAAAGGAGGGAGGAGCCCATATGGAAACGCCTGCACACACGCTGCCTCGGGGGAGGACGAGGTCATTCAGCAGATTGTGCCTGTGATTTACACGGATTTAACTCTGCAGATTGCAACTCTGTAAAACCAGCCTGAACTGCGGCATTTAGCTCCCAATGTTTTATCTTTCTCGGAACGCTGGGTTTTGGTGAACTGAACTCCCAGCGACACTGGAAAAAAAGCAAGGAGAACCTTGTAGTGCTTTGCAAGTTACTGCTCAGCCTTTTTAGTAACTGTGAAGAGTAGTTGACTTGATAGCAGGACAAGATAGACATTCTTGGAGGCCACCCATGGAGGACACTCACACCTGGCTCCACCTCAGACATGCCTTGTCCCCAGGGATTGCTGGACTGGATCCAGCTCCAGCCACCATCACAGGTCCTGACCCAAAACTGCAGTTTGACTTCTCGACTTTATCTTGGACCTTTCTTTATTACCACGATTTGTGCTGATGGTCTGGCTGTTGGTTGGACCTGGCTGCCAGCTCCCAGCCTCGCTTGGGTGGGCTGAGCCATCCTGACCCTGTAAACTGGAAATAATCATATATATTGGTTGGTTTGGTGAACCTACACAAAGTACTTGCTTCTTCCTAAGTGTTACGATTTAACTGAGCAAGGACTGCTCACACCACTCCTTCCTTGTGAGAGAAACAGCCCACACCAACTCACATAAAAATACCCAAATGGATTTGAATTATTTTGGTGCCAACTTCCACATGGCACTTTCTCCTACTTCAATTGATCCCACTTTTTTTCTTCCTCCCTTTGATGCCATTTTTTTCATGTTAACTCTAGGAAGCAAAATCAGAATGGGACTCTATAAACTTCCTTAGAGGAGGTTGCTATGATGGTAGGATGGACAGGAATTATAGGAGAAAAGTCTGACTGTTGTGGTTTAAAAATTGGTATTGGTTTACAACCTTTGGACCTCGTCCTGGAAAAAAACCTTTGAAAATCAAAACAGAACTCAGGGATTTCAGTTTAAATCAACTTGAGAAATCATTAATTCAGTCATCACTACTGAAATATGACTTGCTTGTTTGCCAAAGCATGCAAAAATGTCAGTTCTGTGTGGAACCATAAGCCAGTCAACGTTAGCTGTGAAATACTGGCAACTTTCATGAAGCCTTCCAGATAGCACAAGTGAAGATTCATAGTTATAACGAAACCTGAAAGGAGCATGTTGAGGCTGCTCTCCATTTCTCCCAACAGACTATTGTTTCACTTTTTCTCAAGTATAATGCTTTTCATTACAATCAAACTGTTTTTCAGGTTTTCATTTCTCACATTCAATCCACCTTGAAACTTTTCAAGATGTATTCTAAATTCAATTTGGTTTTGGTGTTCCGAGCACAGCATAGTTTGTATAATAATACTATTTAATTTGATTGTCAACTTTTTTACTTTAGAGGCTTTTATGAAAATTGCAAGTCATTACTTCAAAGTTACAAGTATTTACATATATAGATGAAAATATGGCTATAATTTTCATTTTGCAGACTACATTTCAGAACCATGATGCGATGGTAATAGCTGTAAGAAGTGATTCCTGGGGTTGCAGAGCCAGGCTCGTGTATTTCTTCCTAATAAATTTCAGTGTACATGTTTACTGAGATCTTCAAAAATATCTATTTTTTAAGGTTTTGAATAGTAATTTGTTAGGCCTTATTTTAGAAGTACAGTTCTGTAATACACTCACCCTCAACCAAAACGGATGCTGTAATTTGAGCTCATAAAGCAGCAAGTCTTAATCTTTATGAATTTTGGGAGGCATATAGTTAATTTGTTGTTATTCCTGTCCAGCTAAGGAAAAACTTCCATTTGGAGAGTGGAATCATAGGCAGATTCCTTTGCTTTTATTTTTCTGAACCCCTGGGGTGTATGTGTATGCATATAGTTGAGATCGCAAATCTGTTTGTCCCCTTCCATTTTATAGAATTTCCACCCATTTGGATGCTTTTATCTTGGAGAAAATAGGAAGAAACATAAACTTTCCCCACTGAGCTTTAAAAATTGCCGATGAAATAAACAGTCTCACTCACCAGAAAGTTAGCCTAAGTAAATGAGTACACTCAAAAGGTTATGAACTGAAAAAAAAAAGCAAAGTCCTAAATTGGATTGCTGGCAGTGGCTCCTCCTGTTTCACTAAAGCCAGTTTAGTTAAAATGATTTTCTTTTTTGTTTGCCAGGAAAACCAAGATACTTTAAGTTCATTACGTCTAATAGTTCATAAGTAGGTGAGTATCAAGATACGCTCTGTTTTCTGTCTACTGAGCTCTAAGATGAAAGCATCTTTGTCTGAGAAGTTGCTCTTTTGCTACTGTTTGGATGCAGAGCATCCACCGTTGTGCACAGACTCTCAGGAGGTTGTGTTTCAGCTCTCATTAAGCTCTGTGCTGGGGTTTGCAGCCTCAGCAGCTGTGCTGCTTAAATGTGGGGGAAATGCTTTTTTTTCTTCCAGTTGCTTTTTTTCGTTGCTTCTTAATGTTAGGCACAAGTGAGATGTTTCTCTCAGGCCATGAATAAGGGCAGACTTAAAGCACAAACATGATACCTGTCCTTACAAGTCCTGATTCACTAATGCCTATAGAGGTGTAGGAGGTGGTGTTAGATGTGAGCCACCTTTCCTATATAGGCTACGATGAACAAAATGCCCAGTGTTGCTCACCTGCATGGTCTAGTGTGCCCACACAAATACGTCCACAACATATAAATATACTGCATTGGGCTCTGCCTTGTTTGTCTTCTGCCTGAGGCTGGCTGACTGCTTGATGCCATGGTGGGCACCATACAGTTTGGGATGCTCTTTCACAGGGATTTATTTCACACAAGAGCAATGTGCTTTCCTGTAGGCAAGTTGAACTTAGATGTTACTAAAGATCTGTAACTTGTCCCAAATAATCACTAAATCATGGCTCTTCAGAGCAATACAAGCACTTGTAACTCTGCTCCTGGTTTCTTCAGCAACATCTGATTTGGCATGGCTGCAGCCACACTGAAGGCTTTGCTGTAGGTCCCCATAGTGATGTTCCTGGGTAAAACACTGGTAGGTGCACCTCACCGGCTGTGTGCCAAGGAACATTTAAGACACAAAGGGGTCTTACTGTTTTGGACTAATCTCATTTTAAAGAAAAAGAATTGAGAAGGCAGAGTATAATGAGGAATGATGGAGGGTTAAAGGATAATCTCAGTTACAAGAATAGGAATAACTTTAGGAAGGCACTTCAAAGTGCTCTCTTGGCCTAAGAGGCAGCCCAGCCTCATCCAGGGTCCATAAATAAGATTGCCCCCAGCATTACGCTGCTAAAAGCAGTGCAACTAAATTCTCTCTGCAAACCATGGGCTGATATTATTACAATTTCCAAAAGCCTTTGCAAGTGCTGTAAAGGCAATGGAAGCCCAGCAGCTTGGCTTCTTCCTGGTGCCTGCCCCAAGCTCCACGCCAAGGCAGTAATTGCTGCTGCACAGTACTGCAACTGTAGGCCCAACCAACCATAAGTCCTCCCCAGTTTGTATAAGGGCCTGTTTCTTTATTTAAAGAAAACCAAAACAAACCCCAAAATTAAATTGACTGCTTTAAGGGCTCCTTCTTCAGTTTTAGCACCCTCTAAAATACTCAAACAGACTTCTAAAGCAGAAGCTTGTAGCACACTGTGGGTGAGGGTTAAGCAAGCCCAGATTAATGGTACAAGGAGTAATCAAATGTGGAAACGCCCTGTTTTTTCCCTGTGGGGGACATCAAATGAGCAGCAGTGTTCAGAGCAAGCTTTGTTGTTGGTGAGAGCCACCTCCTAGCTGGCTCCTAATAGCAGTGCCATAGTTGATGCAATCCTGCCTATTAACCTTTTATTTTATATTCTGTATATTTTTATTACAAAAGACAATAGGGAGACCAATGTGCTTGGCTAATCATGTTTATTTATATCCAGACATACTGTTGCCATCATGACTGGAACACACACAGTAAAGAGCTGGGAGCTTTTGTTTTTTTAGAGGGAAAATATCAAGTGTTTTAGGCAGTCTGTTAGGGGACACGGTGAGCAAGTTCGATTTTAGAAATGGTCACTCCATGATGCCTGGGAATTGAAAACATCCCTTCCAGGTATCTGTTTCAGCATTTGGAAACTGATGGTCACCTGAAAGTTTCTACCCAAGTTTCAGACGGCAAAATGGGTAACAATAACTAAGTGGATGCATTAAAAATGAACTGTAGGTCGTTAGGTGGAGAAGAGATCCATTCTGTTGGAGAACACTTGGAAGCTCACAAAGCTCCTTTTCATTAGAGAAATGAAAGCCTTGTCATCCCTAGAGCTCTTAATTAGGCACCTTTTACCATTCACACAAATCTGTGTCTCTGCTGTCAAGTTGTATTTGTTTTAAAAATGATTCATTCATTTTGGCTCTTTTGTTGGGCAGCAAAAATGGATAGACCAAATGAATCCAAACACCTTGTAAATTGTCAGGGTTTTAATATAATCAGTGTGGCCACACCAAGTTCAGAGAACAAGTGTCTGCCAATACTTCGGGTACAAAATGCTCACAGAGCAATAACAAAACCATGTTCAAAGCAGAAAGGGTTACAAAGGAGCGGGGGTGGGGGAAAGCACACATATGGAGTATTGGGTACCTGCAGAGCTATATGTTACTCTTGCATTGATGATGAGTATCAATCTACAAATATTACATACCAGTTATACAGGAAAGGTCAAAATGAAAGTGCTGGTTTTTAACAACACTTAGGTTGAAAGTTTTCTGTTCAGGTTTTCTGATGAGGAGTAGTTTCTTTTTCACCACCTCTTGAAAAAGAATCTTTTAGGTATTGGATATGAGTTTATACTGAGACTAACTCTGTTTGTAAGGCTTCCAATGTCTGTTTAGAAGTTTTTTTTTAAAATTCTTGCAGAAAACAACTCCTCTTGTACAAACAGGTAAATATATATGTGAATGTTTTTCTCTTCATTAGTTTCTTGCTTTAAAAATCTCAACCAGCCTTGAAACAGGAACAACACAAAGACCATCAATAGAGAGACCTGCATGAAGTGTCAGTGATGGAGCTCATTGACGAAGCCGAACAAAGATGATGTGAGTCTCACCGTCCAGGAAGCTGAGCCTTCCATATGTGTAGCTGCTGCCTTCCAGACTGAGAAGAGTCTCTAGTTATCTGCATTTTCAGGTTGGCTGATCTTTTCAAGAGGAGGCACTAAATACATGGAAGGCTTTTTTCGCAGCATTTTGTGCGAACACTCTAGATTTATCCAGAATTTGTATTTTAGATTTAAAGCTACTAAAAAGTTATTTTTAACATTGATAGAGAGGGCTGGACAGCCCATTTTTAATCATTGTGCTGCATTTTGGAAGGAGAACAGGGATGCAGTCAAAGGTAAGTATTTAGCTTATGTAAACACTGTGTTCTGGGAAAAAGGGTTTTAAATAAAGGCCAACATAACTAGAGGAAAAGAGCAAAGATGATTGATTGGACATCTTGTAGGAGTCATTTTCACATTGATTATCTGATTGTCTTTTCAGTATATGCATCTTTCTCTTTAAAAGTGGCATCAGTTAGGTCGTTACTCACTGTTTCGTGGCTGCCCAGATGACCTCTGCTGTGAGAAAGCCTGAAAGCCTTTCCTCACATGCATGTGAAGGAATATAGACTGTGTGTTAGATGCATGATGTATCCTTGCAAACTCCCATCAGCTAAATTGTTCTAACACTGGTGTCTCAGCTGTCAGTGTTGAGTTTTATTCACCTTTTTTCTCAATCTGTTAAAGAAGTTGCCAACAAAAGTATCATTGCATTAGAAATAGCTTAAGAAATTATAAAAATCCTCTCCTGTTGTATTTCTCTAGTTCAATGCAGTATGATTTGCTTTTGAGATCTTCCTTTTTCAAAGATAGGCAGGTCTTACTTTATTGATTGAAAGCTGAAATTTCCATAACCTGAGAGCCTTGCTGACAAAGCAGTGTAAGCGAATTGTCTTAGAGGTGTTCACTTCCTAGAGGACTGAATCAAAAAAGATTTATCAAAGAGGTTCACACAAGAAGGAGCTGTGCTCTTTCTCATGAGTGGACAGTGCTTGCAATGCCCAGCTGAGATTGCTGGTTTGTATGTGAGGCAGATCAGGTCATGGACATTGCCAGTGAGGCCTTTTCAATGGCCAGTGTTCTTCCCTGCAGCATTTCCTCCACGCTTTTTTTCCCATGGTTATAAAAGATTTTTGTAAAAATATCCTTGGGTCTCCACCTGCAAAAATTCAGAGTGAAAGTCTACTCAGAAAAGCAGTTTCATCTCATAGTGTGTCAGGGCCAGGCATCTGGTGGCATCAAAATGTAAATGTGACACATTGTATTTAACTAGACCTGAGATGAATTTTTGAAAATTGCTCAAGCTTGGAAAGTTTTACATGGTCTGGAAGGAGGATGAGCTGCTGAAATGCCCAGCTTAGCTATTGCAGCTGCTGCAGATCTCACATATGTGTTGAGCAGCATGAGACTATCAAATCTGAGACCTGTGAGATAAATGCCATTGGAGAAGAATATGGTGAACCCTGCAAAGCCTGGACTGTTTCTGTCTTGTTTGTATCTGAGCACTGGAGTACCCCAGTAAACTACTGAGTAGCTGGCAAAATGGAATCTGCAGCTACTTGCTTTGCCAGCAGGTTTGTTTAACTTCTAGCAGTGTCACTCCATTAAAGGTGACTTAAAGCCACAGAATATGGCCAGGGCTTCAGTTTTTAAACTTTGGTAAAAATTTGATTAATTCATCTCTGTTCCAGACCTCAGTAAGTCACAACCTGGATGTTGTAAATCACATCTGGAGGATGCATGTGAAGAGTCTGAATTCTGCTTTTCCGTTTTCCATTGTTTCACTCTGACTCAAGTCACACCCTCAAAATCTAGAGCTGTCAGGCTTTGTCCTGGTCATCTAAGCTTTAGATGAACAGAGGAGCACCTTAGCCCCTTAAAGTAGTGCAGCTATACACAACTTCTTTATCTGCCACCTTGTCTTCCAGCCTCCCAACGGGTTTGGGACAATGACACTGTGGCCAGTTGGTGTCTTACACAACACAGTGCGGTTTGTCTTGCTCAGCTGCCCCATGCCCAGAGCTGTACAGAAGCCCCTGTTTCCCACCTGTGTGTGGTGTTGTATAGCTCAGGTACTTGCAAACAGCTGGTGTAACTGCTCCCCCAAGGTTCCGTCGTGCTGGGGAGTCCTCCAGTGCTATGAAGATACAGCAGTGTCTCCTCTGTGTGCCAGAGCATCCTTACAGGGTTGAGTTTTTTAAAAAATTGATCATAGAATTCCTGTGATTAAAGGTGGAAGGCTGGGGGTCTCAGGCAACGGCAGAGGTGCTGTGGACACCACACAGCACAGCCCTGGGAGCAGACCCTGTGGGTCAGCCAGGCACTGAACTGAGTTAAATGGCTTATTCTTGACAGGACAGTACTGCCACTCATGTGCCTCTGTGGGGACAATATATCTACATGTTACTTTGCTGTGACGAGCAAGAAGGCATTTACAAGCCCCTGTTTACATCAGCTCCAGTAATTATTGGCAGGTCTAATTACCACCAGATGGCTGTATTTTAACATGGGACAATATCAAAGTCCCTCAAAGCTTCCTTAAATGTGTAGCTTTTACCTGGGACTGTAGCAAGGCAGAGAAGTTAAAGATGTCACTGATCGTATGTCACAGTGATTTGTGAGAACAGTCAGAGTTTTGCTGACAGATATCAGATACTCTTTTGATATTCTAAACCCTTCTACAAATAAAATTGGTAACAGTGAATTAACACAGTTGGAGCAGGAAAGAAAATGTCTTAGGGAAGGGGAAAAAAGTGCTTCCTTTACATAACAGCAAAACTTTATTAAAAAAAAAATGCAACTTAACAGTACTAAATATCTTTCAATATTGTCTGCTCCAAATGGCGTAATAATGCAAGACCGAGTAATCCCAGGAGAATGCAGTTGCACAAACATGCAAACCTCCTACAGCATTTCAGTTACACTGAAACTCTGACATAATTTTCAGTCCAGGCTGTGATGTGGGATCTGGAAGTAATACTTCAGGTGTATCTGTTCAGTGCCTTCTTTAGGTGTATCTGTTCAGTACCTTAATCATTGGTGTGAATTATTTTGTTTTCAGTAGTACTAACAATCCTATAACAGCTCTGGCAGCCCCTGCACATTAGTAGCTAACTGCCTACACTCTAGGCTCTCCCAGGCTGAAGATGTCAGAAGAAAGGATGGTGGAAGGTGCCATTTGGCCAAGGGAGGATGGACAAACCATTGCATCCTGTCAGCTTTGCTGTCCTCTATCACATGGACTGAATTGGGAATCCCTCCTCTTCTTCAGGCAAGAAAAGGTGAAATGCTGAGAGATGGAATTTTTCTACTTCTTTCAGTTTATGAACAGTAAAATGAAGTGCATATCCAGGCTAGTACTTCCAGAGACAGTCCATTTTTTCGTGTTTGTGTAGGCTGCAACCAGCTTGGTGTGTAAAGTCAAATGCTGCTGCAGAGGCATCAGCGGTTGTGCCTAGTGTGCGTGAGAAGAGAGCTGACAGCTTGTCCATGGACAACTGTTTGTCTTAGACCGGAACAAATTCTGTAACTGCAGGGAGTGATGGACAGGAGACCTTAGATACTTGGTCTCTTGGCTGATAAAGGACTGTTTTGCTCATATTTTTCAGTGGTTGCTGCCTTAAGCTTTTGGGGATCCTAAGTGATTAGGTGGAGAGATGTGATGTGATGGGAGACTCTACAGGTACATTAGTCTCCATGCTCTTTGCTAAGTGATCAAAATCAGAGACTATGTAAGAACCGTAGAGGAAAGAAGTTATTGTCAGTTCTGGGTGCTGAAACTGAGTGGGTTTATGCTTTTTAAAGTTCCACACATTACAGCCTTTTGAAAGATTCGTTGATTCAGGGGTCCTAAAAAATAGGTGAATAGTGTTGAGGGACAGGTACAGTTTGAGATGCTGTAGCTGTGGGAATGTGACCTCAAGATGTTGATTTGGGAGGGTGGTATCCTGAAATGCCTGTGTTTGGAAGAAGCAATTCTGTACTTTAAGAGAGCTGAATTTCCCTGGCAAACCCCATCACTGCCTCTAAGAGAGAAGTTGCTGAACTTGCACGTGTAGGGAAAGACAGTGAATTATAGAGGTTTGTAGCCTCACATGGAGAGAAAATTACAGGATTCATAAAGCAGTAGCTGAAGAATGTGTGTACGGATGCTTCAGAGACCTCTTGTGCAAACAGACAACACCTTAACTCATAGACTTAGAATTAACTTTGTCCTTCAGTACTGGTTCACTTAACTACTTCACTGCTGTCACAAATGCTACTGAAACACCCTCTGAGACAACTTTTTCTTAGAATTAAGTCTATGTTATCTAATATCTTCCCCCAAACTAATCATCTTTTTCAGCATCTCTCACTGATTATAGTGGCTGGGCCCTGTGACTGGGTTCATCTTTTAACTTCCAGTATCAGACAGTTTATTGTATTCTTAATATTGCACCCTAGACATAGTAGTTCCTAATAGACTCAACTGTATACACTTAATTTTACCTCTTTGTTTTTCAATTTAGGAACAGCTGGCTCTTGATGGGATTTTTTACTGCATGAAATACCTGATTCAGTAGGTGCAGCATCACTTGGTGCCTTCGTCAATAGCTGGTGTTTCCCAAGTATATCTTGAAATTTATAAAATGCACTAAGCAAATTAGGAGTTGTGATCAATCACAGGCTCACCCATCCTAAAGCATCACAGCACTGCTCAGTATCAAAATATGAGTTGGGATTTGTGATCACCGTGCTATCAAATATCAATATGGTCAGTTTTATAAACCGTGAAGCTTTCAGATTCACTCAGGGAGCCTATAACATGTTTGCTTCTCATTTAATTTATGTAGAATTCATTGTATTTCATATGAGAATTTGTTTTTATACTAGTTAAATAAATGCATTTGACTCTACAAATGATAACTCCTTTCTTTTTTAAAATAGTTCCTTCATGTATTCATGATGTTCACGTATCTTTTGCAGCCTTGCCAACCTCACAGACTTATTTCCCTGTCACCTGGATGTTGTTGGCTATCAATGTATAAATACTTTATTTCTTTTGTTTTGGTAATCATCTGATCATTTGTCCTGGAGGCAAAAGCTTTTGCTCTTTTCTTGAAGAAAATGAGCTTCATTAAGTAAGTGCTGCGTATACCTATTGAAGTCCCTGGGACAGACCACCCTTACAGGGCAATCTCGTTGAGAAAGTGCTGTCAGCAGGGTCTCCAGATCAGATTAGAAAACCTCCATGGAGTAGGGCACTTAAATAACCAGCTCTCTTGGTCCCTTAGGATGTGCCTGTCTGTAAAAACTTTCCAAATGGCACAGTCCTTTGAAAGAATTTCTCTGGTCTGCATGGAAAGCTGCTGTAACTAGGACTATGTTATAAAATGTCCTGTGTGAGCTTGGTAGGAGGGGGCTTTTGAGGAAAATGGCTTTTAAACTGCTGCGTTTTGAAGTTTGCTTATAGACCTACTTGAGCTGCGTTGTCTTGGAACGCTCCTGGAGCTACTGCACTGTGAATGCAAGCAATGACTGCACAAAGGCTCTGAGGCTGCTGGTCACCCCAAATCCATACACTGTGTGGAAGGTGGGCTTGTTCATTGGAGTTTCTTATGCAAAACTTCAGCCATGCAGGATTTTGGAGCAGCCTCCACTGTGGTTCTTTCCTTGACTCACCCACCATCTTCTCCAAGTCCCACATGAGTATGTTCTCACACAAAGAGCTGCTTTGAAGTAGTGCTTCTGTATGTGAAATACATACAATGTGCCTTGCAATGCTCAGCAATGGCGATGGAGTACCAGACTTCTTCCAAGGAGAATGATGGATGATGAGAGCACACAAAATAGAGGCTGCTACCAGTGGGTATTTGAAGAACAGGGTAAGGAGGTAGAGGAGTAAGTCAGATATGCTGCAGGCTGTGTATGCACTTGCTTTTGCTAGTAAGAAAGATTGTGGCACTCTGAATGCATCTTCTAACTTTCTGGAGCCAGTCAACATGCTTTTAATTTGTTCAAACTCAATCAAGGAGCTAGGCCAGCTGGGCTCAGTGGTTGTTGTCAGAAGGAAGAGGCAGTCATGTTCAAGCTCTTCCCCTGACCTGAATTCCTGGTCAAAAAACAAACCAGTGAAAAGTAAGTGTCAAAAGATAATAGAACTCAATTATTTCTTATTTCCACCTATCAAAGAGAATTAAGTGAGAGGGATTAGGTGGATGAGTGTATCAAGTAAACCAACAGTGAAAACAATATACTCCCTTTCTACAACTGTAAACAATTACTACCGTGCGATTTGAAAACTGTCAATTAGCCCTAACCACAGTGAATCAGAGCTTCTTTCTGGTGTAATGAAAATAGAGCATCTTACCGTCACATCGGTATAGATTGCATTAACCTTAATGACTCCTGTAAGGCTAAACCTTGCCTTGGCAGGCAGATTGAACACTGTGTGTTGTAAGCTTTGCCTTTGACTTATCTTTGTAAAACTTCCATTGATTCTACTCTAATTTAAACTAGAAATACAGAAATTGACAGGTTTGAACAGACCACTGGTGCAACTAATTTGATTTTTTTGTTGCTAACTGTAACCAGTGATGGATGGACTCAGGAGAAAAAGAGTAATTCATTCCCTGTCCCCTCCCCCTTTCTCTTTCCCCCATATCCTTCCCCTAATTTGTTTAATTAAGTGTGATGCGATGCCACGGAGGAACAGATTTCTTTACCCCCAGTTGATGACAAGTTTATGTACTGAAATGGAAACATTAACAGTTCTTGTATCTTCAAGCTCCCTAGTATTACAGGAGATATTATTCTTGCTGGTGTAAATGTCAAATCCCAGTTTGGAAATAATTCTTCTGTATCTCCTGTATTAAATAGATTATTCTAAGAAGTTTGCAAATTCATTGCCAGGAGTCTTCTTTTTTTTTTTAATTTTTGGATGCTTCCTTTCAATGGGAGAAAATGTAAATAGGACCATGTTACTCCATGAGCAACACCATCTGCCACATCTCTTCTTTCATTATTAATCCCTGGGTAAAGTTTATTTGGTGAATTCGATAGGAGTTCCTCTTAGACTTATCCCAATGTAACAAAATCTAACCCCCTTTCTTTCAGTTGCAGGGAATCTGTCTCTTCATGGTGCACTTTATCTAAATAAAATTGCTAATTCTTCATGGGAAGAAAGATGTAAGTTGATGTCTCAGCTAGAATAATTTCTTCCTGGTCTAAAGGTTGGTATAGCTTTATTGATTAGCTTCTCCAGAATATCTGCTGGTATAGGTTCCCAATCTATGACATATTAAAGTGATTTTGCTATGGGCAGTTGCTCTGCACTTCAGAATCGAACCCATTGGGGTTTCAAACTCAGCATTTGAAAATGAAGATACCAGAAGTTAATTATTTTTTGTATAAAAATATGGTATGGTTTCAATATCTGAGATATATTAGTTTTACTTAGTTCATACCACATCATGTTTTGTTTTCACTGAATCTCTACCACACTTCAGAAGAGTTCAGCTATTAATACAGCAAAACCACTGCTCTTTTTAACCTTGTTGCTACACAGATTTTTTTTTTTCCAAAGCTCTGTTGCTGATATTCAGAGAATATATATTATCAGCTTATTTGTTTTGCCCATTAGCAAAAAAAACTGCTTTATGAATTAGGAAAAAAACTCAGAAATATTTTATTCCTGATGTCTACTAATAACACAACCTGCTGCAATGCAGATTAGAAGGTTGCAGCTGTACTTGAATTAAAGAGGGAAAAGAGTCCTTCAAGCTGTGAAGTTAGCTGGGAATCTCCTAGTAAAGCATTTTTCTGCTCTCACGTGAAGCTGGAGTGTGCTGCTGGCATCTTGCTGCATAGCTTCGCAAACCCAACTATTTGAATAGCAGTTCCACTGCAGGCTGTACACTACAATGTTTTCTTAAATTCAAATTTAACTACTTTTCCTATCTTTATTCCTTGCATTGATATGTGCCAAAGCTTCTCATTCAAGTGGGAAACTAAAAGAAGTGAGTAAGAATGAAGCAGTCAGGAGGTTAAACTTACAATTACCAGATCAAACATGGGAAATGTTTAAAAGTTGAGCATCTTTAATATCAGGATAGAGGAGAGAAACACATCAAAAAACCTGTATTAGTGGGAACTGCTACAAGATTTCATGGACTGTCAGAGTGCGCAGTAACTGCAGGGCTGAGTGAATCTGAAAAACAAGGGGATTTAGGGAAAACTGATAAAAGACTAAAGGCCCAAATTGTTGCTAAAGCTTTCCTCACTGAAAACTATTAAAGAATAATTATAATAAATGAGGAGGTAAGGGCGGAGGTAAGGACAGAAGATTTCATTAACTATAGAAACTTTTATTTGAAACTCACCCTGTACTTACAGCACAGACATGTGTGTGCACAAACACAGGATTGTACAGTCTAGTGTTTCCTAATCTAGTTCTCAAACTGTGCCAGAATGTGTTTTTTTCTGCAGAAATCTCCTTTGCAACTCTTTTTGCTGCCAGGAGTCCCTACCTTCCAGGGCAAGTGTGGTGAGTACTTCTGAGCTGGTGTCTCATTCATAACAGAGAAGCCGGTCCCATAAACTTGTTTTGCTTAATCACTACAGAGGCCAGGATTCAGAAATTTAGATGCAGACAGATGATTATGTACTGCAAAGAAGCTCCTTACTTTTTGCATATAGATGAGGGTGTGATGAGCAGGGGTGTTCTGTGTAGTTCAGAGAAAAAGAGATAGGAGATGCTCATAGATACAAAATTTTTATTAATCTCATTTATCACAGAACCAATGCAGCTTTAATACTGCTCAGCAGTTAATAGCAGGGTTTTGTGGTATTTGTATCGTCTCACATGTTGTGTCAGTCCTGTTCCTCTTCCCCTCATACAGTAAATCAAATAGGACATATCTAAACTTCTAAAGGTTTCCAGATGTTTCTTTTATTAGATTATTGGGTCGCAATAACTTTCAAAGGGCAGAAGAGTTTTGGCTATCTGGTGAATTTAATCAGAACAGATGTGAGTGAAATTCTGGGGTTTGTATGAGGACAGGCTGACATCAGCTGTGCACTGGGGAGCAGGAGGGGAGCAGGGAGCAACTGAATCAGGATTCCCCTTCTGCAGGGACTGTCCTGGGATCAGACATGCACTACCTAAATGAGGCCAACACACCATGACAGGGAAGCTGTGAAATACATCTGACTGAAAGATGCTGCCAAGAGATTTTTTGACAGGCTAAAGAACGTGGACGTTGGAAAGAAATAAAGTGTAAGCTGAAAGTAAGAAACAAGAAAGTAAGAAATAAAATATAAGTAGCTTTTTTTTTTTTTTTCCGTGTTACTTCTCTGCAGAGACAGATTTTCTTCTGAGAGAATGCAGGAAGACCATGACACTTATGCTGTTTATTACCTTCTTTAAAGTGTTTTAAAGGCAGAACTTGGGGTCTGCCAGAGCCTGAGATTCTCCCAAATTTAATAACAGCAGGAAGGATTCAACTGGAAACAGAGGGGCTCCGGATTTGCTCCTAGGCTTGTATCCTCATGGCAGGGGGTATTACTGAGATTACTGGGACTGTCCTTCCTCAGAAAATCCTGCCCAATCTTATTTATAACTCAAAATACAAAGGAAAGGCCAGGAAATCTGCTTATTGCAGTGTTTGAAAGGTCTGAAGACCTCGGTGGGCACAAACACTGAATCCCACAAAGGTTGTGTGACAATATTGGTGGAAGCTTTAAATCAGGGAGTGTGGAAGGAAACATGTGGTTATGCTTCCTGGTGCGTGTGAGTTAGCTCCCGTGTGACGGGTATAACAAGTGACGCTATCTTTTAATTGGACTTTAAAGTCTGTTGCCTCTATATAACTTAAGAAATTTCTGGAGAAGGGAAAAAAGCCAAACCAAATGCATTTCTACATAAAGCAGAAAGAACTTTTGTGCTGGGGATTTGTGTGGTCTCAGAGCAGTGCAAATAAAGTTGCTGTGATGTTTGTGCCTCATGATGTCTGCACCTTGGTTATGGCAGATGCAGAGCCTAGTAGTTCCCAGCTCAAGTGGATTAGAGAAATAGTATAATGGGTTTACCTGGTTTCTGTTTATTTTTTTCTTTCACAATTTTTTTTTTTTCAAACTGGCCTCTGTGTTTCAGACTGTGGGATAGGAAGAACTGACCAGTTCATTAGCTGTTTTGATAATCACAGATTAAGCCAGCTAGCTGTAGAGCTTGGTTAATACTGCCATATCACGTATCTTGTGTGCTGCACTGAGATTCCTTCTTGCTTCATCTTCCTGGTAAGTCATGTCTCTGTGCTCTTAAATCTCACTGTTGTCAAAACCAAGTGCATGGTGACTGAACCACCACTTGGATAAGCAAAAAACCTGATTGCTTAAAGATATCTCTTGTTTCCAAATGTGTCTCCAGATCTGTTTACATCTTCAGTTTACCTTTTAGTGAAGGAATCTAAATAAAGAATTAAAATAGAAGCACTTCACACTCTCCAAACTCCATTTATTTGTTCAAAGCTCAGTGTTTCTCCTGCTCAAAAATCCATTTTTAAGCTTAGACACAGTCTACATTAAATAGCCTTTCTGCGTAGTAAATTTCTGAGGCCACCAGAAAGCCAAGAAGGACAGAAACAGCTGCATTCAGTACCTCGAAAACTCTTAATTCTGAATAAATGAGGTTGGGTTTACAAAGACTGAAGTTTTTTGCTTAGAGAAAAGGTTTCAAAATTAGGAGGATTACATTGAAGAAAAGTTGAGCCAAAACTTACTAAGGCTGAAATTAAGCACTGCTTTTACCATATCAGCCAGCTGAAGTGGGTCTATGTGGAGTTGGAGTCTAGTGGCACAGGGAATGGTAACAGCCTAAATGTGGTTTCTCTCTGGGCAGTGGAAGTATAGAGTATAACAAAGAAAACAAGCCAAGGGTCTAGACCTTGTGTTCCCATGGTACATAATACCCTTTGCAGAATTTGGCTCCAAACACAGGAATTTCCAGCCTGAGAAACTGACTACAATCCTGGTAAAATAGGAGTGACAGCACAGCACGCTCCTGGCTGCATCTGTACCCTCAAACAGTGTGCTTGGTCCCCAGCGGGACACTGCGGGCCTCCTGTCTTCAATGAAGGTAGCATGTCCAAGACATGTAACAAGAGCTCTGCCTTTGTCTCTGCAGGCAATGAACCACTGTTGAGCTACTCACTTGAACTTGTACCAGCTCCATGCTTTTCTGAGATGCTGTATGTCCAACCTGCTGGCTGCAAGCCCATGAGATCTTCTGTAGCTGTGAGCAGGTACCGCTGTATCACATGCGCTGTTTTCCTACTCTCTTTAGTTAATCTGCTTCTCACTTTTGTAGACTCACTACAAATGTACTCACTGAATATAACGAGCACCCAGTTTGGGCAGTTCATTTGACCTCATACTTTCTTTTTGAAATGATTAATTGGTTACCTGAGATAACAAAATACTGTTCTCATTTCTGAGGACTGAGACTGTTTAAGCAGAGGCTTGAATTACTATTGAACACTGGAGTCATGTGTTGTAATTTATTAGTCCCCTGAGGTATGCAAAATCTTTCTGTGACTATTCAGTAGCCGTAAAAATATGCTAGGAAATGCAACTACCCCAAAAGTCTGAAACATATTTCCATTTCCGAAATGTTTATCCAGCTTGAATACATTTATTTGCAAGATACAGACTGTTTCAGCAGTACTTAGAATACCTTACCCTCAGCTGGACTGTAAGTGCTTGTGTAATACAAAAACAAAATCAAATTAAACCCTAACTTAAGTAATTGAATTTGAGTAGCCAAAATTTATGAAGGAAACAAATTTCAGTTACACCTATGTATTTGCAGAAGATGAATTTTCAGTTGTTAAGTAGAAGTGTTTATAGAGAAGCTTGTGTGTGCACTCAACCAGGGAGAGCAGAGAATCAATATCACCCCTGAGCAGCAGCTCAAATTTCAAATATTCACAGCTTGTAAAGTCGAACTTGTGAAGTTTAATTGACCAGGAATAATTTGAGGACAGAGTGATCTGTATGTGTTTCACAGGCAGAAAGCAACTGAGCTATTCACTGGAAATTATTTATTGCACTTTAGAAATTATGGGACACTTGCAATGGGGCTGTGCATTTGCTAAAATCTTAACCTTAATTTGCTCACGAATAGTGCATGATCCTCAACCAGAAAAGGAACAACAATTAGCAACTTGTTTTCGTGTAATTTCCTCCCTCCGTTGCTCTTCCAAGTAGTTCTTAAAATGTGTAACCTGGCTATCAATAAGCACATACCTGCTGCTACGGCCACACAGCGTTTCAGCTGTAAAGGAGAAGATTAACAAGGGATCCATGATCCCTTTTGCTTCTATGACTTTCAAGTTCAGAGCAGAATTAACCTGTGATTCTTGCCTCTGCTTCTCCACTTAGACCAGTGAACTAAATGCCCATTTTTCTTCCTCAGCTGCCAGTGAATATTTACTGTAATTTTTCCTGTAGAGCTTTGTCCCTTTGGCAGAGCTCAGAGTTTGGCTCATCCAATTTCAGCGTCACTTTTTTGTAGCCTATTGCAAAGCCTTGCTCCTCTGTGCAGTTGTTTAATATTACATGTCTCTGAAAATGTCAGGTAGGAATCAGAATCTGGTGGGGAAAGTGCTTCTGGGGAAACAGGGCAATCTTCAATCTCCAAATATTGTGAGTATTGTACTTGAGGATGTAAAAGTTCACCTAAATGAGTGTCAAAAGGAAGAAAGGGAAAAATAAAGTAAACAGTATTTACAAGTGACATTTCAGTTCTGTTTATGAACTTTAACCTTGGCTTCATTCTAAAATTGCTTATTGTTAATGAATATTACTGTTGATGGAAATAAAGTCATTTGGAGGAGCCTGTGGTGACTTAGAGATCTCATACAAAATACTTGGTGTCATGTATGTAGTCTGTCATATTCTCTTAGTGCCCAGATTTAACACTTCTGTTAACCTGTTACATTAATCCCCAGTCAGGGCACCTTCACTAGCCAATTTACCAGGCTACCTCTGGCTAAATTTGCTAAGGCAGCTGGGTCAGAGAGACCATCCAGACATAGAGCTGTCATGTTTGCAAATTTGGCATCCTAAATTAGGCGATATCTTTACTCTTAAACTGCAGCTATCAGGCATCCGCTAAGACTGATATCCTGTATGGGATCTGTGAACTGGATAGTGAACCCACAAAAAAAGCATGAAATGGAACTAATTCTGATAGGTCTTTACTTCATGCCTGGGTGTATGGAGAGTTAAGATATAAATATATATTGGCTGGAGACCAGATACAGATCTAGCAGTGACACTTACTGCCTGGAAAAATGCCACATCCACACGCCAAGATTTAGGTTTTACAGGAGGGCACCAGTGGCAGAGATCTTTCCTTTTAAAAGATAAAACTGAAAACAGCACATAGCGGGTGCTTTTTTTTCCCCACAGGTCTACCTTAGTGCTAGGTTTTGATCTTTACAATTTAAATAGGTAACAACACTTCTGCCCATTAAAAATGTGAACTCAGAAGTCCCTAATTAGGAGACACAGTTATGATGCATTGGTTACACTGTCAAGGACCTGACATCCCTGCCAGAGCTTTCAGCTGTTACTTCAACCTGATGAATGTTAAGAACCTCTTAATACTAGAAGTCTTAATTGTTCTGTTTCAGAGAAGGTGCTACAAAGCTGTGGGCTGTGGGGCTGGGCGTGCTGAGCCCAGCTCTCTGCTCTTGCCTGCTCTGACCCTCGCACTGGCTCAGTGCTGGTGCCTGCTCACCTCCCTTCTCACACAGTCCAGTCTCAGCATTTTAGACTGTGTCACTGCTCTGTCAGACACCTTTTTCAAGCCAAGTGACTGCTGCAAATTATAAGGAATCTTTTGTGCTCTGTCCCGTTTCAAAGCCCCTCTGTGACTTATCTGTACACAGTCTCTTTCAGTATTTAAGGAATACCATTTAGGGGCGCTTTTTTTTTGCCTTCATCCGACTTGTTTGAAGGGTTATCAATGTTTGTTCCCTGTTGAAATTCTTACCCTGCTTTTACAGCTCAAGTTTCTTAGTGTAAACTATCCTGAGAAGCTAATATCTCCATTTTCAGGTCTGCCTCAAATCCTAAAGGGGGGTACCCTTTGGCAAGACTCTGACCTGATCTATATGATTTTGAAATCTCATGCAGCACAATACACCTGATGTGTCTGGGCAGAAGCATAACACCAACCAAAATAGCAGTAATTAGACAAAAGCTAGTGATCTAAAGAGAAGTGAGGGAAATAATGGGGGAGGGAGGGAGGGTGTTAGTGTTTTACAGGATGAGTCTCATAGTTTACAGATCTTTATAGCTTTATGCTGTATGTTGAGAGTCCTTTACCATCTAGATATTTCTTTCACAAGAAGATTGACTATAGCTGGAGCATATTTTTTGCCCGTCACTGCAGGTGAGATGACTCCATTGACTTCTGTAGCTCATTGACTGAAAAAACATCAGAAAGCACGCTTTTATGGGCATTGAGATTACTAGCAATGTTACAGGATACAAAATGAGGCAGCTTTTTCGTACAGCTCACCAAAGAATATTTCTGTCCATCCATTCCTTGTTTTTATTTCTGGAGTGGACAAGGTTGTCTTCTTTGACACTGGCCTTGGGTCCCAGCAACCTCCCTACTCCCTGGTCAGAGCAGAAGAGCTGCTGGGATCTGATAGCTGCTCAGCTGGATCTAGACTGCAGTGACCAGAACCAAACTGTGATTACACAGATATCCTTCTTTTTGCCTTTGCTGTTAAGAAACACTGAGTGATGTACGCTCAGTGGTGGCAATGGCATTCATATGTGTGTTTCATTGTACTCCAGTACCTTAGTTTCCATGGCTACCACAGAAATTGCAGGTTTGCTACACAAATTGGTAGGAGAGATTCAGGACACCAGCCCATATGCTACAGCCTCCTGGACCTCATTCTCCTCTCCTGGGCTCAAACGTGCTTCTCTCTGTCAGGGGCTATAATGTTGGTCTCCAGCAGATACAGCAGGTCTTTGCCACCACTAGTCTCCTTCTGGGGAAACTCAGAGCACACATAAGATTGCCCCTTCGTGCTACTCTCCGTTGCCAAGTTTTTGAGCAAGGAAGATCTGCATTTTGATGTACAGGCAAAGTGCCTGGGGGGGAAGCTTCCTCCCTAGTGGTTGGTTATTCTGCCACTCCCCAGGTGTAAAGCAAGTGAGTAAAGGCATATTTTAGCATGTGATCATGGCGCTTTATGCAGACAGGCTGCAGGTAGAACATAAAACTAGCCAGAATAAGTAAAACAAAACCTATCCAGGCCAGGGCCTGCTGTGACTGGACTGACAGCCGGGTCCATAGGGAAGATTACAGGAATGCAGAAGCATTGAAAACACTCTCCCTGTGCCCAAGCAGCTGCAGCTCTGCTTTCCTGAGTCAAAGATGGTATCTTTGTGTTTATTTTCTTAGTGACTTTTTGTCTAGTTGTATTTGAACTCATATCCAATTTAGCCTCTGCAACAGCCCAGCAATAGGCTTCACAGCTTAACTATGCACTGGGTGAGGAAGTCCCCTTCAATTGCATCTTTCTTAGTGTTAGTTGTCCTTGTTTAGTCATTCAGCAACCAGAAGCCATTCCATAACTGTGATTATTGACCATCTTTATGTCCTTACACTTTGAGTAAATCCTTTCTGAGAGGGGTGGTGACCAGAACAACTCATGGTTGTTGAGATACAGACACATTGTGGATGTCCCTGTTCCTTTCCTAGTAAATCCCTATATCTGGATTGTTCCTGACACTGAGTTGGCACTATCTGTCAGAATACCAAGAGTTCTGTCCTCATTGATAGTTACAAAGGCAAAGCCCCTCACTCTGTGTGCTGGCTCGGCTGTCTGTTTTGAGAACTCTGGGGCCCTGGGACCAGCGCATCCCCTTGTGTGCCTTGTTCAATGGGGTTAAGAATAAAGCTGGTTTTGGACACTAGTCCAGCCTTTGGACTTGTGAGGCTGAAGTTTTGCTTCACACTCAGTTTGAGGATCCTTTCTGGGAAGTGACTTGTATGAGCATGGTCTTTCTTGAAGGCCTTGCCTTTCACCAGCTGTCTGGGGCAAGGGCAGGACTCTGGGTTCCAATTCTGTAGCAGTAATAAGTTATCTATCGGTCAAAGTATGTTTCAAGTGGGCACTTCTACACTGGGGACTACTTTGGTGGTCCTCCAGCTCTGCCATCCCACAATACTTAGCCTACTCCACTACTGCACGTCTTCCACTCAAAATTCTAATCCAAAAATGAGGATGGGAGATGTTCAAAGCAGAAATGCCATCCTCTACCCTGATTTAGCCCAGCCTGAATTCTGGATAATTTATTTATCATCATTTATTTGAAGCAAACGATATACTGAAGTAAGCAGTTCTGGTGCTCTTGTAAAATTGTCCTGTTGTAGCTAGTCATAATGCATAATTTTCAGAATCTACTAGGTGACCTTTGAAGGTCCCTTCTAACCCAGACTATTCTGTGATTCTATAAAACATTGCAGAGAGTGGTAATTAGACAAGTAGACTTGTCTCGTTACAGCCTCTGAAGTAATGTGGGCACAAAGCGCTCTCGGACAACATGCCCTGAAATCACCAACCTTCTTGCAGTGTGTGCATTATGCCTGGCACACTTGGCCAACCAAGAAGTGTGTTTATCTGGTGATAATCAAATCAATAGAGTGTGTTATTACATTTGAGTGTGTTATTGCAGTTATTAAATAGCTTTCCCAAGGTTTATAAAATAGCTATTTTTCAATAATATTTTGCATCACGCCACCATGAAAAACAGTTCATGAGGATTTTTAAAAGGTCTGTTAGCAATGTACCAATTTAGTTAAGCATTGTAATTTTGTAAATGAACTCAAAAAATCATGAATAAAACATGAAATAGATTAAGCAAGATGAATGGAGTGTTGAGAAGAGATCCAAAATCTCTTTTGGCTAATACTCATAGCATTAATTCTCTAGAACTGCCTTCTTCACACACTACTAACTGACACTGCTTCATCCATTCTAATACCTACACTGCCGTGGAAAAGTTTCTTCTACCTTTTCATCTTTTACCAACTTGAAATTGAAAGGGAGTGACCATATGGGATGGCTTCTAAGATGCATAATTCTAGTATATAAAGGAATTTAATTCTACCCTATGGAGTCACACAGTATGAGTTTTAGATGGTTAAAGATTTTGTTGCCAGATTAGAATAAATTACATTAGACACGTGGGAGTTTTAACATTTTCTTCCTTTCATGGTACATCTAAGTGTAAGTTTATTTGCAATATTTAAACATTTCTTTTAAGAGAAATTTTACTTTTGGCTTGGATCACTTGTGTCATCCTGTGAGTAACATAATTTCAGTTTCAGTTGTCTAAGAATATTTTCTTGTGACCCTTATGATGGTTTTTACTTAATTTTGTGTATTCTGACAAAATCTGTTGAAACATAACAATACCGTGGGCTATTTCTAGCAGTTTGACAATACATAGCATCGACCTTGCTAGGAGGCAAGGATATCTGTTCTCTGTTTCCCAAGATTAAGGGCATCACCAGATTTACTCACTAGCATTACTGCTCCCTCCTCTAATACTGTATTTTGTGAATTTGTCTTCCAAGTTTAATGGAGGACAGTGCTAGCAATCTGGAAAATTTGGCAACATTACTTATTGTAAAAAGCCTATTTACATATATTAAATATGCCTTGCTAAAGTCTAACAACTAGACATCCCTGAACATCCTGGCAGCACTGAACCTCTCAGGTACCCGCACAGCACTCAGCATGCCTCTGCTGTTTGGCGAGGTTAATTGGTGCAGCTGAGTCAGCTAATAATCACTGTGAAGAAAACAGATCCAGATGTTTACTGTAAAGCACTGAGTTCTTTGGACAGGGACATTTACCATCACCATAGAAAATAATACAGCATAGAGTCAGGCAAAAGACCCATCTACTCTAGTAGTCTGCCTCTGGCCCGTAGCAAATATTGGGTGAGCAGCATAAAGACAGGGCAAGCATTTGGTGATACTACTCAAAATACTCTCCCAGTCTTCCATCATCTGCAGCATAAATATTCCTAAACCGGTCATGGTGGCTGTTTGGAAAAGTCTTGACTGAGTTTTCTTCCATTAATCTATCCAGCAAGTTTTATATCCCTCTAAACAGCTGCATTTGTAACCTTTTGTAGCAAGGTAGTCCAGTGATGTTGGCAAAGATCTTCTTCCAGTTTATCCTGATTGTCTGCCTGGAGCATTAGTTCTAGGAGAGGGATTACACAGTGGAAGGTGTAGAACAACTCTTACTGAACTGTTTAGGCTGCTTTGACGGTCACATAAAGGAGATGTACACTCAGCAGGCTTTGAAAGCAGGAGTAACTCATGTTCAGAGAGTAAACTGTAGCTGGGAAGCAAAAAACACGGTTTCGCATGATCTCTGGTCACCTCACTACATTTTCTCTCTTCCATGTGTTTGCAGCTTAGTCTGCTTTAAAAATAAGCATGCTTGAGGTTTGAAATGACTCAGCCTACTTTGAAAAATGATGTGAATGTTCAGGTAGGGCTGGACAGAGAACTAGGCATAAGAAAATTCAGAACAGTTTTGAAGTCCAGGTGTGCTTCAATTTGTTGATGTTGTGGGACTGACCCGCTGCTGGGTGTCAGTGCTGATACTTGTAGTTTCTCCTGCAGTTGTCACTCTCCAAGGTAACTCCTACCTGCACTACTCTTGCATGTTGATCCCTGTTATAATTTATCAATGTTACATCTGCCCCATTCTGTACTCTGATTAAATTAGAATCCCATTAACCACAGCTGGCTGTCAGACAAAGGAAATGTCTGATCTTATTGTCAATATAAGACATGCCCTCTGCTCTGCTGCACATCAGAAAATTTCCAAGGAGTGATAAGGCTGCAGTTGTGATAGGATTCCTACATTTCTCCAAGGATTTGTTGAAAATGTGGCAGCTTGGTAGTCGAATATTAGATTATTAAATTGCACAGTGCAATATCGATGTATTGTGTGTGACATACAAAGTGCTTCCTGAAGAGCTGTCCACTCCTTAGCACTCCGTGAGAGCAATCCTTTCATGGCAGCAGCCACCCTCCAGTGATGCCACAGCAGCAGGAGGACCTGAAGAAAGCCACCCCTTCAGTCTGTTAGAACAGTCACACCAATGGAAACTGTGTCCTGGTTCAGGATAAACAGAATACTAAGAGAGAAGTCCTTAGAGAAGTACTGACAAAACCTGAGTTTAATGTGCTTGGGTTTTGGTTGTTTTTTTTTTATTATTTTTTATTGAAAGAGCAGGATATCAATAGAGCATTTGTCCTGAGGACCATATGCTCAATATTCCCTTCAGCACTTCTAAGAAAACCCATGGGCTTGACACAGCATTCAAAGGATTCCTTAAGCATGTCAACCTTACCTATGTTATCTGCTAATGTTCCTAGAGGGATTATGAGTCCTTACTCATCAAATATTATTTTAAATGCAACATGATTTGCTGTTTCATGTTGAGAGTATTTGGCAAATCATTGCCAAATCATACTTGCTATTGTGTAAATATTAGATATTTTCCTATAAAAGGCAGTGTCTTCTGCAATCTTCCCTTGAAATCAGGTTGCTTAACGACTTAAAGTCTTTAAACCAGTGTGCACCCGTTTTACTTCCTTGAACCATTTTATGCTTTCTATTAAGCACTAATAAAACAAAACTGAAATACAACTTTTTTTTTTTTTTTTTAATGTTCACTCCTTAACTGCACATCCTTCAGGTTGGGCTCAGCTAATCTCTGAATTTTAGCCTCAGATTTTATGGCATTTATCTGTAAAAGTCATTTGTACTACACAATACTCTGACTTGAGAAAATCCCCAAACCAAAAACTTTTTGTACGAGGTATCTTCATTTTCTGCTATCAAAGGTAGGGAAAAAGAAGAAAAAAAAAAAGAGCTTCAGACCAGTAGGCAGCTGCAACCTTTTCTATAGACCTTATTTATCTGATATTAGCTGAATTGTGTATTGCACTTTATAGAAACAGAAAGAAATCCCTGCTCTAAAGCAAGCGTCTGCAGTGCCTGTAAATGTCAGTCAGCTCTCTCCAGATCAAAAATTAATTGTGCACCCACCACGAGAAAGTGAGGAGGTTGAAGCACTTACAATATTGTGCTCTGTCAGGTTATTAGGTTTTCACCTCAGGAAATTCAGCTTCAAATGCCATGTAACCTACCTTAGCTGGTCACTCTGGAGCGTGTATGCAATATACACAAAAAGTTAATAAAAATACATCAGGAACCCCCCACTGACAGCTATTTAATTACCAATCATTTGCTGCTCACACAGAGGAACAGTGTGATGTCCTCTTGGGTGCTTCATTAGTACTATCCAATTTTGGCTATGTCAAGGTTTATTTTGTGGTCAGTCCTTTGAAAACAGAAAAATCAAATATAATAAAAATATAACCTGTAGCATTGTAACTGCCAGGGTAGCAAATATTGCCCAACTGAAATCAGACCTTCCAGCCTCCAGGTTTTCAAATACTTATCGTTTATTTTTATTGTTGTTTTTTCAAATTATTTTGAGGATAAGAAGAAAATTTTAAAAAACCCTTCAGTTTGTATCATTCTTCAACAGCTTGTTATGCCCAGGGCTTCGAGCTGCTCTGTCACGACAGACCTGCAGGGGATTCTAGACATGCTCAAAGGATTAATCCCTTTCCTTTCATCCACAGCACAGCTCACCAATTTATTTGGTCCCTCAGTCAACCCAAAGGTTAGTGAGCACCAGTGAGCATTACAGAAGCACAGTGTTTGCAGCTGATTTAAGGTGGAAGAGCATCAGCTGTGATGCAGTGCTTCCTTCTCCTCCCTTAATTTAGAGCTCCATTCTGGCCGGTGGCAGTTAAATAATCAGATCCCATCCTATGCTCAGGAAGAATGAAATTAAAGTGAGGGACTCCTTGAGAAAATCTCTTCAGAGTATCTACAGAATCACAGAATGATATAAGGTTGGAAGGGACCTGTGGAGATCAGCTAGTCCAAACCCTGCCAAAGTAGGTCCACCCAGAGCAGGTTGCACAGAAACATGTCCAGGCAGATTTTGAATGTCTCCAGAGACGGAGACTCCACTACCTCTCTTAGCAGCCTCTTCCAGGGCTCTGCCACCCTCAAAGTGAAGAAGTTCCTCCTCACATTTAGATGGAACTTCTTATGTTTATGCCCATTTCCTCTTGTCCTCTCACTGTGCATCACTGAAAAAGGCTAGGCCTGTCCCCTTGACACCCACCCCTTAAGTATTTACAGATGTTGATCAGATCCCCCCTCAGTCTTCTCCAGACTGAAAAGCCCCAAGTCCCTCAGCCTTTCCTTGTAAGAGAAGTGCTCCAGGCCCCTAATCATCTTTGTAGTCCTCTAGAGGGCCTCTTCTTAGGGTTCTTGGGCCTCTTCTGCCCTCACATTTTTTTGGTTTTCCTTGCTCAGCATGATAATCGCAACAGCTCCTGGATTTATATACTAGAAGGGGATTAACACATGCACAACACTATCTTTACAAAGGTGCAATTTATGTTTATCTTTCTCCTGCTTCTGGTCCTGTCTATTGATTTTCAGCTGCTGCCTTTTTACCTAAGCCTTGCTGCAGAGGGAGATTTAGTCAAATAGAAGTTCCACACCTGTTCCTTATGAATAGCTTAAGGTTCTTTAAATCTTTTTCCAAAACAGGAATGTGGCTCTGTGCTGGAGCCACAACCATCTCATCGTTCATTCCACATGGACAGTTCACATGTTTCTCATGCCATAGTCACTTAATAAGGATAGCAGCCCTGAGCAAACTAAGTGCTTTGTCTCTGGTGTTGGATCTGTTCTGAGCTGCCTGTTTAGACTAAGGTTTACTGGGGAGGAACTGGGTGGAGAGTGATATGTGCTGCTGTAATATCTGCTAGTCACTGCGAACTCCAGCTCTGGATTTTTTCTGCTTTTTGTTGAATAGTTGACCCATTGTTTCCGTTGCATCAAGTTGTTTACTAGGTAGGTGCTATATGCTGCCAGCCAGCCCAGCTCACCAACAGCTTCAGTTAGTTTTGCTGTTTCTTTAACTTGCTGTATTTCCAGCCAAGCCTGGTGAACCATCGTGGCACACTAAGCTCAGGCTTTGCAACTAGGTGCAGGGGCTTTGCTGTCAGTGACTAATTCTTTTAGGACTTTCTTTACAGAGGCTCTATAGCAAGACTCAGTGCTCTCCTAAAAGCTGCAGCCATCCAAGCTGGAGGAGGCTCGGGATGGTATGCCTTTCTGCAGCTGTATCTTCTTCCCAAACCTGCTGAAGGACTGATTCCAATGCTGATGCTCAAACTATGAAGCAGCAGCTATCTGCTGAGCCAGCTCCAGCAAGCAGAAAAAGTCCTTTGGAAAATAACTGTGCTTGGGATCACTGCTGTTGTGCATGGATGTTGCTGGGTGCTAGCAGTGACTTTTTGTGTCTTGCTGAGCTATTTCAGGGTTCAGAAATGCATGAGATGATGCTGTAGCACTGTTGGTTTGGTGCTTTTCTATTGCTTGGTTTTAGTCAAGGTCTCTTAGTGGAAGTGACTCTTTGGGTGGCCCATTCCCTCAGCTAGTTTAGATGCTGGACATGCCAAGCGCTAAGTATTCAGGTCTTGAGTTTTTTAAACTCTGTTTGGTGAGTTTTCTGCAGCCAGAGCTGACATACATGGGAATAATTTCTTGGATAAAATTCTGATTAAACCTAGAGAGCTGGATCAACCTCCTGAGTAACCAGCTGCTGGCATTTAGGGTAAAAGTCTTGAGTTCAATTTCCTCTTTAAGATCAGCAGACTGGGAACTTGAATCCAGATTCTTTGCTCACAAAATATGTTCTAATCATTTTGTGGCTGCTGGCAACACACCAGCATTTTATGATCTTATTTTGCACATAATATTTCAGAATAATTTTTGCTATTCCTAACACACATTGGGGCAAAAATATTCTCAAATCTCAAATACTTGTGCAGAGAGAAGCATTTTCCTACCCTGCTCTAGTGCAGACTTTGCAGTGGATAAATGTACAGATATTGCAATGGTATTGGCAAACTCTAAAATACAAATACTTATCTTTCCTTATTTCATACTTTCACAATGCAAACCCTGTCTTTTTCACAGCTTTTAAAGAAAAGCTTTGCTTATAACTGCAGCAGGAAAAAACATCTTGTAATATGGCCTAAAAATCAGCCATACAGAGCTCAAAAAAACAGGTTGAAAAATTAATTGCACCTTCTATGCTCAGACATAGCATTATTGATTAGGAATGTTAAAAAGAAGAAATTTTTCCCCCCCCTGCTTCTAAGCTTTATTGCCCAGACAGATCTACTTTCAAAAATCAGTGACTTTGAACTCCACTTATCAGTAGAAATTCATTAGCTGAGTTAATCTTGGTTTGTAGGAAAACAAGAAATGTATATCCAGTATGATATTCCTGGAAGTATTTCCAATCTTTGGCAAAACACTGTTTTTAATGTATTAAAAAGCTTGTTTTTATCTTGTTGCAATTGAGATGGGAAGAATACCATCTGTAATACTTTTCTTTTGCTATATCTACTGAAGTGCCAACACTGTACTTTAAAAATATTCCTGTACCTGAAGTTATTACTGGCATCTGTATACTAAAGGAATAGAATATATATGCCTTATAGATGCAATTAGTCACCTACCCATTTTTTTTTTTTTTTTAAATCATTCATGATGAAAGCAAATTCTAACTTTCTTTTCTGCCTCTTCCCAAATTCAACCTGGCAGGCAAAGATTTCGCCACAGGAAATAATGCCAAGTGCTTTCCCTGGGGATCCTTTTACCTTGGCTGCTGACTCATGGTTTTATATTCCCCACCCCCCCTAGTTTAAGGTCTGATTGAAAAAAAAGCCATTCATTTGTCATTTGTTAAATTTAAGAAATAGAAAAATGCAAGGTGAGGAGGAAAAGTACTGTCCAAATAGAGCCATTAAATTTCACTGATTTAAGAAGTCACTGTAGCTTTTTAAGATATTTGCTCTGTTACAGTCCTCATGGAGGAGACAAACACTTTAGTTAAGCCAGCTGTCAGGTTTAGTGGAGCTGAGCAGTATATTACCCTCCCTGCCCAGCGGCAGGCTAGTAACTTCAGAGCTCTGCTGCACATCATGTGTAAATGGTACCTTGTTAAAGTGTTACCTTCTCGTCTAGAGATATTAGCATCTCTCAGTGCTTGGCATATTTCCTAAAAGTTTACAACAGCCAGTTCAACTAGTAGAATAAAAATTAGCAAAAAGATGTTGGCACAGCTGCTAATATAGCCAGATTCAAACTTTAAGAAACAGACATAATTACATTCTGTGTCCTAGTTACTCTTCTTCCTTCCTACTAAGTACTCCAACTATAGAGACAAATATCTTCATTTGAGCTTTTTAACCAGGGAGGTCATGAAAGCGGCCACAATGGTATATTCTTGACTATGAAAGGGAACAACCACACAATCTTTCCAGACATCCACCTACTTGGTGACTATGACAGAGCCTCCAAAGATGATCAGCATCATGTTCACCACAGCCTTTTTCCACAAGAAACACAGCGACCCTCAAAGGACCTTTCTTAAGGAAGCATAGGCCAGTGAATTCTGACACAGGTCAATGAGCAAACTGAATTGTTGTCTGTCTGTGTGAAACAGAATTGCTGGCTACATCTTCATTGGCAGCAAGCCTGGGGAGTCAGGAAAACTCTCCTTGGCCCAGCCTCTCCTCTCTGCTGCAAGGGCAAAGGGGCTTCCTGGGTGCTGATACGAATCACGATCATGGCAAATGGCTCCTCGGGAACAGCCACAGCTCCTTGGCTTGTCCAGTCCTCATGGAATCACTTTCCACAGTGAAAGGAAATACCATTTTTTTTTTTCACATTTATGTTTTCTAACAGACATCAAAAGTGACTTCTGGAGATTAGTGCAGTATAAAATTGTGACTCACTTTGTATAGCTTCACTCTTTTTAGAAGTTTTTTTCTCCTCTATAGTACAATGTGCTTTGGCAAAGGCAATTTTATTCTTTTATCAGCGGCAGCTTGGGATGGGCATAATATTTACAAATGATGCCATGAACAAGTTATGCAAATCACCCAAATGAGAACCAGTAAGCTTTTATATCCTGCCAAACAATTGTGTATTGTAGAAATGCCACATTTTACAGTCAATTTGAGAAATGTTTTAGAGACTTTAAAACATTAGTGCCCTATTTTTCATACTGCTCAACATATACAACAGGATTCATTAGTACCATGAGTCCATCAATGCAACCTTTGGAATATGAAGGAAAAAATAATTGTAATAGGTTTTAGAAACCTAAGTGACTTTGAAAAGCTTCTTGGAACTTCATAATACTGTCAATTTTTAAAAGATCTTGTCTAAAATTGAAAACCTGTATGACTGCAAAGAGGCAATCTGTGCCTTTCTACTAGTATAAAAATACCGTTTCTTAGTGCATGTAAATGAGTCATTATAAAATAAATCAGCAAAAAGTAATGGATTCTCTTAACATATTAAGCTCTCCAAAGGGCTCATCTACACTGCAGAATTTACTAGTGTCTGAACTGCACTGAGGATCAGTGACTGCATGGCCACATTAACTGTGATGTTTAACATTGTTCCATGTCCTGTTTTGCAGTGTCCTGAAATGCATCAGTTTTAGGAGTTTCTGGCTACCCAAAGTAGGGTTCCTGGGAGCCACATGCCCAAGGGAGATTTCCAAGAACCCCTTCCTTTCCTAACTCACCGTGGGGCTACTAGTGAAAGACCAGTGGAGCCAATTCAGCTTGTCAGCTTCTACGCTATCGCTAGCTCATTTTTAAGTGACTTACCTAAATTTGAAGACACTATTGAATTATTTGTAAGCTTTTATTTTTCCAGCTTGTGAGGGGGATGTGAATTCTTGGATTAAAAAATAGCACGAATTTTCCCTTGCTAAAAAATTCAGTAATCACAGTAGTAATCCATGCAACTATTCTCCCCAAGTCAAAGGAAGAAACAAAGGCACGTCTTGGGAGGAAAATAAGCAGCAGCAAATATTTAACTATTTGGTAATAGCGAATTTGTGGGAACTACGAAATAATAACCTTTTGAAATGTGTTTCCAAGGCTTTTCTCAAGTAAAAATGTTTTCATGCTGTAGTACTTCTGAAATCCTTATAACAGCTTTCCACCCTCCCTGTAAGGAGATATAGTAGAAAGGACTTATTTTTTTAAAGCTCTTCTAAGTCTTCGTCTTCCTGACAGACTTTATTAAAAGGTTACTGGGTGGTGATACTTCTTTTCTGGTGTTTTACTCAGGTTTGTGTGCTGAGCCTAGTGCCCTTGTTTTGTGTGTGTCTTTTTTTTTTAGCAGTGAACTATTTACTGCTGGATAAAGGTAGAGCTGGTGATTTTCTGACCTTGGTTTTCCTTCCAGTAAGTCTTTTTCATTAAGGTGCGCAATAATTTTGTTTTGACTGAAGCCATGACAGAAGCACCTGCACAGAGTTTCTGGGCCAGACAAGGCCTCAGACAGGCCCTGCCAGCAGTGGGGACAAGGGGAGGGCAAGGGGAGACATTTCAGAGGTAAAAATAATTGGGTTAAGTATGAGGTAAATAAGAGGAGGTGAGGGATGCCTGTCAACACAGTAAAACCAATATGAGGAAAATCGTGTATGTGCAGCCTTCAGCACAGCTAATGGGCGAGGACACAGAAGGCGGCCATCTTGGCTGTGGAGGCCCTTTGGCACCTACTGGAAGCAGAGCCCATATCTTTCCAGAACCTTCTCCTCAGCAGGGCAGCACCGGCTGGGGCAGCACCAGCTGCTGCTCCTCCACACTGTCTGCCCACCTCCTCTGCCTCCTCTGTTGGGCAGAGCCTCAGGGAGTAACTGAGTCCCCTGAGAGGCTGCCAGACACCCAGAGGAGAGCTCTGCAGGGAGAAGCCATCACTGAGGCCAAGTAGTTGGAGCGATCTTCGTGTTTTGGTCAAAGGTGTTTCTCTTCAGCTTTGGACAACCAAGGGTTTATGAGGTGAGATGGTGCTGGTGTTTCAGATATCTTAATTTAATTGGGATGTAAAAGTTACCAAGTTTTGAGGGTGGTATGGCCCTGAGTACTGCTGCCTACAGGCCAAGGGCATCACGCAACCAGTACAGCAAGCAATTACAGGTTGGTTTTGTGACAATGTGTCTGCAGAATGATTACTTTCTACACAAATTGAGTTTGGTATCATGTGCTACTAAGGAAAGATATTAAAAATTGTAACTCTCTGTACCCCTGAAAGATCTCAGGGCCTTTCTAGCTGCCTCTTCTTCCCTGCACTTTTTCCCTTTTGGAAAACATCCTCCCCTTTTCCTGCACAGGGGTCTTGGGTGTTCCCACTCCAGGCTGAAACCCTTTGCACCACCTCCTGTCCTTATTGCCAGCAACAGCAATGTTATTACAATAGCTTAATTTGTTAGGCTGAAGTGTTGGGACAGAATGAACACGTTACCACTGCTATGAAGGGCCCTACAAGTTTTTGGCATTGAGAAAGTAATGATTATACTTAGTTCTGCTGGCAACGTTATAGCATGAGCTATTTCACCAATGCTGTGGCATTTGCAATATATATTGCACATGTTCCAGAGACAGGAAGGGATGATGAATGGGTAATCTGTGGCCTGCTTTCTGCTTCTGTTGATAAGTGACTGATAAAGCTGACAAATAGCCAGATTAAGTAAACAGGGCCTACATAACTCATTCAAAGTGAATAACTGTTTACAAATTATCAATTGTTATCTGCAGAATTTTCAATTAGGAATGATGGATCCCATTCCTGTGTAGAAATAATGGGTCAGTGATTACGTGTATCAGGTACATGAACAGTAAAATTGGCCATCTGACAATGCTCATCCTCAGGACAGGAACTGGCAAGAAATAGAAAGGAAACAAATGCTCTTTGGACCAAGTACAAAAAATTTTGACTCCAGCAAAGAACAAGAATCTGAATACAATAGAGGCTTCAGAATTTGGCTCCTAAATACAATCAGAATAATTTGTAGTCTCTTTTAGAAGCTATTGTAACTAGTTACTACTTGAGCACCAATTTCCATCTCATTCCCATGAGTAGTGTTTGCAGAGAATGTAGAATGTGTATCTTTTTATTAGAACAGGAAGAAATGCCTGCTAATATAATACCGCTTCATTTCATAATTCACTGCAGGATGAGAATGATATTTCAGTTGTTGATGTTTTAATCTCATGTTTCTTTGTCCAAAGTAAAAAGCCACGTACAAATGATGTTAAGTTAAACAGATTTAGTTCATCAATGGTGTATGTTAAAGGTGGGGGAGGGTTTGTGCTCGGCTCTGTATGATCAAGTGCTTGCTTTTAATTTAGTGAGTCCTCTCTGCAACATCCTGATAACAAAACATGGCTTCAGATTCCTGAGATAACATTGAGTGCCAATTGCACATCAGAGAGAAAATAACTTGGCTTGCAATAGCCTAGATTGATCCACAAAGTAAGAGGTTATAAACTGTAATGGAAGTGCTGACACAACCAAACGAGATAATACACTCCAGTACAGCTATCAGCCCAGATGGAACATGCGGATCTCAAGTGTCTCGATGTGGTCTGACCACTCCTGCCGGAGTAGAGCTATCAACGCCGGGGAATTAAGGTGATGCATGAGAGCTCAGTGGGCCTGGGTGCTCTCCCTCTTGGGGGTTTGGCACCCTCTGCTGTCCAGTTTCTGAACAAAAAAAAAAAGTAGAAATCGGACTATACAGGGAACATAAAAGAGCAAAGGAAACTCTTAAAGCAGCAGTTTTGGTAGTCAAAGCCCTGCGCTCTCTCTTGCTGCAGCGAACTGTGATTGTTTGTTGTTTTTTTTAAAAGAGGGAGGTTTGGGGGTTTTTTCGGTTTTTGTGTTGGTGGTTTTTTTGTTTGTTTGTTTGTTTGTTTTCTTCACAATAGAAATTGCATGTGTGTATTAACTCTGTCTCTCAAAAGAAAGATGACCAAGTCTTGGCTCCTAGTCCCACCATCAGCCTTCCTGACCATTCATGTCAGATGCAAACAGAGCACAAATGCTGTGGTCCTGAGAGGTCTCATATGCCAGGGCATAGGGAGGCTTTTCCTGCATCAGCAAGGTCTCTGCAAGGTCTCAGAGTTTTAACAACCCTGTCCTGGTGGAAACAAGTGGGTTCATACCTAACATCTGGTATGACTGTTCTCACTACATGAGCATCTTATGCTGCAGCTGATAGTGCTGAAAATTGTGCAGGGCACCTTATGCATGTTGAAACTATTTAGCTAAATGTTTATTCACTCTAGGGGTTCTTTTGGAAACAACTAACAAATGCTCTCCTTGACAGCGAGACACTGACAGACAGAGCTTCACTTTTGCAACAGGGACACGAAGGGATCCTGGCTATACTGGCTCCCCAGTAAGGGACACATAAACCAGAAACCTGTAGAAACCAGAATGCCCTTTTCTATCGTGTAACTACTTCCACTGAATACCTCCTAATATTTGATTGACAAGGTGAAAAATACTGCATAGAGTAGGCATAGCAGCCTGTAAGAAATAGCATTTGTTCCTTATGTATTTTGCTTTTTGGATATGCACTTGCACACTGTGTTAAAGATAAAAACAGATGTTTATCAACCAGATCTGCAACACGCACAGTGTCAGTCATGCCTTCACAGGATACTGAGAAACCAAGGCTGTGCTGCCCAGCAGAGGTCCTTTAATGGCTTCAGTTTTTAAATGGTTTCAGTTATGACTTTATCAGTTCGAGTTATCAGTTTGAGTTTTCAATGGCTTCAAGTATGAAATCAATGTTGGCCTGACAAGGGCAGGACAAAGAACCCTTCTTCTGAGAGTGTGAAGATAGCTGGATCCTGACAAACATTGCTTCATTCCTTCTCAGGTTAGCTCAAGTTCTGAATAATGTTCCTCTGGCAGTTAGTCTAGAGTCCAGAAGATGTATGTAATCCAAGGCACTGTATACATATGCCTGCGTAAGGCTTGTTGCATGGTTTTCACACTTGGTGGGAAATGCATCCCCCCATGCTTGGGGGCAGTAACTACATGCTCTGTGTGCCCTGGAGCTCTGTGGTTCTCAAGGTACCAAGTTCCACTAGAGGCTGTTCTCTGCAGGAGCTGCCTGACCATGCCTGTGCCTGCAAATGTCCACTGTGTTCCTAGGGAAAAATTATCTGGGGAATGCAGCTATAAGGTAAATTGCCACTTGTTTCTCTTATATTTCACTTCATTACAGCAGTCTCCACTCCGCTTCCTTAACAGAGTATAAATAGATGGATTTACTAATCAACTGCTTTTCTTTCCATACCTACTCCATTTGTCATCACATCTTCTCAGACCTGGGAGGATAACTAGAGACTTGGAACGCTCGTAGTTGTTTCTATTATAGGCAGAAAAAAATACAAAAAAAATTTTCACAGCAATTTCACGTTTGGAAATAGCTTTGGTTTTCTGCTGCAACAACCATGATCTTGTAAGTAGGCTGCAGCTCTTCACGCTCAGTCTCAATGGAAAATAAAACGGAGGAAGCACAGAAGGCAGCGCTGGCATGGTTTGCTTACAGTTGTTGAAAACAAACATTGGCTAGTGGCAACTGGAAACCAGCTTTGTATTAGACTCTTGTTGCAAATGGTGTTTTCAAGTCAAAGAAAGAAAACATGACCTTGTGGAAAAATAACCCTCACTTTAGCACGTATCTGAAAAAAAAAAACACAAAACCAACCAACAACAAACCCAAGCAAAACAAACAAAAAAAAAAATTCAAAAGGATATAGAATTAGATGGAAATCTGAGTGATGGGGAAAAGCTAAATAAAACCCAGAATCCTTACATGAGATCTTCAGTGAGCAGAAGCCGTGGTAGCTAGTGCTGTCTGCACATGGGGCAGTCTGTTGCTGAGCTATATATTCAACCACAGATTAGTTTCCCCAAGCATCAACTAAGACATTGTTTTTATTGATTTATTTTGCTATCTTCCCACTGCAGTGATAGGAAGACAAAAGAACCACCTGTGGGTATCCTAATATATCTAATGCCAGCGGATTTTCAGGTTGAATAAAAACAATAAATCTTTCTAGGCACAAAGGGGAAACCATGAGGTAAGTTAATTTGGGAAACTAAAGAGCATGATTTAGGAATATTGGATTTGTTAGAATGGATCAGGCTGGTCCTCCTGGTTTACTGTCTTCTCTCCAGAGATAGTTCCTAGTGGATGACACACAGTAAGACAAAATAAGCCCCAAAATAGCTAACTGTTCAGCAACGCTTCAAGGGACTGACTTGCTTTCTGATGGTGTAACAATAATTGTGTTACACCAGTAAGTGTCTGTTTCTCACCGTATTATGCACATTACAAGTCCTCCAAAAATTAAGTGGCATTTCTTAAAGAACCCAGATATAATGCAGGTGCTCGTGGCTGTGCTGATCACTGCATCTGTTGTGGGACTCAGCCTGGATTTTTCCCTATGGCAGTACAGCTAGATTTGCTGTCCAACTACCTGCTAAATTAAGGGATAAAATTAATAAATATGTAAACCCGTTCAGTTTCCTAATATATTTTCAAATCAAGGCTAAGTCATCTAGTCAAAGAAAGTGTAGAGTCTAGCACATTAGGAAACAAACTTCTCTTTCTCCATGGTTCTTCCAATGGATTTTCCTGTCTCCTCACTTCCACGAACAGGCTGAACTTGTCTTGTGAGGTGCTTCTAAAAATTCATATGAGGCCGTCATGCTCCTCAGTTCTAATCTACTTCAAACCAGCATTTTACACTCTTGAGCTTTCTACTGGTAAAAGTTTCCAGAGTAACACAGCCCTGAGACTGTATTACTCTTCTCTCCCCTAAACAGGTACCTCGTGGACTGCAATGGATGAAGTTCCCTGCAAGTGCTGCTTTGGTAATGTAGCTCAGCCCTGACTCTTCCTGAGGTGCATCTGGAAAGGTTAGGTTTTGCTTTATAGGAATTTCATGTCCTGGTTCCTGCATTGTATTTCTTGTGTCTAAATTTTGATTCTGACCTCAGAAGTCTGGGCATTTTTCTTAACTCCATTCTTAGATTTTTGATAATGAGGCTACAAAATGATATAGACATAAACACTGATACTTAGGTAGCTCAAGAACATAGTTTCATATGATCTGGCAAATTTTCTAATATACTTAATGCTTCTTTAGATTGCCTAAAAGAATATAAATAAGGGCTCCATCTATCTACTTTAATCTATGACCCTGAAACCCCAAATAATATTGGTACTGGTTGCCTCTGTACGGTCAAGGCAGTGATACACACATGCCAACTTCAGACTCACACCTGTCTCAGACACAGGAAAAAAAATCAAATTGAAGTGAAGATATAAGAGCTCAGGAGATATTTCAAAGGAAACCAATAAAAGAGAAAAGCTAGAAACTGACACTCACCAATAACAGGATTCTTAAAGCCTCAAATTCAATAAATCCACAAACCAAAAGAAATTAAGCAGGCTTTTCTGCTTCAGGATGGCATGATATGGGATTTTAACAAGATTCATAGGTATTAAAAAGTGATGGCATAAATTGTTTATTTAAAGTCAATATTGATTTGTTGCCAGATTCTGCATATCAACAATTGTACTTGAGTGTCCATTTACTTTGCTCAGGAATAAATATTCCTGCCCAGCTGCATGCGTTAATTGGAAGAGAATCAGTTTTCACCACTGGCAAAGGCACAGGTTGTTATCTCAAGCCATATGGTTCATTGATTTATCAGTGGTGGTGTAAATACAGAAATTTATAGAGATGTTGTCAAGAGCATTTATTTAAAAGGTTTTTTTGGAAGAAGGATGATAGCACGTTCCCAGGTAAGAATGTGAGAGGCTTTCGGATTATTTGGACTTACTAGTTGGTTGAGGTAAATTATTTCCATTTGATGTTTCTGGCTGGCAGAGTTAATTTATTTGTATAAAAGTATTTAATGATGCAGGGAGATGGTTATTGGTGGTTTAATTATTGTTTTGATCAGAGCTTCTATATGGGTGGTAGTACTCTTAATAAGATAATCATACTTTTTCATCTGTTAATGAGTCTTTGGAGTACTCCCAACACAGTTTTAAGTCTTAGTTGTTTTCCTGCTCTTAGTTTAATTTCTGTGTTTCATTTGGCTTGCCTAATGAAATGAGATGGGCTGCTTTACTGATATTTATGATCTGTCTCCCTAATCTGATTTTCTAGACTGATCAGGATTTTCCAAAACTACATGAATATTTCTAATCTGGGATGGGAATCACTTTTCCCATAAATTGAAACAAATAAATTGGGTATTTGTTCCTAGGTAAATTACAATACTGTTTTTGCACAGTCGCACTGTGGTATCTAAATGTTGCCATTAAAAAGCATGTTGTCTGTCTCTCTTTTCCATCTGTATCTCTTAAAAAAACCCAAAACATTCCTTGGATCTCTTCCTGCCAATACTTGCTAATCAGTATTGGCAAGTTCATAGTCAAATACAGTACAGGCAGTATTTGAACGTTAATCTTAGCGCGAGTATGTCTTTACTGAAGTCAAGGGCACTCAGTAGCGGGCATTGATGGTAACTGTCTTGTACAGATGTTAAGTTGAATTGTATGAGAGGCTGGAAAGTGGATAGAAATGTTAAGAGGAGAAATGTATAAGAGAAAATTAGTATCCTATAAATAGAGGGGCTTTGCTTTTCTATGGAGATGAGTATTCTAGTTCTTATGATATCATCTATGTAGAGTATTTATGTACTCAACTCTTCACAGTTTTGTGACTATACTTGCTTTCCCTCTACTTTGTTTTTTATTCTGAGTTTATTGGACCTCAGTGTTATTTGCTTTGAGTCAATATTGATTCTGTTACCGTAGTGTGAGTGCAGAGACAGCCCATGCTGCAGAAATGTAAGAGCCGTTGGGGACATGAAGAAGCAAGTGGTGTATGAATGTCCATGTGTGCTGCCTGCCACAAGCAGTCCTCTACTATATTCATACAGATGCCTACTACAAAAATTGCAATGGGGGAAGATGATAGGAAATTCCTCCTCTGGAATGTTCTCATCCTCTTGATGCCATGGAAAATGGCATGTAAACATGAACACATATACTAGAATATGATCCTTCCCCTTTATTTGCCTGTTGTGCTAACATCACTTGCTGACTGAATGTCTCACAGAAGCTGGAGGAATTATAAACCTTGCAGAAGTCCAAAGTGAATAACACTCAGTGAAAACCAACCCTGTTTAATCAGTCTATAATTAAAAATACATCAAGAAAGTAAACTCAAGGAGTTAATGAGAAGTGTGTTCTAATTGCAATATTGGAATCCAAATCTATCCAGCTACTCCAGGAAGCCTGACCTTAAGGTGAAATCAAAGAAATCTTTTCTATAACATACTATTCTTACAGGAAAAAAAAAAAAGAAAAAAAAAAAAAAACAAAAAACAACCAAAAACCAAAACCCAACAAAACAGTATTTTCTTCATTAACTAATGAACTTTAGTTTCTTATGAGTAGGTTCCTGCTAATGTGAGAGCAACACAGCCTTAACCATACTGTGTACATGGTTGCCAGAGGGGTTGAAAAAATCTTCTTGATACTAATGGCTATTCATGGGCAGTTTTTAATGCTTCGGATTAGCTTTCTCTACAGCACAGCCACAATCCTGCTCTGCACATGGACATTGTGGTGTGGTGACCAAGAACATCTTAATATCTCTTACTGCAGTCAGTAAGAATTTTGTAGCAGTTCACACGTTCATTGGGTAACTGGCAGCACTCCCAGAGCTGGTAAACACATGGCGATTCTTGTGCCGTGTTGTGTGATGGGACCACCTTCTCACCTACACAACTGGAAAAGCATCAGCTCGAATTGCTGAAGGTTATTTTGCCTTTGACCGGAAACAAATCCTACTGCATGTCAGCTTCAATGTATGAAGCCAAAACATTCCATTTATGCTGTAATGTGCTGAAAACATTGCCTGGGCTTGGGAGTCTAGAAGAACCTGAGGTAGCAGAGTAATTAGTACTAAAGGAAGTGCCCCCAGTCCCGTCGTACCTTCAGAGCAGGGTGATGGCTGTTTGTTAGGTCATTGTTAGGATCTCTTTGGGACTGTTTCACTGTTTCTTATGTGATGAAGTATTTCACTTGCGCCATCTCAGAGGCCTTCCAGAGGCAGCAGAAGACAGAAGGAGGCCTGGTAATATTCTGGAGAGTAGTTACCAAATAAATAAATAAATAAATAAA
>VXBW01008352.1:154951-281227 GCA_013400375.1 Thinocorus orbignyianus
CGCCCGGAGGCGCTCCGGCGAGCGAGAGCCTTTGTCTCTCGGGGAGTCGGTCTGCGCTGCCCGCCGCTTCTGCACCTGAAGTCGTAAATCCGCCGCCGGTGGCACCGCCGGGGCGGCCGCCGGGGATGCCCCGGGACGCCAACTTCGGGCTGGGGAGGAATCGGCGCTGGGGCAGCGGCGGCAGGAGGGCTCCCGCCCGGGCGGCGGCGGGTGGAAACGGGAGGGCAGAATGCCCGCATGGGAAGGACTGTGCAAGTTTTCCGTCTGTGGCTTTTGCAAACTTGTTACCAGGCCCCCCCGCCGCCCCCCTCCGCAGTGGAAATAATGAGAGGAGAAGAAAAACAAGGCAGGCAGTTAATTGTGAATTTTTAACTACCTTCGCTATTGCAGTTCCACGGGGGCCCCTATTTATTCAGAAATAGGCCGGTGATGTCCATTTCACAGTCACATGTGTGCTTTAGTGGAACAATTATATCTACTTTGGAGAAACTTGTTGCCATTATAAAATGATTTTACACGGTAACCTTTATGTCTGGCAGTTTTACCCGCTCTGATAGCACAATTCTGGTGGGAGAGGTTTTACAGCAAAAGAAAAGGCCTACCTTGCTGTTTCTTTGCTGTTCCTTCTTCAAGGGAGCTGGCTGCTGTCAGTAGCCCAGGAGGTTACCATAGCGAACATTTCCATAAGGCGGATTATAAGGTGCAAAAGTCGTGCTGGAGAAAATGATAACCCATCTTGTAACTTCAGAAATACAGTTGTTTTGCAACTTGCTTAAGGTTTATGATGAATGTGACCTGGTCAGAAGCATCTGATTTGTAAGACAAAAAGTTATTAGTGGGAGATTAGTCTTGTTCTTACTGGAGCAGGGGCTGTAACTTGTAGCATCTGCAGCACCTGGAAGGATGGACTCCTGTTTCAAAATCGCCAGCTTTTTGGGCAAAGTAAATCAGTGTCAAGATGAAAGTGTATCCATTAACTGAAAACACAGGTTTCCTGTGTGGTAGGTTCTACTGACATGGACTTTACAATCAAAAAAGAGTAAAAAAGCATCTCTCTATCCAAAAGATCATATTGAGGAAGAAGACTTAGTGGGCTTCCTGCCTTCAGTTTGGCCATTTCCTCTTTTGATTTGTGATTTGTTGCTGTGATTGAAGGATGAGAATGAAATCTGGTTCTTCCCAGAACTTGTGTTGGTGGAAAAACGGGAAGATGCTTCTGGACAAGACAGACAACAAAATAGAAACTGATTGATTTCACTCTGCCTTTCTTTATGACTCACACCTAAGGCTTGGCATGGAAGTGTTGGGAGAAGGGCTTTGGCTCATGTTTGGTGTATGTCTCTGCTGGGCAGTTACGTTGGAGGACTTAAGTATCCTGTTCTGTTGAAGCTGGCATGCACGTTCTCCACGGGAGACAGAAGTGCAAGATGGATAGCAGAGGAACTGGCAGATCTTAGTTGTTATTGATTTGTATGGTTTTTCCTTTGCAGTTTTCCCCTCTCTACTATTAATTTGCTGGTATTGAATTATCTTATCTGATTCTTAAACCTGGCAAATCTCCTAAGCAATGACTGTGTGGAATGGAAAGGTGGGTTAAGTGTAAGATGACATGTTAATTACTGATGTGGTTTGCGTGGTGTAATCTTTATATTCTGGGAACCCTCTCACTGTCTCATGGGGAAGATGTTAAAGAGTATTGCAAAAGTATGTTTGTCATAGTATGTTTTGGTAACATGTTCCAGGGTTTTTTTGTTGTCTTTTCAAAGCAGACCCGTGACAGCTCTAGACCTTAGCCTTTCTGTCTTGCTTACTTTTTGAATCCACTGTATTTATTGTTGGAAATCACTTTAAGATCGCTATTGTGCTTCCACTTGTGAAGTTTGGCCATGGCATGATCGTTGCGTCGCGATGCAGACATCAATACAGTCACTTTGTGCTGGCTTGACTTAAGTAATTGTTCTACAAGTGATGCACTTTAGACACATGGCAGCTTAATTACATGGGCACGTTGACAGTGAAATGACTCATGTTAAATTCACTAAAGTGTCCTTTAAGTGCAGGAGAAATTGAAACCTGGGACATGTTTATTAAGGGGCATTTTAGGGAGAGAGCTTTCGATACCTAAGGACACCACACAGGGCTTGCCTTACATCCATTGTTGCTGTATAAACAACAGCAACAGGCAGTTGTATTGTTACAGAGTAGTCGTGGGGTTTGGTTTCTTGGCCTTTTAAATGTGTGCTTCTGTATCTTGTGGATTGATCATTGAGTTAAAACTGTGTAGCCTGTGTAAATTACAAATGTTTTCTGGAGCTATAATGTCTTTTGTGTTGTCCATCTGACTCATCGTGCTTGATGATTAGCAGATTTTTCGTGTCGTCTTTGTTTTGGGAGCTTTGAGCATCTGTGTTGCTGCTGGTAGTGGACTTCACATTGTGTCCATTTCCTTCTGCTTTTGGGATGTGGCTATCAGTTTTTAGGTCAGAGGTTTAAATTTGAGGAGGGTGTTGTTTAAAGCTTTCAGTTTGTGGAGTTTTTTTCTCCCTCTCAAGATTACTTTCTTACTTGAAAATTCAGAGGACTAAGGGGGTAAGAGTTGATTTTTATTTTTGTTTTGTTTTTATTCAAATGCTTGCTGAAATTGTCCTGAAGGTAAATGTTGTGTTAGTATACAAGGTCCTGAAAGGGAGATTTAGCAGTTCATGTTCTGCAAGTGTAGCAAAAGTTGAAAATGAAAATAAAATTTAATGGTAATTATAAATTAATATCTTACTATTTTAGAAGCCATGTCATCAGTGTTATGGGATTTTTAATGTAATCATGTATTTTTTCTAACTTTAGTGTGTAATTCTTTCCACTGCTCAGTTTTCTTTATATTGATAAAGCCTATGAAAGAAGCATCAAGATGTTACTTATTGATCATTTGATTTTAAAATGGTTTTAATTCTAAGGGTATGGAATGTTTTTGTTTTTTTTTTTTAAATCAGACTTGGTGCATGTAGAACACGTACACGTTGTGTTCACTCTGTGTCCATGTTGATTTTTGCTCCCTTTTCCTGGACTTTGCTGACAGCCTTTGTGGATTGGTGGTGATCATGGGGGAATTATTGTTATTGTTGTTGTTATCCTATCTTATGGGTGAGATTGTATTCTTTTTAAGTGGTCTTAGCAAAGGCTATTCTGTGGAATTGAAGTATTCCAGCATGAATTCTGCTCTGCGTTCTTAATAGGGCATCTCTTAAGGGAATCACTTGTTTGAATATTTTAAATGTTCCTGTATGAGAAAGGAGGGGGTGAGCTTAGGCTGGAGCAAGCTATTCTGCAGGAAACTCTGCAGGTAACTCTCCATGTCTCTGGGAAATAAGAGTATTTTAACTGATGCGAACCTGCATAGTAGTTACAGAGTCCTAGACGAATGTTTTAAAAGCACTTTGAAGATGGAACACAGTAAGTCTTCGGGGTAGCTTTCTGCTTTGTTTTAGTAGAAATGGATTATCACCCACAGACACCACTGTGGAGCGTTTCACTGGGAACTGTGCAAATAAACAAGGCCAGGGAGCCACAGGACTAAGGAAGCCCCGGTCCCAAGGTCTCTTTCTTCCTCTGTCGTACCCTCCTCTTCCTTTCTTACCTCTTCTGGATTCTCTGCGATAACTGCATTAGTGTTTCTTTCAGTGGAGACAGTTATGTTTAGATTTCTTTTCCTTGTGAAAAAAAGCATCCTCCTACAACACTTGTAGAATCTTTATATCATTGAGACCCCTCTGTCATGTTTTGTTGATGGGGTTTGATGGAGAGTCGTGAGGGAATAGGTAGAAAACTCTGTACATGCAGACATTTCAAATTAATTACGTGACCCTTCTTTACTAAGAAAATCAGGTAAGCAATAATGTTAAGACCTGGAGAGAACTTCATCAAGTCATCTCTACCATAGGTGCTTGACTCTTACACTGGGATTTTTGCTCTTCCAAACTGTTTTTTTTTTTTTTGTGGGGGGTTGTGTGGTGGTGTTTTTTTAAGACAGAACAACCTTAAATGACATCAGCTTTTTGCTGCCCAGATGTAAGCAGTGCTCAAATAGGTGTTTTTCCTTAACCTAAAGTAGATGGGAACCATGCATATTTTAGTTTGGCTTTTTTCAGCCGTTTGGATTTGGCAGATGGACTGATTGCAGGTGCTTACCTACAGTTCAGGTGAGTTGCTAATTAATCTTAATAATTTGTTCAGATTATGTGGACATTTAAAATGCGATTATTGTCCCTAGAGTCACCCCTGGGCAGCAGCTCGCTGATTTTCAAGGTAATTGTTTATATTGCTGTGGCATTTCACTTACACTGTTTTATTTGCTGTTACACTTGAGGACGCTCTTGTTCACTACAGAAATGATGTTTTTCTTCAAACAGATGAGTTGGGAAGGATTTGATGTTATCTAAAAATGATGCAGCTATTAAAACAGATTTGAGATTCTCTGAGGGTACTGATGAGAGAGAGAAGAGATGCATCTTGGATATATTTTTTTTTCTTTTAAGAGCAAACAGGGCTGAGCAGCCTCCTCTCCCATTTTGGCTGATTGGAGTCGAGGGCTCTCAGCATATCTCAAGAGATGCTCTGTCTTGCAGAATTGGGTCATTGGTTGAAAGTGATGGTGGGGATCCCTGCAAGGTTTGCTGTTTGTCACTTAATCTTTTTCAAGGATGCAAGGGACTGGCGCAGTGGGACTGAAGTAGTTGTCAAGTGGATTGGAGAAGATGAACTCCATCTTGATGTATTTAGAGGCTGTAGTCTCTATTTCTTCTGGGGATGGGTGAGAGAAAGCCATAAATAGCACCTTCACATTTGTCATTGTTTCCAGAAGAAACCGATCGAGTCAGGAAGTGAAGGCACTTCCCCTCTGATGCTGGGTGCACATTTATTACAAATGGCTCTGTAAGTTCTGGAGGCGTCTCACTGCTCTGTACTGGAGTAAGTGATGCCTTGGCATTCCTTATCTTTTTTTTTTTTTTTTTTTTTGGGTCTCTTGACCTGTGAAAATATGTATAAATGTAAGATTTTCCTTTTTATTTGGGATATTTTTTCCTTTTTGTAGCTTGACTGAAGTAAATCCACTTAGGAATATCTAGCTCATTGGGAATTGTGGCAGTGTGCACAGTTGCTGCTCCAGTGTGCTCTTTGCTCTGGGAATAAGGAGCCATGGCCCCTGGTTTAAAAAAAGAAGGTTATTTGTCTTGAAATCATGAAACTTAAAAAGTATTTTAAATCTAAGGACTGTGAAACCCCGTTGTACTGTAAAGCCTTGCCTGAAACTAGGGTGGACTTTTTTTCTAAGTATGTTTCTCTCTTGTCAAAGCATCTCCTCTTGAAAGGAGGCCACCGTTGGCCTCAGAGCCCGTTAACTTTGCTCCAAGCATGGGGATGTGGTGCTGAAAAAGCTGTGGTGTTTCTAAGCCCTACTGAGGAATCCTATTGAAGCCTGACACATGTATGTATTACATACACAGGCTTTTTCATATATATATATATGTATTTGTTTTTTCCCAATGTCAAATTCCAAATATGCCCCGATTCATATGTGAGTGCCAAACTGTTCGAGTGGTGTTTTAATACAAATGACAAGATCTGTACAACAAAATTCTTAACAAAATGTGCAGGTCAGAAACACCAGCAGGCAGGCAGGGTGAAAGCGTAGGATGTTTTCTTGCAGTTGGACAAGCAGAACTCAAATAATGCGCATCCTAAAAGAGAAATTATTGAAGAAAGTGGTGGTTCCTTCCAGGATTAATTCTGCTGATTGCTCTTTAAAGTGTTACCATGAGGGTTAAACTAATGGCCCTAAGAAATAATGAAAGCGCAGGATCAGTCAGAAGTGTTACATATATAGCACTAATTGGCCAATTGAACTGAACTAATCAACTCCTTTTAAACGAATGTGACCATGGGCACAAGCATATGAAAATCTTCTCCTCTGTCAGGGAAGTTTTTTTCTCCTTTATTTGCAAAACAAGACTTAATCAAGTTAGTAGGAAGGCTATTCAGTCTGGTGGCCAAGAGCAAAGTCCGCTTTCTAAGGTGATTATTTTATGTCTTATGTTATTTGTTCAGCTTTTTAACAGATTGCGTGAGGGAAGAGGATCTAAAATTTGAATTCTCATTTCAATTGTGGCCAAATCTTACTTTTTGAACTTACTCTCTAGCAAATTGAAGTGTGTATTTTGTCACTCCTCTTACTGAAAGCCAGTGTATTTGGGAAGTGGCTTAGCTGAGTAATCCGGAATTTATTGTGGTAATAAGATGGTTCTAGATGATTCTAGACTCCCTGCAAGCGTAGAGGGGATGTGTCCAGCAGTTGGTTCATCTGATTTTGTTTTATCAACCACTTCAGTGTGTGTAAATAAGAGACTATGATTGGAAACTGGAAAATCAGTGAAGATTGTGTCTTACTACCCCAACCTGGGTACAAAAAATAAGACGGAAGCATAATGGCTGGAAGGAGAAGGTGATGAGGAAAATCAGCTTTCTTAATTGCAGTTACTGTTCCTTGGTTTAACTCTTTGTACCTATTAAATTGAAAACCAAAATATTGTTTTCTTTGTATCTGCTTTCTCCTTATATGATGCTTTTAAGGTAAGAATGTTCCTTAGCAAAGTGAAATGAAAGCTTTCATTTCTAACTGGACTCCAGTTTCCATCTAAACACAACTTGACTTATGATTATCCAGTAAGAAATACAGAAATTATGTTTTTATAGTAAAGCTAAGATTCTTATTTAAATATTGCATTGGTACTTTGTTTCCAGATGGTGATTGAATCTTATAGGGAACTAATTTTAAATTATTGAGAAATTGAAGTGTTACATAGTTCAATATGTTTTTATTTAAAGCTCTTCTTTGCTGCTGTTACGTAAATAATGGCATCATATATGCTTTGTTTGTCTTCATCATTCTTAAATGCAAATGTGAAGGAAATATGATGTAAAAACCCAATATAAAAATTGCCACTAGCAACTAATGGAGGCACCTTTGTAGAAAAAAAGCAGCATTGATGTTTCCAAATAGATATCTTTTCAGAAAGCTGGTTTATCGTGGTTACAATGGTCAGGCTGGGAGGTTCTCAGAAACAAGGAATGTATTTTGGATTTCAAAGACTAATAGTCTATGAATTCTTTATTACCTGCTCAAAAGGGAGAAATCTGTCTTACAAGCAAAAGCTTGATTTATGACAAACAGCATGGTAAAATCCACTTTAATGCATAATGTTAACTCTTCTGAAATCCTACCTTAGCAGTGGGAGTTGAAAGAAAAATACCCGTGTGATACCTCTTGGAGGTGGCTGAGAAGTTTCTCTGCATTGCTGGAAGAAGAGCAGCTTCAGGTCTAGCTTAACTTGTGCTGAGCGTGAAAATCACCGTAATGTCTCAGACTAGTAGGACACCTAGTCCTGTGTCTCACCTCAAAAACCTTTTGAAATGAGGATAAGAAACAGTGAAGCAGAACATGGTCCTTCTGGCAGTGGGTGACGTGGCTGCGTAGGAACCAGTGATCTGACCTGTTCTCTGTTGGCTTGTCTAATCCATTCTGAATCTAAAACTTTCCTTGGTTATGAGTCTGCAGTTTAATTATATGCAACTTGAAAAGATGCTTCTGTTTATGTTTTCTGGTTCTTGTGGTAGGAGAAATAGTGAATAATCTTTACGTACTCTTCTTTTTCATAGTAGTTTTGATTCTGCACATCTCTGTTGTACTGTTCCATAGTTGCACTGTTCAGCTCCAAGAAGGAACTGGTTCTGTTGTACAGAAGATGCTGAAGCCTGTCCACAGCTTGTGGTTCTGTGTGTGTGCACAGTGCTGGACTGGGCAGGGCTGCTCATTCTGGCTATTTCTTAACTTTCCTATAAAAAAGAATTATACATCTGTCTCTTATTAGCATAGAAGTATGTCAAGCCTCTGATCTTCTTTGATACCATTTTTGTGCATCTTTCGGTCTCACCATGGCTTTGACAACAGCACTGTGTGCTGTCGCAAGGTGCTCTGGATTTCTAAAATTGTAGCACAATGTTTCCTGTTTCCTTTTCCATTCCTTGGGACTCTTAATGAGCATGGAATTGATGCTCTGAGAGAATTAGTCATAACAGTTTCAAAATCCTGAGTTGCAGTAGCTAATTTAGATCTTGTTGTATAGGTGAGGTTATTTCTTTCTCTGTGTCTTATTATTCTGCTTTTAATTTCATTTTCTATTATCCTTCTGCAGTTCTTAGCAAACAACATCTATTTTTCATCTCTTAAATAGTTTTGTATTGTCTTAAAGCTGTGCACTTATTTCTTGTTTGTGTGCTTCTCTTGAAAAGCAGGATACAGTACTCAGTCCTCCTTGTATTGTAAAAAATTACTTTTTATTTCTATCATTACTTCCTGTCTTTATAATTAACCTTTGAAGTACGAGATGATCTTCCAGGAAATGCTCCAAAAGGATTCAAATCTCTGTGGACAGTAGTAGGTTCTGGAAAGATGGTACTGTGTCTGTGGCCACCAAGCTTGCAAGATGTTTGCTTTCCTTAACCTGTGTTGAAGACACTGGGTGGGAATTGATGGTGCTCAGAGCTTCCCACAGCTGAAACCTGAACAGTGTGCACTGGCCTGATGGATTTGCTTTTTTTCTGTTTCAAGTAGGCATTTCTGTCCTCAGCTTGTGAGCAGAGGGCACAGGCAGCAGGATGGCAGGAGCTTGGGGCAGATGTGCTGGCCTGTGGGTATTTGTGGCCATAGCTTCTGTTGTTGGCCTCTGGACATTCATGCAGGTATTTTGCAGGGGAGAAGGAATTAAATTGGATAAAACTAAATTACATCCTTATAGCAACATTAATACTGAAAAAATATTTCCATATAGAAAAGACTTTTAGTGTTACTTAGTGCTTACAGCACACAATTCTTTTTTAGTTTAAGGAAGTGTTCGTTGTGGTGGTGGAGAACGTATAACCCAGAAATGCCAATAGCACTTCTTATGTGATCCTGTTAGGTTTTTTGACCACACTCTTGCTTGAGGTGACCATTAAACTTGGGTCTGGCCTTAATGCTCAGGGTGTGTTATATCCTTCATAAAACTTTTACTTCTTGATAAGTTATTTAATGAATTAACTTGATTAAATGATGAGACTTTGTTAAATGAAGTTATCTTTGACTGGATCTGCTGTGTAGCACGTGGTATGGAATTTAGTACTGGTATTTTCAACACTTAAAAAACCTTATTCTAAATTTCCCAGGTTGTGAAGTTTTTAAAATGCTGTTAGTTCAGGTATGGATTCCAGGCCTTCACACAGCTACCAACCCTGCGTGCTGCAGTGTGAATAGATCATCAGTTACTTCAGTTTGGAGAAAATAGCAAAATGAACAGCTCTACTCTAAATGGAAAGGATCAGCTCAGTCTCTTTGTTCAGTGCCTTGTGGAGTTCCCCGTGTCTGACACCTGGGGGATGTGCACAGCAGAACATGGATTTTGGTTTTAATCCATATTCTGTGGGAATACACCACAGTTCAAAGGATTTATATTCCATGTGAATTACTTATACCTACTTATAAGTTAGTAAGTACATTCGAGATTGTTGAATCGAGAAGCCAGAAAAGTGTTTTCATTTTGTTTTTAATGAGTGTTTTTCTGTTGGCCCTTTCAAAAAATTATCTCTCTGTACCTCAGCAGTTTTCTATCCATTTTGTGGACTGTTCACTTCTGGGTGTGCCCAGCCCTGGCATAGAAGAACAAGCTTTTAATCTTGTGTGTTTAAAAGATCGTTTTTATAACAGTAAGGGCTAACAAAGTACCTTACAAGAATTAAAGTTAAGATACTGCAAAGGTGTTGACCTCAGCTTTGGAAAGCTTTTAGAGAGCATTCTTTTTCTAGGCCAGTTCTTCACTAGGTTTATGTGCTTGCTTTGCACAGACATCTAATAATTCTTTTTTTTTCTTTTTGCATTCCTGTTACCCCTAGAAGTGATCATGGCAGTGCTGGTCTGTGCAATTTCTACTTGCAGCTGAGGGCAGCACTTAAGTGCGAGCTGGTGTAATTTACATCCAACGCTGCACTTTGCGCTTAATGTTTTGCTGGCAGCTCCATATCTGTGCCGAGCAAATCAAGACAGACTCTGACCATCAGCAGGGCTGTTTCTGAAACACAACCAGGCAAATGTTCATCTTTTCCATTTAATCAAGAGTATATTTAAAATTGAATCTCACAGCAGAAGCACATGCTTGTAATACATACAGGTATTTCTGGTGGCTTTACTCTTAAGAACTTCTATGAGCCTAGAGTTAGACACAGAACATTGATGCAGAGGAAGAAAATCTAGGAGACTTCATAAAAGGACTTTTTAAGATAATGTTTTCAGAACATGGGTATCCTTTGTTTTTTCTGATTTTTTTTCACTGTTTTTATTACATCCTGCTGTAAAATTTAAATTCTGATTTAATAACCACAACTACTGATTCAAAAGTTGAAGTGGAACTGGAATACAAGAGTATTATCTCTTTTTTTGCATCTATATCTTAACAACAGATACAAGGTTGCATCTGCCCACAGAGTGATGCCTAAGAAAATACGCACTGAACTTTGCAGGGATGGGGCTGCAAAAATAACACAAAGAAAAGTATGGATTTGAAAACACTTTTTACGACAGCGTAAATATTCCAGCATTGTCAAGATCGAGCTTTGAAATTGTACTCCTAAAAATAGAGGAGTCTTCTTCAGTTGCACTCTGTCTTTTGAGCCCTTAGGCTTAAGTCTTGTTTTCTCTCTGTATAAACAGAAGTGCAAAAGAGTCTTAACACGAGAACAGATTTTCATGTAATTTTACCACTCCTGATGCTGGGGTAATAAGAACATCATCACTTACTGTGATCTCTTTACTAAAACCCTGTGCTGTCACTGTTCTTAGGCCTTTAGGCGTGCGCATGTTCTTAGGATTTGAAATCTGGATCATTGAAAGCTGTTGTCTTTTTTTTATTCTTTTTTCTTCTCTGTTTTTTTAATTTTTTTTAATTTTTTTAAAGTTTTCAGTACTTCTTAAAGGGAGGCATGGGAAGGAAGCATGTCAGTTAATGAGCAATAACAAAAGGCAAAGCCATATTTTTGTTGTGTTGCCTGGAGAAAGAGAATTCCATGATTTAGCACAGCTCATAATGCTATAATTCCATTTAGGAGGAAAAGGTACGGGGGAAAGGCTGTGTTTTCCCATCACAGTTTGTATGTGCAAAGAGTGGTAGAGTCTAGTGACTTGAATGGAGCTTTAGCAAGTTAAATCAGCATTTCACTGGGTAATGCAGAAACAGTTCACAATCTACAGTGAAAATGAGTGGCCGTTTGGCTCCTTGTCAGAAGGTTTGAAGATCATGGTTGGTTGAAGATGTTCCAAGATCAAATGCGGGGACTTTTGAAGATTATTTATGTTGACGCCTGAAGTCTCTCAGGATTAATCAATTCACCAAGACCTATACTGGCTGTAGAGCCAGCCCAGTGTGTATGTGTGTCTCAGTTTTGTAGATTTAAAATGCCACATTTGAAGTCTTGTTGCTCTGAAATGTTTTCTCAGCCTGTTATGAAACTTAACTTACGCATTTCACAGGAAAAGCCAGAGTGCTGCTTTAACGCCTGAAGTGTATTAACTAATCCAGTCTCCAAGGTGAGAAGTAACCGTATTTCTGTGCTTTTAGCCTATTATTATTGCTGCTTGGACATAACGTTGAGAGATGTGCTGGCATTGGAACTGAAATAGTGGCCAAGTTCTGTGCTGTAAGTAATGATACCAGGAAAAGGATTTTCTTTTCACGTTTGAAAAGTTAAGTGTCAGGGCATCAGTGAGTCAGGAGAGTGCAGTAGTGACACAGTGGCAGCGTACTGAAGCCATCTTGCCTTTGTGAGATTTGGTGGACCTTGCAGGTAGAATGAAGAATGTGTGACAGTACTCAAATCTGTAATTTCCATCAGACTGTAAGTAAGTATGTCCAGTAAAGATCTACTGTTTAAAGATAATTTTTCTGAGCCCTTGGGATAGAGCTTGGGATATTGGTATCCCTTCAGATACAAATGGAAATATTTTTTTGGTTATTGTTATAAAGGACCTCCTTTAGATATTTATTTCCATGAAAAACATATTAACTAATCTGAGCTGTAACCATTTCTAAAAAAATGGGAATACAGTCTTGGAAAGCTGTGGCAGACCTCAGGACTCTGCAGTGAAAGGATTGAACTCTGCCATCCACAGCCCCTTAAGAACAAAGTTATCCTTCTAAAGATAAAAGAAAATTCAATTATAAAGCAAGAAGGAAGGTGAAGGAGTGTAATTAAAACACATAATCCTAAAAACAACATGAACAGTGTTTTTTCGTGTTACCCTTAAAGCAGTCTGCTTTGTGTGCCCAGTTGCTGTTGCTTAAGATTATTGATTTAGTTTCCTGGGGGAAACACTTTTTGAGCGGATGCGAAAAGGATGACGTCTGTTGGTGTAACTGGCAGCGTGATTTCATGCAAGCCTTGTACTTACAGGCAGCTCGGTGGAGAGTTTTCCTTTACAGCTTACTAATCTTTCTTTTTAAAACCAAACCAAACCAAACCAAACAAACAAACAAAAAAAAACACCAAAAAACCCCCAGAAAATGAAGCAGTGCTGCTACTTTTTTCTCACTCTAACAGCGGTTGTCTTGTCAGGCAGAGGATGAGCGCTTCAGACAGCAGGAGCAACCAAAGGCAATGCAGGGAGAGCTTTTTCTCTCCTGTTATATCTTGACCAGTGACTGCTTCCTAAAGTTTAGTTGTTTTGACCTTGATTCTCAGAGTGTATAGAGACCAACTCCTATTGAAGCTATCAACATTGGTGCTGGAAACCTTTGAAGGAGGATGGAGCTGGACTCTTTTCAGTGTTCCCAGTGACAGGACAAGGGGGAGCGGGCACAAGCTGGAAACTAGGAAGTTTCATTCTAATATGAGGAGGAAACTTCTTTCTGGTGAGCGTGACAGAGCCCTGGAACAGGCTGCCCAGGGAGGGTGTGGAGTCCCCTTCTCTGGAGGTGTTCAAGATCCACCTGGATGCAGTCCTGAGTGATGTGCTCTGGCAATCCTGTTTCAGCAGGGGAGTTGGACTGGATGATCTCTAGAGGTCTCTTCCAACTCTGACAATCCCATACATCCATGATATACAGCCTGAGGTCCGCACTAATCTGAGGGCTTGAGAAAGCTCTTTAGAGTTCTGTGGTAAGTTCTAGTGCTGTGTTGTAGTAAATACACATCTGCTCTGCTTCACTGTTTCTCTGCTAATTAGCTGCTTAGTCTTATGCTAATGGCGGGAGTTGGGTTAGAACACCTATCTTCTTGGTAGTGAAGAATTCCCTGGGTGGAGCTAGAATAATTTAATTACCAGGACTGGCTTTTATGATAAAAATTTTCTGATTCCATCCAGCGTGGTGAAGTCGTATGTACACACACTGACCTATGCAGCTCTGTCAGAACTGAGTATCTGCGGGCGTACGCCACTAATTGAAGTTGACAGGCTGTCCCTCTTCTGGACTTCATTCCTTGAGGAACTGCAGCTGTTTTGATTTCACAAACATGGGTGATATCTGATTTGATGGAGAAAAGGAAGCTGTGGGGCAGGAAAGGTGGGAGGGAGCCGGCAAAAGAAAAATGAAGACGGGTATAGAGATCAGATTGAACATGAACTTCTAGTCAAGAGGTTCCAGAGTGTCTTTTGCATGCTCTTCTCTTATGCTCTTAGTACCATTCAAAAAGCCATCTCTTTCCCAGTGCTCTGGAGTCAAATAACCCAAGGAAATTGTAATACTTAATACTTTAGGCTGATAGCTTGATAAAATATTCGTACCAGTGTTTCATGAGTTATTTTGTGCAAAAAAATTTCTCTGTGAAGGAAATGTTTTGAATTACTGTAGAGAATAGAGTGCCAATTTCTTGTAGTATTTGATGTGCATATCTTGTTCTCTGCACAAATTCTGTGTGCAAGTTTATAGAAAAATTGCTGGTTATATTGAGTCGACTTAGTGTAAAAAACAAAAAAGGCACTGCAAGAAAAACATTCTTCCCTCATTTAATCTTTTACCTTATATAACTGATGCTGTGTTTATCGTCTTTTGTAAAAATAGCTCATGCTGTCTCTTTAGTTCCTTTGATAAAACTAATAATTGAAAAATATGCAGCAAGAAACTAAAAGCAGCTACGCTTTTCAGCTGGAGAAAGCAAGTGTGTAATCTCGCTGCTCAGATGAACAGGTTCCCGGAATCAGGTTGCAACCAGAGCATTTGCATTTTGAAGCTACAAAAAAAAAGCACATTCCTTTCAGAAAAAGCCACTGAAAACCCTGTTTCTGCAAGAGATGAGTGTGCTTGTTTTCTCCTGATCTGGTAGCAAATAGAGATGGAGGAACCTAAATGTGTTAATGGTATTTTTCATGAATTGAAATACTTGTGTGTGACTCGGGTCCTTCCCTGAGGGCATTTCATGGTGTCTCATGTCAGACAGAGAAGTCCCAGGCTTCAGTTTGAAACTGGCATTTCCCAAACATATGCTTTGCATCGAAAGGTTTGCAGTAGCTTTTAAATGACTTTAAGTGACTGTTGTCCTTTGAGAAACTTCTGTGATGTGTTTGATAACTGGCTGTTGGCAGTGTGATGGTGTTGCTGGGGATGGAGCAGGGGTGGGGAAGGTCTTCATGGTGGACAAACCAGGGATGGATTGAATTAATGATGGAACTGCAGTGCAAATATTTGGCTCTTGAAGACTGTAAGAGTGACTTCCATGTATTTCTTTAAACATCTTGGGGAGGAGTTTGAGTTTTGACAGAGATCCACAGCAAGGGAAGGGTAGAGACTTCTAAAAATAAAATATAAAGCAAACGGAGTTTTTAGCACATTTCATGTGATGCTGAATGTTGAACATCTTTGTGAATCATAGTAATAGCTTGGGACGTAGCTATAATGTACTATTGTTCAGTACAGATACATTCTAGGTGTTCTTTAAGCTTCCTTATACAAAAAAATTACAAGTCTCAACAGTTTCCTTGTGCCATAGGTGCTGAAGAAATGCAGAGAATCACCTACAGAGCAGATTAAATACAGGGCAATTTTACATGCTCACAGGTGACTCTTGGTCCCCCCACAACAGAAATTTGCCATTTTTACCATTGCCATTTTTTGTATAAGAGTTAAGTATTATAAAAACCTAAAGCACCAACACTCGCTCTTACCTTTTTGTGCGTGTTTTTATCTTCCCACTTTTGACAGTGAGTTGTTAACTCACTGTTGTTAAGCCTAATTATTATTGCCACTGCAATTTTGGGGATATACTTATGCCAACATTTGCTTTCAGCAGCTGTTTTGTTTTCTTAATCATTAGGGTTGTTCTGTAACTAGGCGTGTGTGTGTGCGTGTGCTCACAGGCTGGAGATGTATGATATGTGAGATGGCTCTGTTAATTGGCTTGGTCATAAAATACCTAATCTGCCAACAGGCTGAATTATTTCATAGACCACTAATAGGAAGTTACACAAGGTGTTCAAATGTGTGTGATATTTGTCTTTATCTAAAGTTTGTTTCAGAGAAACAAGTGAAAGCTGTTTAATGCAAACTGACCCTAGTTTTATTTAATCCACCTGAAAAACTTGGGGGAGGGTATCCCGTGATTTGGAGGATTCTTTAAAATATTACAACTTGCAAAGCTACTGCCTTAGCTCTGCTGCAGACGTGCTAATACAGAGTTGATCCTAATGACTTTTTATCCTGTTCCCTTCAATAAACAATCAACGGTAAACCAATAACTTTTAGCAAAGATTATTTTAAATTGAACTTTATTTAAACTTCTCTGTATTGTTATTCCCTTACATCAGTCAGTAAGGCTTCAAGTGCAGCTGTTTATTAACTTGATTTTATCAAAGTAATCCAGTTTTACAAATTGTCTTAAGCCTAAAAATGTAGTTTCATCAGTCCATGGTAGGAAGTTACAGTGATAACTATCGTTCTCTGATAATTTTTCATTATACGTTTGTTAATTTTCATGTAAAAGCAGAGTGAGCTTAGGCTACAACTCTTCCCATCAACATAGGCACTGTAATCTTGCTAGATAGATAAAATTTAACATTGGAAAACCAAGCCTTTGCTGGTTTAACTCTATCCTTTTACCACCCTCTCCCCTGCAAAGTGACAAAGCCTTTGCGGACTTCACATAAATAAAAAAAGGCAGAAAAGGTGTGTCCTGTCATGAAAATATCAAGGTTTGCAGTAATATTAGTCCAGAGTTGCAACAGGGAGGAGATGTAATGTGCCTACCAGGTTTTTGTGGGTTGCTGTTCAGGTTTTAAAAACTGAAATGGAATATTGTGTTAAAGTAGAAACAGGATTGTATTTACCTGAATAAAAGAACCCCTTAAAAATTATGTGGAGTGACATGAGGAAAATTAGAGTTCAGGTTTGCTTGCTCCTGCTACCAGTGTGCTTTTGGGCAAAAGGTGAAGAGTATTGGCGTGAATATGGTGGCTAGAAGAAACATTTTCAATGTGGATCAAAGGAGGAGGTACTAGAGTATGGCAGGACCCAGCTGTATCTCCACGTGTCAGGGTTGTGCTGGGAGTCTCGTGTCCCAGGAACAACAGCATCCCACAGTGATCCCCCGAAATGAGGCAGCTTTGGCTTAATGTGCACATGTTGCACAAAATGTAGTGACCTGTTTGTGTTACCTGCCGGCTCTTTGTTGCTTGAAGACCTCCCATAATAATCTTTTCCTTGTGAAGACAAAAAAGAAAAAAGGTGAAGGGAAAATTCTTGGGTTTGGTTGTTGGGGCTTTTCGGTCACTGTTGTGTGTATGTAACTGCAGCAAACGTATTTGTCCCTCTTAGTTAAAGCAGAGAGGAAACGTATCTTTTATCTATGCCAGTTAAACCTGGTTTCTGGCCGATATGCAGAACACAAGGAGCACATGTGGGCTTTTGTTGCTGCCTCCTGGTACCTGCCTGACTTCGTCTCAGGCTGCTTTACAGACATCGCATCAATGGCTTTTGACCTTCTGGCTTGAGCTGCCGTCACGCTGGCAGCCAGGAGCCTCTTCTTATGTAATGATTTCTCTCTCTATCAAAACTGGTTTAGTAACAGGTTTCCTCTTACACCTTATCTCTGCTCGCCCCTGCTTACTGTGCAGTTCAGCTACAACAGCAGTAAGTGTACATGCAAGATGCTTCTGACGATCAAACTGTGGACCGGTTCCTATGTGAGATTTAATGTCTTGCAAATCCCTTGAGCCATCCAGCTTGCTCAACATAAACGTGTCAGGTGGCCTTTTCAACTGCTTGACCGTGACTGATCAGTAGTGTGTGGAAACTTGTATGCTGTGCAAAATTTCTGTCTTCCCTTTACTTGATTACAATTTCTCCCTAACCATGAGGTTTCCTGTTCTGATGGTGTATGATTGTCCTCCTAAATGTTGTTGTTTTATATGCATATATGCAAAAACCTGAAAGATATTTCACTGAGCAGTTGAAAAGCTTGTTATTAGGTCTTGTTTAATCTGATATCTAAGGCAAAGCTGTTGATAAATATGTTTTAATAATTTAATAAACATGTTAAGGTTTCTCACATAATACATTTTAATAATTGAGGTGGCAGTCAGAACTTGCTGCTGGAGTAAGTGCTCCCTGGAGGTTGTGTAGAAAAATGGGTAGAAGTTTTGAATAAGGAAGGTGTGGTATGAATTACTATAGTGGGCTTTCTAAGAAGTGCTGACACATTCCACATGCTTTCAGCTGCACTGAAATCTGATTGTTTTGACCAACCTGAGATCTGCAATTCCTCCAAGTTTTGATTAAATTCTGATTTCCTGTGTGACATTACATCATCATGATGTCATGCTGCTGGGCTTCTCTCGCAAGGTGTCATTCATTCTGTGGCAGAAGTGGCCTGTATGGGTTAGCTTTAGACATGGGAGACTGCACTGTAGGTGGAGATGCTTTTAAAATGAATTTAATCTCTTTTAGCTCCTCCTTTAATCTCTTTTAACTCCCCCTTGTATAAAATGACCCTTTTTATTTTCTCTCCAAAGGAATACCCTTTTTTGGTAACAGTTGGCACTGCAAATTACAGCAGCATAATACAGCAGCATCACTTCAGGTATTATCACAGAAGTCCCACGTGACCTTACACACCCAAACTGAATTCTCTGTTTTCTGTTTGTATTAGAAGCAGAAGGCTGCTGTGAAGGGCAGGTACAATCACAAACCAGAGGTTGGCACCTCTCCTCTCTTGGAACATCTGGTACAGATGTTCAGCAGTTAAAAGTAACAGTCTGAGTCTGTAGTAGGTAGAAATTTGATGCGAAGACTCCGATTGTACTTGGGGCGTTACCCAGCTCTGCCACCAGATGATTTGACTTCTTGTGCAGTTTGCCAGTGTGTGGTTGTCCTGGTTTGAGTCACTTCAAACGGGATGCTCAGAAAGCTGCCAGATGTTGTTTTGCTGTCTGCAGACAACACTCCCATATTAAGTCTTTAACTTGGTGCATCAGAGAAGAAAAAGTACATGCTGTTAAAGTAGGAGGTTATTTTCAGCTTTACTGTTTAAAGCAGAAGATCTGGAGTGGGAGCCTGGAATCCCATATTGCTAAAACAGTGAAGTGGCAGTGAAGGGTAAACCCAATTTCTCATTTCCTCTTAAGAACTCCCCGAGAGCATTTGATTTCCCTAGTTTTTCTTTAGATACCAATAGTGGATTAATTTAGCTATATTATAAATGAATAAGCCCTCATAGCATTTAACTTAACTCCTACTTTATTTATTCCTATTGCATTTATTGTGTTTAACGTCAGTGCTGCTATAAATTGTGGAAACTGATTCTGTGTGTTCTCTGCCCACAATCTCTTGATAGCAAAGTCCTACAGGCTGTGCTGTAGTGCCGACTAAAAATCACTCTAACAGACTTGGGATTTTTTTTCTTTGGTAGCATCCATTTGAGATCAAGAGGATGTTTCTAAAAGACACTGTCATTTATGTGCCTTTTGGGTAGTTATGAATTCTTGGTAATAGATGTCTATGATGTGATCTCTCTGTCTTAACTGTACATGCACCAGCCATGAAAAAATTCACTTGGGGCTTGCATTGTAAGAAAACATACTGGGAGCAGGGGCAGTCGGTGTGTGGCTTGCTCAAATGGAGAGCATGCCCAACAGCATGCAGTGCTGCTAAGCTGATCTAAGTTGTCTGCGTTCAATGATAACTAAAACCAGAACTCATTACACCTTTAGTAATTTGGATCGTAAGAATGAGCAGCAGCACTGGATGTAACCTCCTGGCTGCTCTTTGTCATGCTCTGAGTTGGGCATCAGTTAAATGAAAGCCGGTCGGTCGAACGCACGCTGCTCAGGTGTCAGGGGCGTTAGGCTCATGGCATTGCTCAGTTTTATTTGTGTTTGTGGTAACAACAAGGAACGTGCCTCTGGAGCAGGGAGATCAGGCGACTGAAGAGTGGTTCTGCATTTTAACTTAAAGTCCAGAGCAGCATTTGGCTCTGACTTCTTTAAACTCCAGCTGCCTCCTAGGAAAGTAGTGGCCTTTTGGGCCAGCTTCTCTGACCAGCCTGACCTGCATTCATGGAGACAGTGGAAGTACCTGGAAACAGCCAACCTGAGGAAGAAGCCAGAGACATATTTCCTGATTTTTCTCACCGTGTTGTCCCCAGCTTGGGAAAGAGGATAGCACCCCCCTCTCTGTATTTAGAAGTAGCACCTTTTCTCGAGCCTTTCTAGTTTGCATTATTTTTGTCTTTCATCCTGGGTAAGAAAGAAGCCTGGACGAAGTAAACAGGCTGCGTGCGCTTTCATTTCCTTGCTTTTAGAGGAGGCTGGTGCTGGGAAAGCTGCACACTGCGGGAAGGATGGACTGTTGCACTCCCATCTCTGGGGCTTGGTGGCAGTGAGCAGGTGGCCAGCGTCTTGCTGCTCTCTAGAGGCAGCAGTCGGTCCTGGTGCACTGGGCTATAGGGGACCTTAGAACTCATAATATGCTGTGCTTCAGAGCTGTTCTACCTGAAATCATCTGTGTTCACCAGTCCAAAATGGATCTAGTACTGTAAGCCAAAGGCAAATGGAGTAGGTCTCAATTAAATTAAGAGCGGGTGCCCAATCAGAAATATTAAGTGAAACCCAAAACAACTTTATCTTGCATCCTGATGATGAGTGGAAGGGTCAGGCTGAAGAACAGTCAACCTTCTGAGGTTGAACTGCCAGTGCTGTTTGTGCCAGGAGGTGGGAGGCAGCCTGGGTGCTGCTGCTGCGTGGCCTCACATATTCAGAGCCAGGGCTATGGGTTTACCAAATGGGATTTTTTCCTTAGCCAGAGCAGAAGGCTCAGAGGTGATGCTCAAGGGCTGGTAACATTCCCCAGCTGGGATCCTGTTGAGGTAGATCTGGCATCTCTAACATAGTGTGTACTGTGGTTTTCAGGTAAAAGCAAGTAGATTTTTCCTTTTCTGGGTAATCATCTCTACAGATCTGGTCCAGTTGATGGCATTGTGTGGAACAGATGTTCAGAGCTTTTGATATTTCTAGATAAAGTGTTATTTCCTACTCTGTTCAGCAAGTATTAAGAGGCGAAAGGAAGATATCCACTGAGCCTAAATCAATAAAAAGTAACAGTGAATTATCTTGACAATGGACTCTTTTTTTTCTTTTTCTTCATTTGAAGTAACTTTAGAGGACATACACCCTGTTCTCAGTGGTGACAGTGACTGATGGATGCAGCTCAGAGTCTAACTGTAAACTGGCTCTCCTATTGATTAAAATGTGTTTGTGTACCTTGTAGGGGAAGAAGGGAAAAGGTTGATGTGGTGAGCACTGTTGAATTTTCCTTTGACACTACTGTGTTTTCAGTATATTTTGGATTCAGTTTGTATTCCTGGTCCACGGTAAATGAAGCTGTGGTACCTTTAAAAGCAACTGAAGTAAAGATTTTCGTTTAACATGAGAAACTGAAGAATGTTTCTGCTCTTAACAAGTTTGGTTGTTTTTTTTTTTCCCCTTGGAACCAGCATAGTTACTGTCGGATATAAGTTCACTTGAGTTTCAGAGGTACCAGACTGTGCTATAGTGTAAACACAGCTGCTATTGAGTAAAATAGCTTCAGTCTTCTCTAAAGTATACAAGTTCAGTGTTAGTGCAATAATAGATGCTTCTTTTATTAACTGTTAGTCTGCCTGTCGGCTTCTTTGGCAAACTAAAACAATGAAGTAGGCCATATGCCTGGCCTGCCATTAATTGATAAAGGATGCACATGGAAATTAGGGGTGTAGCTCAGTTGAGAAAACCTACATCTTCTGGTCACCCAGAGGAATGAATGGAGGAGCTCCTTCCTCCAGTTGTTATATGGAAGAGTAGATGTAATGATGTGCAAGCCGCGTTATTGGTGCTGGTTAAGTTAGTTTATATGACATCCCTGAATGTTGGGTACAGTTGCATGTACTTTAAATAATAGCATAAATAGATAAATCATCTTATGTTCAACACTGAATGGGAAACTGTTCAGGAGTGATTAGTTGAGTGCTAGTGAACACCGATAGACATAACCTTTCCAAGAGCTTGTCAGTACTGTTGGCATCGGGAAAGCAGAGATATCCATCATCTATACGGAATTTCTAATTCTTTTTTTTTATGCTGTACAAATGCTTGTGTAAATCTCCTAAAGCTCTCTGTAGCAGCACTGGTGTCTTCTTCAGTCCACACCAAGTAATGTGCATACACGGAGCTGTGAGTGGGGAGGGAGAGGAGAGACGGCTGCTGAGTGGCAGCGAGAAGTTGCTCAGCGCATGCTCTGCCGGGTGGAAAGCTTTGCTGCGGAGAGCAAACAAATAGAAGGGGGAAAAAAAGGTTTCAGGGCTTCCTGAACATTATTTGGAGTTGGTGCTTAAAGAAGTCAGTTACTGCTGAAAGTGCAATTAACCTGAAAGTATAATTCAAGTTACTGTTTTGCACTTTGAAACTTACTAAAAGCGACTGTGTAGCTCGTAAGTCAGATTGCATTGATCTGCAAGTCTGACAAAGCCTATGCTGGTTTACCGTGGCTTCTCTTACCATGATGCAGGGGGAGAATTACAAAGTGTGGGTGCTACAGAGTGCTTTGCTGCTCTGCTGTAACGCTCCCTGGCAACCACCTGAAATCTGCTCAGTGGCTGCAGCACAGTCTTGTCTTCAAGCCTCTGTTGCACATCCCTTCTTGGCAAAACCAAGGTCGCTGAACTGTGTGCCATGCTGGTGTTGCACATTAATTCCTGCTGAAGAAGTTTTGGGAGCTGATATAAATGAAGAAAACAAAACTTTTGTTACTCCGAGGTCTGTGGTTTCTGGTCTGTGCTCTGATATTTCTTATGACTCCGTCACAATGGATCCTTTGCCCCATGGCACTGTACCATGCAGAAGAGGCATTGTCGCCCAACAGATTGCAGAATCAATGCCCATTGTATGATAGCCAGGATGATGTGACAGCAGCAAGTTCATAAATAACTCAAGTTATGGCATCTCATTTATGTTTGCTGCTAGAATTGAGTGCTCTATCTGACTGGAAAGACGAAGGGGGTAGTAGTTTCTGATAAATCTTATAAATAGGGGGAGTTTTAGCATATTTGGTTTTGCTGTGTGAGTTTGTTCCAGTGAAATGCTTAGTGTGGGGTAGGGATGGATGAATGGGTGCAGAGCTGCCTTTCTTGGAGTAGTGCAGCCTTATTCTGGTTTAGTTATGCATGGAACTACAGCCAAGTTGTAAAGAATACTCCCAAGTCTTTTAAAAACAGCTAAGGGATACAGTCTAGAAGCAAACATCTTTTTGAGATAGGTTTCCTTGTTCCATCTGTAGACTGAGCCCTGTAGAGCTGTCATTCTCAATGAAAACCTGATCTTTTTTTCCAGTTTCCTCCTCATTCTGTAGCATCAGAGGTTCTCACAGCACATGTTGAGGTAAGAACTTATTTGGTCATTTAACTCTTAGCGCTTTTATTTTTGCTGTCTTCATTGTTGCTGACTTGTTTGTGGAGGCACAGTGCAGGTGGCAGATTTTTTTGTGGTGCAGACCCATGGTCAGCATGGTGTCCACTGCTTATTCTCTGAATATGGGTGTGAAGGTGATCAAAGCAATTAGGCATCTCCCTGTCTGTGTCAGGGTAGTTTGAATTGTCTGTGTTTTCACTTCCCTTCACACACTGAAAATCTAAACCCGCCGTTTCATCCTTATCTATAAGTGCGTGCTAGTCTGAAATAACGTTTAGGAGGAAAACCCACAACTCTGGAAAGTTCATTTCTATTCCAGTTTTCTCCCTCATGCTGATTTCTAAGAGGCAAAGTCCCTTTCCTGCTTTTTTTTCTCTGTTCTCCTCTTCAGAAGCCATCCTTTGCCAGCTGAAAGTGTGAATCACACTGAGCACGTCCCCAGCCTCGTGGGTTGCCCTAAGCCAGCATAAAGCCACAATGCGTACAGCCAGTTTGGGCCAGAAACAGCCAAGATACTGTTTTTTTTCTTCTTAGTAACTGAGTTTTATCACAGTAACTGGTATACTAATGAACCAACTTGTAATTAACGTCAATGAAAATTTAGCTCAGTTGTTACTTAAATAATGCAATAATCTTGGTAGCAGCATGTGTGGGGTTTTGTACCATCATGTAGTGAAGTCAGAGTGTGGAAAATTAAAGATAAAACAGTAAAAATCATTGAAAGCTGACAATTTAGGAGGCTGTGAAAAATATTTAGTGTTTATTGCAGTAATGAATGCTGTAGAGTTCATGGATGCAAGAAATGAATAAGCTCTTTGGGACGCTGGTCTTGGTGCCTTTTCTCACATCCCAGAGATACGGTGCAATAGATTTGTTTGGCTGAAGCAAAGAAAAGCTTCTAGTCCTGAAAGAAACGGGGGATGTGGACCTGGGGTGGCCATTGTGTGGGGAAGAGCAGGAGTTTCTGTTTGCTCTTTGTTTTTGTGAATAGTTTGACAGAATGAGACCTGTATAGGCAACCTTGTTATATTTTTTTAATTTCCCCGCACACACATTCTTTAGATCTGGGAAGTGCTCACTGTCACCCTGAAGTGCCAGTAAGTGGGTTTTGTAGGGTAGGAATTTTAAACATAGGAGAGTTTTGCTACAACAGTATGTTGTCAGTAGTGAAATAAAATACCAAGTCTTTTGCTAAAGCATTTGATTTGCTTGGTCCCCAACTCCTTCCTGTGAATCTGTGCACCAAACAGTTAATGCTTGTATGAGAAAATTTTGTTTCTGAATCAACTGAATGGTTTCTAGGTGCTGCTGCTTTCTTTCACATTTTGTTTCTCTGATCCTTAGGACAAGGTTGCAGTGCTTGCTTTTACTGACACCTCCACCCTACCCCCTCGTTTTTCCCTCTCCCTTCTCTGTCTCCTTCTCTCCCCAGTTTTGTGTGTACCATGGGAAAAAGCCTAACATCCTTCCCTTCTTGTGGGTTTTGTTATAAAATTCAAGCTTTTCAGGTATTATACTTCTCTATATATGATATAATGCCTCTGCGGTCAGAGACTTGAGTGGTACTAAAAATGGTCTTTTTCTTGTTGTCTGAGGAATATCCTGGTGTTCCCACTTTTGAATCCAAGTAGCACTAAGGATGAAACGGTGCTATTTGCAAAGCAATAGTCCATCTCTGTAATCAAATATGTTGAAAAAGTACTGCTAAATGAGGACATTCAGAAGATAACGTTTAAAATCTGGTAGTCTGGAAAGAAACCCTGCTCAGAATCTGCCTCGCTCAAGATTTCAGAGAAAGGTTTGAACAAGAGAAGCTCCTGATCTCCCTTAGCTGTGTGGTACCAGCACATGAAGTGCGAATGCATGATTTTGTATGTTCTGGCCTTCACTGCGCTGCTCTGCAAGGCTGCAGAAGCCCTGGGGTTTTTTAACTGAAGTGCTTTCTTAGTTATACCTGGTTGAAAGCAGCTGGGTCGGCAGGCTTCAGCTTCCCAGTTTGTGAATGCATCTTTTTGACCTGCTTGGTACAAGCCTGTTGCTCTTAAAATTAATATGACTCTGGGAATTTGTGGACACTTCTTAAAAGGCAAATGGCATTTTTCTGTGAAAAATAAATAACTTACACAGATAATCTACAGCATAAAGCTATGAAGTAAGTTCTGCAAAATTAAAATTCAGGTGGGGGTTATGCAGATTGCCTTATTTGAATATTTAAATCTTCTGTAGCTTTTTGATGACTGCTTTATCATTGTTTTCCATATATATGCAATGATGCTCATTTACAGCCTTCCCCAATCAGTTGTACAGCAAATATCACTGCTATAAATAAAATGTCATTTGCAGGAGACAGAGTTTTGTAAGTTAAATGAGGAAGAAATGTTCCCTTTGAAAGAATGAATGTTAGCCATGATCAGATGGTCAGGATTTTCTCTACAGGATTATTAAAAGGGGTGGTTGAAATGTGCATTTTCCATTCCTCTTCTTCCCTGGTACTGGCCAAGGATGGGGGTTTGGGTAGTGTTCCAGAAAGATTGTCCAAATGGAAAAAAAAAAAAAAGTCTTTGGATGGGGTCTCATGTTGCAGCTCAGTCACCGTAGTGGTGGGCTCTCAAAACACAGCAGTGCTGCTTGTCCCCATCCCTGGCCATGCAGTCGCACCCTCCTCTCTGCCGTGGCTGCTCTCTTAACCCTGCAGTCAGCTGTTTCTTCTCTTCGACAGAAAGCTGGTGTCTGTTGGGTTCTTTGTTCCCTTGTTCTTTTCTTGGTCAGATCATGCTTTGGCTTGTTTGGTGCTTCTGCGCTGTCTACTAAATAATTCAGATATTTCTATCCAGTTATTCAGTATCACTGACTTTGCTGTTAGCATTTGAGTGGTGTCAGTAGACTCATATTTTTCACAGTTGGGGAAAGTACACTTATTTTTGCTGTTACAGTCTGAAGCCCCAGTGGTATCTGACAGATAGCTCGTGCAGCCACACATCAGACCGCTGAACTGTTTCTGGTCCCGGGTTCCACCATGGACTTTCCTGTGCTTTTGGGAAAATCATATAATGCCATCTGCAGTTTCATCATTTCTTGTGGGAGTGATAGGTCCTGCACTGGTGGGCTGGTGAATCTTGTTGAATCACTTTTAAAGTAGATTAGATTAGATTAGATTAGATTAGATTAGATTAGATTAGATTAGATCAAGGTGATTATACTCAAGACTTCCTACTTCTACAGGGACCATGACATTTCATCATTGACACTGTCATGGAAGATACGGAACAGCTTGGGTCAGAATGCATCTCACGTCAGCAGCACTGTAGTTTTTTTAAGAGTGCACAGGAAACCTGTGAAAGATGTTGGGGCTCAAAGCCAAGATCTGACTGCTCAACTCAAGCTGCAGAGGGCTTTTTTTTTGAACAGCTGGTGGAGGTAAGGATGTAGGATAACCTGTCCCCCAACAGTCATTTTGATAAGGGATCTTTAAATATGTATGCATTGTAGGAAGAAGCATTTTACCTTACCTAGGATTTCTGACTTGAGGTGGAAAGTTTTACTTAAATAGTTGAGATGGAAAGCGAGTATATTAAATAAAACCAGCATTGAAACTTCTTATACTCACGTTTAGATGAGCAAAGGGACATTGCCTTTGAGATACGTTCCCCATTGGTTCCCAAGCATGGCAGAATTGCAGTTTTGTTTTTGGCTTCTTCCCTGTTTTAAGATGATAATTCAGAGTTGTATTTTTGATTCTAAATTAGGGAATACCTGTGAATAGTAAATCACTGTAGTCCAGTCAAGGTCTGACATCTGGATGCTACACAGTTAGCACACTTTGAATCGATGCTTGACCTGGTCTGCTAGGGGAAAGAGGACGTGTCTTTATGGAAGAAGTGAAACCAGATACTGTTTAATTTTCTGTGCTCCTGGTGTTTCTGTACTGTTCTGCTAATGGACTTTGTGAAGAGTGGGTCAGTCACAGGTTGCAGGAGCTGCAAGGAGGAGGAAGGAGGTGTCCTCACTGCTCTTTGGTCCCAAGCTGACTTTGTGCAGGTCACAGAGAGCTCCCCTCATGGTGAGTTGTTAGCAAGGGCAGGTGACACCTTCATGTTCCACTGCTACAAACGTCTGCTCCATCCTGAGGTGTTGATCCTCTTTCTCCTCGTGTAGTACCGTCGTGAAATCGGTGATGCTGCATGTGAGGCGGTACATGGTTTGCAGAGCCCCGGGGAGGAACAGCAGTGGCTGGAGAGGAGGTTCAACCCCTGCTTGGACCCTGACCCTCTGTGGGGTGGGAGGATGCGGGTGTGATGCTGGCTCCCAGGAGCAGCTGGGCAGAGGGGACTGTGGAGCCAGGCTGTTGCAGATGCACCTCCCATTTGCAGCAGTATTTGGTACCGTTCCATTACTTCTGTGTTAATGAAACGTTGCCTGTCATGGTAATGAAGCACTGAGATTAAGCTGTGAAAAAAACCTGAGGCATCAAAGTCCTCGAGTGATGCTATACTCGGAAACATGGTTTGGTGAAGAAAATGACACACCAGGCCTGGAGTCCTGACTCTTGAAAGCTTGTAGTCTCATTTACTCTTGGATGTCACCTGAAATGAAAAGCTGCTTATTAGAGTTTCTGAAAGCATGGCCTGAGCACTGGTGGTCTTGATGATGGACTTCACAGAGTGTGTCGAACAAGTGTAGGGTGTGGTTGTCACTTTTTAAAATCCTTCTTCTGGTTACCACTTTCTAAATGTGTTAGCTCCATCACTTGAATTCAGTTGGTAGGTTGAGGCTTACTTCTTGATAGTAGGTGGCACAGAGTCCTTACTACAGAAAATTATACTTGAATTCACTTGCCAGTGAACTTCAGCAGCCACAGGATTTCCCCATTTTATTTCCTTGATCTGTGACCCGCATTGACTAACCAGGAGTAAGGCAATTTTTTCATAAAGGAAATTATGAGGTCCAGCTCTATTTGGATCCAGTACAATGTGTTGTGATGAGTGCTTTTGAAAGAAATGTTTTTTTCAATGCCATTGCTTGCTAAAATAGGTTTCCTGTTGGTTGGATAGTGGTTTTACTCATGGTTGCATCTGTCTGTATAGAGACTACGTGTTCAAGTACCATTAGTGTGCATAAAATCAAGTATGGACTCTTCATTAAGTTTTTTTCAATTGAAATTATTTAAACTTGAATTATTTAAATTGAAATTATATGGTACCAAAATGACAAACTTTGAAACCAGGTGTTTTCTTTCTTAATTTTCACTGTGGCCTGCTGTTGGCAACTTGATTAACAGGGGCTAGTTGTTTGCTCAAGGAAGAAAACCCAAAACTCCATGTCTGTAAAATAGTACGAATGAGATTCACTCCATTTGTTGTCTCCTAATTTCAGTGCCAATACTTTTAAAAATAGAAACCTAAGGTTAGACCAGTGAGTCTATATTTAAACCCAAATCTAGGAGATTGGCTATAATTTCACAATTGATGTGGACTGAGGAGCACCAGTTGAGTTGGAGATGTGTTGGAGTTCCTGCTCACTCTAGGGAAATAGGATCCATAACTAGACATCCATGTTCTGATAAATAAGTTCAGCTCTGAGCCTTTCAACTTCTGTGTTGGTGGGGTAGAGAGTGTCCTTTATGGGAATAAATATCCCTGGTGTTACAGTGGGTTTTATTTTGGATCTCAAATGCCTGTAGGAGGGTGAGCTCCCCTGGTTATTGGGCTCAGAGGTTGTCCTGTGGCTGTGTAGGCATTGGAGGGAGAGTTGCCCTTTCTGTGTGTAGCTTGTGATTTAGGAGAAATGGGTGTAATACATTACCTTTTTCTGTTCCATGTGCTACTTCAGTGACATGACAAAGGAAGGGAACAAGTAGGTGTATGCTTTATATATTGAAAGCATATTATATGATTGACTTTTTTTTTTTTTTAAATGTCATCTTTGCAAACTGCTTTCCTTCCCCCTCCAGGTCTTCTCCTTTAATTGTGATGTTGTCTGTGGTGGTGCCATCCATTAGGTGGTTCTCTGGAATAGAAGTTCAATTTCAAAAAGGGTTTTGGAAGGTAGTGCAGGGTTTTCTTCCTTTATATGACTTGAGTGCTGAGGCAGGTTGAGTGTCCTGCTCAGATTTTATTCAGACACTTTCCTATAACACATGCAGAGAATATGAGTCGGCGAAGAGGACTTGTTTGAATAAATTGAGCCTTATAGCAATATTATGGACCTATTTATTGTAACTTTGTTAAGACTGCATTAACCTTCATACTCTGTCTGCGGGACCAACATCCTTCCTGCATTGAAATTAGTTTCCAACTCTGGTATTCTAACAGATGAATTTTTGCGGATTTCTCCAGTAATTGTCATGTTTCAGGCACTTACAGATGAATTTGTATCTCTGTTAATTGCCTACAGTATACATGCAATGAATGTACTTTTTGTTTTAAAACACTTTTCTCACACATAGTGGACAGCTGAGTATTGTATCCTTAATTATGTTAATCCATTGGTGCTTTGCCTTCTACCACTTAGCAGTGGAAGTGCTCTTCTTTGAGACTAATGTCTCTTCTTGTCTTTTGGAGCTAATAGTTGTTAAGTGCTCACACAGTCTGCTTTGCCACCTACAGCTCTCCACAGGTTGCTCTCTAGGGCTCTGTACTGCAGATCTCAAATCTTGGTGTTGGCTCAGAGTTGTCTCTTGAACAGTATCGGAGTGAGTTCTATGCATTTTCATTTCAATCCAAAACAAGACCAGCGGTGATTGACTGTCGTGGTTCTGAGCAANGAGGGTCCTCGGACGTCGGCCATGGAAGAAAGAGGAAAAGGGGAAAAAAAGGCTTGACCCTTTGATCCCTCGGCTTTTATACTGAGCAGGATGCGGTTGGGATGGAATACCCCTGTTGGTCAGTTTTTGGGCCAGTTGGCCTGTCCACTCCTCCTTGCAGGTGGGACCCTTCAATGCTTCTGCTTCCAACCCTCCAACAGGGCAAATAACAAAATTACCTGACCTTGGTTGTTCCAACAATAAGGATAAGCAAGGGCCTCCCTGCGTACGGTTCCTTGGGATAATTGGGTCTTATCACTGTGAGACGAAACAGTTCTCTGAACAGTGTGCCGTTAATTTCAGAGTTTAGTTAGTTAGAAGAGGCCCAGCTAAGAAAGTAAAATTGCAAAACAGAAAATTGGTTCATTTTACCTCAAACCAGGACGCTGACAAAAAGTTCAACCATTTCACTTTAACGGTCTAAACCAGGATCCTGTACCCATTTATATGATGTAGTTACTGCGGGGAAGCTGAGAAACCAGGTATCTCATAGTGCTGTTTGGGGTGGTGTACGTTTCACTTCAAGGCTACTCACCCTAAGTTTAAAGGGTCCCTTAATGTGGTGGCTGTTACGTTGCTGCTGGCAGCTTAGCTCCTGCGTATCGCTTTCTGTTGGGCAGCCATCCGTAACACATCGTCATGTCGTGTGAGATTCAATATTTAGATGTGCTGGGCATTCAGGAGTAGAGGTAGGAGTCATTTTCTTTCCATTTGAGCACTCTACTTTATCTCACCATGAATTACACTATATGTTACTGGCAGAATGTTTACTTCTTCACGCTGCTTGTCTTTATACAAAGGATAAAAACTTGCTGAGCTGTTTTCTGGGACTTGGGGGCAGTGGGAATTTGACATTCTTCTTTCATCTTCTTGGCCAACTTGTAACTTCAGGCAATTGTATTTGTGCTATAGGATATGTAATAAAAAGTAAATAATGAAAACAAAGCAGTTTGTTCTGTCTGGTTTCTTTATCTGGCCGATAACCCCCACTGTTCTTGCAGTCTGTGTGCTGTGGGAAGTAAATGGAGAAGGCAGAATAACGCAGGAGATTCTGCATTTAAAAAACAGAACCAAACCTGAATGACTTGGCAAAACCTGCAACTATCTTAAATGTTGAAGAATCAAACTAAGCAATTCTTAATAGATTCTACTTACAACCTGTTGTAAATACAAGGGATCTTTTTTGGGACACCCTCTTGTGTGTTGTTCCCCTGTCACAAGTGAGTGCTCCGGTTATCCAGAGGTTTCTGAATTAGCTGGGAATGGAGCCGTGACTTTTACATTCTCACCTGGACTTAAAGTCTCGAGGAAATTGCTTTACCAGCTGGGTAGCGCAGCACAGGTTGTAAAGACAAGTCTCATAATTTGTTGAGCTCTTAGGCCTGAGTGTTACAACATTTATTAACCAGGCTTTCCAGTTTTAAGCATGTTACATGTATAGTCAGGCATATGTAGGCAGTAAGGCAAATCCTGGAAGCAACTGGACTTCAGGGAGTGGTTAGGATTGGAAAAATTGCCTAAATTGACATAACCTAAATGAAAGAAGAATGCTATGTATTTTATCAGCAGAATTGTGTTAAATAGATTATTGTTTGTTTTTTCTCTGAAAGGTTGAGTTAAAGCTATAAACGCTGGTCCCTTTTTCTGGCAAAAGAGACTCTCCTTTTCTACAGTAAATATTTTGATGCTAATAAAAATACACATTGTCAGACAACATTTCCACATTTTCAAGGATTGCCAGGCTGTAACCTTTCAGTCTGCTGCGAGGTTTTTGATTGTCTGTGTAATGCCAGGAACCTGCTGTATTTGACCTGAGGTGCAGGGCTGTGGCAGGAGGTGGCCAGAGAAACTGTCAGTGCCCACCTTGGCTGGGCTTCTGGCTGGGGGACCCACTGCCTGTGTCCAGGGGGGCAGGTGTAAGGGCTATGCTGGAGGGACACAGGGTGCAGCTGGGGTGCTGCTGTGTAAGTGTGTTATTTGGGTGCCTGTCTGAGTCCCAAAGGTATCTGTGCATGAAGGAGGAACAGTTTAAAAGTCTGTAAGTAACTTTGGCGTTTGCTGATTCAGTTTAAACAGAGCCATGCTGGTCTTCTGCTTGCTTTGTTTGAGGGCAAAACCCAGGAAGCTGTCATAAATGGAGGCTTTTTTTTAAATAAACCCTTGGAATAAAGGAAAAAAACCCATTTATTATTGCATTGGGCTGCAGTGGTGCGGGTTGGCTGTCCCCCCCTGCAGTCCTGTAGCTCCTTTCATGTAGAAGGTGTGAAGCACGCTCCTGAGCCACACGACGTACTGCAAGCCTGGGTTGCTCTTGCTGGTTACATACTGGAATCTCCACAGCAGATTCTTTGCCCCTTTCATGGTTTCTGAGAATTTCCTTGGAAATGTAAGAACATAAGGTGTGTTCTTTAAATACAGTTCTCTTGGGGAGTCTCAGTGTTGCTGTTGCAATGGGGAGGAATGAACAGTTTGGGAGTTCTGCTGAAATGGATTTAGCGGAGGTAGCAGGGGAATGGAAGGGTAGAACTGTTTAGAGTACTGGTCAGTGAGCAGAGATTGCAGTGCAGGTGTGATAGAGGAATACAGTAAATTTCAATAATTAATCTAACTCTGGTGACAGTAATTCCGATTTGCATATATATGCATATATAATCTTCACGTTCAATGGGTTTTGTTCTCGGAAGCCTTACAGAAGCAGTTCAGATAAGAACACTCAAGCATGCTCTTGGCAGGCAAAAAGATGAAAGGGATTGCAGGAATCCTGCACTGTGGCTCCAGGAAAGCTTTCTTCGCAAAGAGCTGGAGTTGAGCATTAAGATGAACACAGTGTTTGTCCTTGCAAGGACAGAGCCCAAGTTGACAAGAGTAGAGACTTGGTAAAGAGGGATTACAGGAGTTGAAACTTCAGGAATTTTGACCACTTTTCATGAAACAATTTCTCATGAAGGACAGTTGGTTGCTGGTTACTGCTGTGGTCTTTGGACAGAACGTAACTATGTTAGGTGAAGTCTGCAGCCAGAACTGCTGAAGACGGGTTGGTGACCAGAACAGTAACACGTGTGACCTGTTACAAGAGAAAAAAAATTACGTGATTTGACTGTAGGAGACAGGTTAGAGGGGGGACAGCAGAAGGTGGTAACCTCAGACTAGATTTGGTTACAGCTGGATCAGCAACAGCAAAACATGTTGAAAAGTCACTGCCCCATTATTTGTTTTCTAAAGATAGGAATAATAAAGGAAAGTTTTCCTTTTGTTTTGGAGCACACAATATGCGATCAAGATGGCCCAAAGAAAATGTTAATGCTCATACCTACAGTAACGGGGGATTCAACCACCTGTTTGATAAATCCTTAGAGGAGCAAGCAAATAAGCTTCTGTTTTCAGACCCACTCTTCCATACATGTGTGTACAATTGATGCTTTAAAGAACTGCAAGTCATATGAAATTGAACAGGACAATTCCTTCAGCAGCTGTGCCTTTAATTGGTAGTATTTTTATTACTTTGTTAATAGAAGCATCTAACTTTATTTTGCCTCTCTGTAGTCTACTTTCTGGGTCTTGCAGGACTGTCTTGGAAAGATTTGGAATGCACTGACAGTGCTGGGCCAAGGACTCTGTGGCAGGTAGTTTTCTTTCCTACAGAAGCAACTAAAATTGATTTTTGCTCATCACAGAACAGCAATTAAAATGGCTGGAAAAACTGGAATTCCAGCATAAAGTGGAGATTATGAGAGGTCTTCCACATTGTCTTTTGTTTATGAGGGGTTGGATACTAGGAAGAGATGTACTTGTGAAATACTAGGTTTGTACAACTGTAAGTTAGAAGATATCTTGAGTGTTATCTGGGCTTCTAACTGTTAGAGACTAAATAAGAGAAGATGGAATTGCAAGAAAGGTCTCAAACCGTATTTTGACTCTAGAAGCCTTAGAGAACTAGGAGTTTGCCTGAAGTGAGGGGCTCTGGAGACCCTTTCTTGGAGAAGTAGGACCTCTGCCGAGGGCTCCAGCAAGAAGAATGTCAGGAGGATTGGGCAAGAAGGGAGGGCATAGAGCTAGGTATGTGTAATACTCTGCTTCCCACGAAAATAGTTTGAATACCTGGTCTGACAGCTGTGGTGCTGTGGGCATGGAGCAATGCTTAATGGGTGCTTAGAGAAGCATTGATGTGGTTGTTGAATCACAAAACATGTGCAGTGAGATGCATACTCCATGGGGCAGATGACGCCCAGGCTGGTTTTGTGCCTGCCCTGCTCTTACAGGGCATGAATGGAGTTAAAAATCCTGGAGTGGGGAGAGGAACAAGCAAAGCACCGCTGATGTGCACGCTCCTGGCCAGTGCGGCTTTGTGGGGTTTTGGTGAGTTGCTTATCCGAATGTGGGAGCAGTGATCGTGCAGGCGTTTGCTGATGTGTGAATTTTAAACAGTTTCTTACCATTGCAGATATTAAAGATTCCTTATGCTGAATGCTGCTCTGAATATTTGTTTGCTTTTGCCTCCCTCAGCCCCAATTTCAAGGGTGAGATTTGTTCAAAAGAGGCAGGTATCTGCCGTTGCACCCTGATGGAGATGGTTGCTGATCTGCTATGGCAGGGAATCAGCTGTATCCCTCCACTGAGCTGGCAGCAGTGTCTCACCAGAGTCTCTGACATTTTCCCCCAAAAGGATATGGCTGTTTTAAGAAAATGTACTGGGCCATAGAATGGGGGTTTGGGTGTTTCTGTACCACAAGTGCACTGCTACAAAGAGTGAATGAAGCTTGCAGTGAATAGCGTAAAAGTTCATTTTCTGCAGCACTGTTCTTTTTGGTTTCAATTGAGAAATTTCCTTATTGGGTATCAAACCTTTTTTTGTGCTGAAAATACTAAGTAATGATACTCCAAACTACTGTGATATGAAACTCGCCCGCATACCCATAATGGATTTTATAAAAATGTCTGAGAAATCAAACATTGTAAGTGGACCTAAAATGAGGTTGGCTCCTACCTGAATAGGTTATTATGTTATGCTGTTGATTTGTTTGTTTATTTTAAGAATAAGTTCTTGTGGAATTTAAAACAGTTGTATTTAAGTTGTCATCCTAAAGGGTCCTTTCCATTTTTTTTACTTCATCCTCTCAGTGATGGGCTGGCAGAGGCGCAGTCAGGCCTCTTTGTCCTTAAAGAGGGTGCAGATGTGTTCTCCAAAGGTCTGATGTTCTCCTCCTTGCTTATCTCCTAGGTTAAAAGACCCCAGGGTAAAAGACCCCACACAACTGCCCTTTGGCTACCTTAGACCTGCTTATATGGTGATAAGGTGTGTGGCCTGCAATTATCCAGTTGCATACAAATCTTGATTTGAACATGCTCCCTTGAAGCCGCTGCCTCATCTTGCAGCAAAAGGAGCAGCTCATGCCTATATTCATGATTGATCATAGTGGGGTTAGAATAGGAAAAAGGTTTGAAAAAAAGCTTGAAGTTGTATTTTGCAGGCTGTGAAAATTGCTTATTTCTGCAGTAATGATGAAAACAGAGGGCAAGTGAGTGTGTGGAGCTGGCCACAGGTTGGAATCGCAGCTGTGTGCGGTAGCATCAGGAGCATGGGCTGAGAGGGGCAGTGCCCTGCCTTCCAGAGCTCCGGCCATCCAGCAGCAGGATCGAGCTCATTGGCATGTGGTATTGGTGCAGTCTTCCCCCTGTGAAGGAAAAGTCTCTCCTTCCAGCTTACTTAGTCATAAGAGTTCCAGATCTGAACTGTGGAAGAGCTTTTGTGATGAGCTTGTGCGTTAGTAAGAAGAATTGGGAATATTCCCTGGAAGGGTCACTGAGTTAAAATGCGTGAGGAAGCACAGGGACGGCTGGATGTGCGTGAGGAAGCACAGGGACGGCTGGATGTTTCCTATTTATTCTTGTACCCAGGGCAAGGATTGCTGCAGCTGCTGCTGGGCACTCGGCTGTACCTGGTTTGTATTTCCCACTGTCTTTCTGAATGTTTTTCAGACAGAAGTTTGTAGCGGAGGGGTGCTTTTGTCCTGACTAGTTTTTCTTTCTGAAATGCAAACAAGAATCTTCCTGAACCTAATTAGCTGATTAGGTGCTGAACAGGGCACTGTTTATGCCATAGCTGCGAGTCCTACAATAAAGAAATTTGCTACAAAGAGTCTTTAAATTAAGTGCATGTGCCTTCTCCCCGCATAGGAAACACATAATTAGTGTTTCCTTGAAATGAAAAAGCACAGGGATATGTGTGAATGGGCATAGGGACCAGGAGGACATTCACCCCCTCTCCTCCCGCCTCCAGGGTATGGTCCAAGAATAATAAAAAGGACTTTTACCTTCCAGTCTTGGTGTTAGCAGTAGATGTACCTCAGTCTTCAGTGGCGGAGTTGCAGGTTTCAGGGACTGAAGAACCTCTTCCCTGCTGTGAGAGACCTCTGCAACAGGTTTTCTGCCTGCCCGTGCAGAGTGAAGCCCGATACGGTAGACACGGGGTTTTGAAATAGATTTTACTGGATGCCTTTGCATGAAGGAATTTGCTGAAACCTGATCCTTTCTGTAGCTTCTTCCCCAGTGCGTAGGGGTGTCTCATGTCCCCATTGTCTCATGCGCCTTTGTTTTAAAATAATATTGAGCCTCAGACACCAGCTGATTTACTTTAATTCAACATCCAACTTATGTTTGATTTCTTTTCATATTCAAGTGAGCCATCTGGCTTTAATGAACTGTAACTGTTTTTAATGCTGCCTCCAGTTGCTAACATCTGAATATTTCATGTGCTGAAAGGAGGTTTGAAATGCAGAAGTGAGACTGAAGAGTCCAAAGTATTTCCAAATCAGCTGTGTTCCAGCAGCACTTGTGCTCCCCTCCCCTCGAGATTTATCAAAAGATCATCTTTGGGGTGCCAGACTGTAAGCATCAGCCATGGCGGGTGCTAATTACAAGTACTCTCAATTTTGTGTACATAAAACACCAGAGCTGCTTATGAAATCCTGAATAACTACCCAACTTGACTTGGGCAGAATATCAATCAGCTTCAACAGGAACTGCCAGTATTTGGCATCTTTTAAAGAAACAGCCTCTTTGGTGTTTGATTTTGGAGTTTTTTGGGGGGATAGAGTGGTGTCTTGTATAATTCATTGTTGGCGAAAAAGATGAAGTTAGTTTTACATCATCTAGTTTAGGTGTAGAAGTTAATTGAGAACTGGATTCCATAAACTGAAAATATCCTAATTGCAATTAAATTCTGAGGGTACTCTGCCAGGACTACAGTATTAGAAACCAGTGGCACGTCCCCAGATCTGTTGGACTAGATGCTTTGCTTGGCTTTTTTAACAGCATTGCCTTTGTTCTGGCTTAGCAGTGTGACAGCTGATAGATTTATGATAGGCCATTACCAAGAAATATTTTGATCAATGATTAAAAGTATTTTGTTGGTTAGTTCTTCACTGTGTGCCAAGCGTCCTGCAGGTTGCTAGTGACACCATCTTCCAGCGTTCCTTCATAAAGGATAGGAGAAATGGAAGCTCAGCCTGTCAGTGTGTCTCCAGGAGAGGAGTCTCCAGAAAGGTTGCATTAGCTCGCCCTGCTTTGTCCTGAGAGCAGGCAGAATGTACATAAGGAACCAGGGGAGATTGATAGATATTGGTACCTGTGCTTAATTTCTCCGTAACTTTCTCGTAGAAACAGAGCTGCATTGGGAGTTAACTTGTGACCTTGTAGGTATATGCTGAGCACAGTCTTTTTGAGCCGGAGAGGAGTAGGTTGGGAGCAGTGTAGCAGAAATTGGCAGCAGAGTTCTCTTCCATATGTATTCCTGAAGCTGTAATGAATAAAACTGTATTAATATCTTTTACACAGTAGATTTTTGTGGCATTAAGCTACCATTCAATAGGACCTCTTAATGATACCTCTTGCTACTCTTAAAAATTTTTCTTCTCACATGTAATGAAAATTTTTAAAGTTGGCTGTATTTTTGATTTTACTTGAGAACTTCCTTCACCACTGTGCACTGTTGATGGATATTTCTTTAATTCTATTCAAGTTTGTTGTTTTATTTGTGTGTGAATGAAGCCACCAGTGCTGTGTACAGAAGATTTCAGCCAGGCTTTTCAGTGCTTTGCTCTGCAGTTTCCTAAAATTGATGCCAAAAACTGTAGCTCAGCCTACAATACAACTTTGGCATCTCACTTTCAGCTGAAGCGTAACTGGAGTTTGGTTTGGCCTGTATGATGTTGCCAGATACCAAACCTGGATGCTCTACAGACACGCTCAGGACATTTGCAGCCTGCTACACAGCATTTTCAATTAAGGTGTGGAAATCCTCCACAAAAGAGATTTATGGTACTTTGGGAAGGTTTGGGGTTTTTCCCCCCCCCTGTTTTTCTTTCCAAGTTCTCTGTGTCTTAATGGTGGAGGCACACCCTGATTAGTTTGCTTTTCATGAGGACTGTGGAAACCTGTGATAAGGGACAGTGATGACTCCGTGGTCAAACTGTTAAGAATCTAGTAAGTTGAAAGTGTATGCATATATTTAAACTTGTCTTACAGCCATTCAAGATCAGAGTTGCAAATCCCCTCAGGGCTTGTGGAAAGCAAATGGCTGAAATTTTAGAAACCCTCAGCCTGAGCAGATGTTTTGCAAGCCTTACTGTACTCTTGCTTTGCCAGTGCCACTTTGGCTTTTTTGAGTTTAGACATTTTCCTTGGTCCAGGTGACAAAGAAGCTGGATTCTTGTTTTGTCTTGTTCCTAAGCCATGGCTTGGTTATTTCCCTGCTTCTTTAGCTTTGCGAAGGGTTGAAGGAGCTTTTGAGAGGGGTGGTTTTGTTGAGGTGCTGAAGGGATGTTGAAAGTTAGCTTTATAATTGACTGAGTTGGAAAACTTATTTTTTTTTCTGGAATCAGTTTGGTCTGTAGATGAGGGGTGTGGACTAGCTGAACATACATAAATGTGGGGAGATGCTCATTCGCTTATTGATGGCAAAATGTTTTTAATGTATCTTAAAGTATTAAAGTCCAATGATGATTTTCTTACCCGTTTGTTGGGTTTTTTTCGTTTTTTTTCAGGATCCCTTCTTGAATGACCTGGCTGCCAGTAGAATTGAAGGCAGCAGGCAACTCATGCCCACCAAACCGTGACAGCCTTGGATTCCCCTGCTTCTGGCTGCTCGAAATAACCACTGGGCTGCTGTGGAGATGAATGGAGAACAGCAGTATGACGCAGGTAATAGTCCAGCTGAGCTCCCTGGCTAACAATTCCCAAAAAACTTGGCAAGTGAGATGGAACAAAGACGAGTACAGTGAATGTTTCGTGGTGCATGGGTCTGATGATGTCTGCTGTATACAGGGAGAAACTCAAATTTCAATGATTGTGACCTCGAGTCTGGCTACAGGGCTTATGTTTGTTATTACTCTGTTTCTAAAGCAAGGTGTGTCATTGGCTTAAAGGGGAACAGAATCTCGTCCACCTCAGTAATTGTGTTTTTAAGAAGCTATATCTTTCCTCTTAGTGGTATCAGTATGAGAGGGGCTTATGAAAAGCTCAGTGGCTTTAATATTACTGTTTTAAGGCATTTGACTGGTTAGTATTATCTTGTTCTGTCCTTATCTTCATTTTGTTCTTAATATTTAAAGAAGGTTGTGCTGTTGGTTTAAAAAGTCAGATGACTGAAGCTGTTTGCTGCCATTGTAATCTTTCCTGGTTTTCTAATTTGATGGATTTGGGATAACAACTCCTAACCTGCTGTGAAGTGGTATTTTATGATCAATTAGCTCAGGTTTTGGTTCACCTTGAAACACCAGGTTGAGAAAATTGTTGATCTGGGATGGCTGGGGATAATAACAGCTTTCCAAAACAGTTCTGGGATTGTAAACTCTTAGGGGATTGGGCCCATCTGTTTTTCTGACTTGCCTGCCATGGTTTGTTCTTTTTCCTTGAGGTGGTCCTATAGTGTTGGTACAGTTAATATAAAGTAACTTTAATTTGTATTAGCAGTGTAAACAATTGGATTAGGATTTTATCTGGGTATTACTTCCCTTCGGTACATGTGCAACAAGCAGTTCTCATAGGACAATTCACTAGTGGTAGTTTTTGTACCTTTACTTTATGGAAGTCTAATTGCTGTTGGCGTTAGTGAAGAGATGTTAAATGATGATTTTAATCTACAGTGGTTTTAGCAGAATACTATCATCTGTTTTATGATGCAGAGATATGCTTTTTGATTATTAATTATAGCAAATCACTCAAGCTGTTGTCAATGTTATATCCTCAAATAAGCAAGAAAAAGCAGCAGGCACAAGTATGCAGAACATCTCCACGCACGTGCAAATGCAGTTTTCTCTGCCACTAGAGACTGCCAACTTTTGTCATGTAGTGTAAGAAAGAAAAGAAATATTGAGCAGCTGGGAAGAATAGTAAGGAGATGTATTCATGGTGAGTGATGGCACGTTCAGAGTCTGATAGCACATCAGACCTTTATGAAATGTTTCCATCTTCCTCAAAAAGTATTGGAGGTCCCACAGTCCTCTCTGAATACTTTTGGAATAGCTAAGGGAGGGCTTGAAATTGTCTTGAAATTACTCAACAACTGTTTTTCTGAGAATATTTTTTGTGCCTTGTTTGAGGACAGGTGGCTGTGAAAAGTCAACAGTTACTGGGAAGCTTTGCTTGCTGAGTTCAAATTTCCAGGAAATGCTACCCATGTAAGCATAAGCACATTGGTTTTGTTGTACCCTCTCATATTGTTTCCTGATGTGCTTTGAGTTAGACCAGTCCCGGCCACTACTGGAACATTCCCTTCGTGTTCTTTGACTGGTGTCATTTTTTCCACTTGATGATTTTTAGTGGTTTTTGGAGATTCCCCTCTGTCTTTTAATTTTTTTATATACTGGCTCTCTGCCTACAAGAACCAAACAGTGGCCAGGGTTGTTGGTTGTGATGCTCTCCTGTGTTACAAGGGGAAAAGGCAACTTTCATTCTTGTCACAGTCTTTCTCAGCTGCTAAAATTCCAACCTGTCTTTAAATATTCATGGCCTTGCACCTGGTATAGATGGAAAAGATTAACTGATATTAAAATCAGATTGAAATGTATCTGAGTTTCAGAGTGAGAAACCTTTAGGTTAGTCATAATTGAAGGTCTTGCAGTCTTCAGTGTGATGTACTTAAATGTCCAATATGACAGACTCCAACTAAATCACATTAAAGATGCATGAACATTATTTGCAGTGAGAATTTAACCCAGATCCAAAGATCAAAACAGTCTGGTTTAGACGGTTTCAATTGCAGGTATTTTTAAGGGCTAATGTCCTTCATGTTTCACTACCTTCTTCTATCCAGATGGGTACAATTCAGTACTCTATCTCTTCCTGTTTGCATCAGAGAGCACCAGGACATAATTCATGATAGAATTCAGAAAGGAAGAGTTACTGTTCAGAGTAGTGCTAGTAGAAACAGTGAGAAATGGTAAACAATGTACCTGCCTAGGAAACTTCTAATTTTCTCACCTCCAGAGTGGGTATGTGTTCTCCACAGATCCTTCTGTAGGAGACTTGTAAGATTTTTCTTCAGAAAATTTTCATTAGCTTGATTTGAAAACAAACAGTTGTGTTTTGAGGTCACAGAGATGACAATCTCACCTGGTTTCTTTCCCAAACTTTGCCAAAGTTGTGCTTTGCCACTGAGCTGATGAGTGGCTCAACCATCCTGTCTGCTGTAGAAAAATGTTGGATTCATGTAGGACTTGGGGCAATTCTATTTGATTAAGGATCTGGAAAGAAAGAAGAAACATATGTACACTCATGCATTACATTAATAAATTGTGCTTTTGGATTAAAAGGATTAAATATGGGTTTGGTTGTTGTCATCTGTCCTATTAATTTGCAAGTTATCACACAGTAGAAATTAATTTCTAGTATAAATATCTGAGGTTTTATTGAGTTTTATTGAACTCAGACTGGTCAGGATGTTTAATACAGACATATGGCCCCTCAGGAATGTAGCTTCAATAAACAGGCCTTCTGCCTATCCTCGGGTCTGCAAACCCATGGGGATGGTGCTGTGCAATAGGGTCTTGCAAAAAATGCCAGCAGAATAGATCAAAGGCTTGATTTATACAGGGCTTGCTCTGCTGCAGCTATCCTGCCAATAAAACCAGAAAAGCAACTGGATTCTCTCAAAGATTTCCAGCTAGCTTGAACCTTCTCAGAGCAATGGTCCTTCACCATGCTTTTGGAGTGTTTCTGCATTTAGGTATTGAAAACCAGATACTTGATTTCTGAGATTTTTCATGGTACAATGCTACATGCCACAATTAAAAAACTAATTTCTGCTCTCACTATGAAACGTCACACAGCATTTTTCCTTGGGGCCTTATTCAATGAGCTTCTCATGTTCCACATTGATTCAGTAAGTGCTGTGCTAAATAACCTGGAATGCTGTAGCAGGGCCAGGTATGAGAAGCAGCAGATAGATTTGTTAAATCCTAGAGCTAAGCAGCCTCTCCAGGAAGGAAAGCACCTGAACCTCCCCAGCTCTGCATGCTCAGTGCAAAACTCATCACCTAGTCTCATTTAATTGTAAAACTTTAGTAAAGTGTAAATGCAAGCTGAGTTAAGCTCTTATGAATGAATGAAACAGTGGAAGTCCTGGGTGTTCTATAAATCAGGTTCAAAAAACCCAAATTCCTCTGAGTCAATGAAACTCCGTAAAATAAAGCAGGAAGAGCCTTACATTCGCAGTGAGTGTTGGACAGGAATTTGTGATTTTTTTAAACTTTAAAAAATTTTTCCTATGAAAAATGAGTTGCAGGAGAGCAGCTGGGTGTGCTGGGGAGATCTAGGCATCGTATGGTATGAAGCACTTGGAGCCTTTTTCACTGCAGCCCAGACCTGGAAGGAAACAGCTCTTTCAGATAGGAAAACGTCTAGGCTGCAGAGGACATGGATTAGTGGGTTGACAAAGGGCCTGTGGTAACTCTGATCCAGTTGGGAACTGGTTTTAACTCCAGTTATGGGCAAAAGGGTAGCCGGAGCAGCATGCAGCTGACTTTCGCAGGAGCTCCTTGTAGCAATTAAGTGGCAACATAAGTTACTAATTGACCCTTTCAGTGTGTTAAGTGACCTGTGCCTCATTTAAGGAGCTTAACTGCCCCTTAGACAGTTATCTGATGATAACACGTTATTGAAGACTTGGTGCTTGGTAAAGAGCAGGGCTGGAAAGCCTCAAGATCCGTGTAGTATTCCCAGGTCAGGCTACTTGGCTTTCAGACTTGTTAAAGCACAGAGCAGTCGCGTTGCTTTACGTTTCCCTTCAAATAGGAATGCGTTAGACAGTGCAAGCAGTGCTTTGTACATACAAAGTGTTCTTTGGAGGTGGATGAAGGTGGGGCCGTTGCTGCTATTGAGCAGCCGGGTGCTTTTTCAGTGGGAAAGAGTGAGCTGGTTTACTCTAGGAGGGAGAAAAATCAGAGAAAAATTCGCTCTTGGCTTCGACAGACCATAGATGGTGTGTTCAAGCTGATGCTTCTTCCCACTTTGTCTCTGTAGCTGTGAACTTCAGCATTTTTATGGTTATACTGAAGTGAAAGGCTTTTTTAATGAATTAAGAAGTCTTACCCTGTTTTAACAACACTTTTCAGTGAAATTATATTTTTCTTAGAATGACTTGCAGGCAAAGCTTTGATCAGCTCCACCCTAATTTGCAAACAGCTGTAGTCTGTGCTTTTACCTCTTTACTCCATCGAATTTTTTAAAATAAAATTCCTTACTTCTCTCCTTTTTCAGGTCTAGTTCTTCAGTAAGTTGTGAATTATCCCCCAGAAGTGATGATGATAGTCAAGCTCTGAATTTTTTGAGCTCTGAGGCTTATGAAATGCCAATATAACCAGCTGTGGTTGTTTAAAAATAGCAAAATGAAATTGGGTTTGGGAGAGATAAGAGCTGCCTTTAAAACTGATACTGTCATCAGCAAACAAAAGCTAACTGAATATGCATTTCTAAATCTGGGGAAATGATAATTCTTAGAATTACAATGGAAAGTTGAAGATGAGCTTAACCATCAGTTTGAAGAGAAAATGGAGCTACTTTACACTTAGGATTTGCAGGTTTTTTTAGACAATTTAAAGTAGCTCAGCTGTCTGGGCAAATATTTACCCCTCTCTGTTTGAGGACTAAGAACTGTTGTGGAACATACTTAGTGGGTTGTCAGCATGTCTGTGGGTCTGATAAACGCATGTAGTAGTATTTCATCCTTTTTTTTGGGGGGAGGGGGAGGAGACGGACATGTGAAGTTTCTTCCTCAAACTACTACTCCTTGAAAGAACAGTTGCCACCTGTCCCAAGAAGGGCTGAGGGCTGAGCGTGTAGGAAATGTTGGTGTCCTGTAGCCTTGGCTGAGCTCTCCCCATGCTTTGATACACAGAGATTTCTCTGTTCCCCAGTGTAAACAAGGTCTCAGGTTTCCTGGTACTGAGAGGTGAAAGTCATCTTGTGTTCATTCATAAAAACAGCTATGATGTAGATGGTAGAAAATGAAAAGTTTTATTCTTGTGTCATATCACTGCTATCTTTTTTGCTGCTGAACCTGAAGTTTATGTGCTGAGGTTAAAAATTCCACTTACACAAGGTGATACCCTCCCTGGTCATCCCTGTTGTTCCTGCAGGAAAAATATAAGGTGACTGCATGTTGAACTGATTAAGGGACCTGAAATCCAGCCTGTGCTTGCAGCAGAGTGGGTTACACATCGGAGGAGACAGGAATAGGAGGGGAGCAGGGAAGTGAGCCAAAAACTGAAGGGGAAGACTGGGGCTGGGGATCAAGCTTGACAATAATCATAGAAAATCTGACTAATTTGTAGTGTGGTTCACTACAGCTGATTGCTTCCCTAACAGCCCAAGTGAGTTTTGAACTGTGGCTTGAGTGGGTTTAGCTTATTTTTGCTTTGAGTGCATCCAGAAATTAGGTTTTCTGGGTCTAAAGAAGCTGTTACACCTTATGAGCTGGTTTTTGAAGTGATTAAAAAGTTGATTTGGCTATTCTTGATTTAAGTTGTCTCAAGACGTTTTCTTTGGGACTACCCTGAATCCTTGACTGTGCTTTTGGTGTTTTACAACATCTAAATAAATGCTGTCTAACTTGAAAAATTGGGGAGTTGTATTTCAAGTGGTTTTAGTCTTTCTTTTCAAACCCCTTACGGTCAGTATTGCTGTTTCCCTGGATGTTTTTTAATTAAATGCTCTGACAGTCCAGGGTGCCCACAGTTTTGAGCCTCTCATGTTTGTTAATACGAATACTGAGCTCTTCTGCCCGTGTTCCTTTCACAAACTGTAAGCAATTTGTGCTTATTCAATATCAACAAGATCACATTGTTTTTCAGACCAAATCCAACTTACAGTGCCCTTCACATACAAAGAAAGTCTACGTGGTGGTGTCTGTGTTGTTGAAATACATAACTGAAGTTCGATGCACAGTTGTGTAGTCAGTCATTTGGAACTGAAGTGGATTTTGCTGTAGTTCTTAGTAGCCTGAAACTTAAGCCAACAGGTTACTAAATAGAAGGTGTTTGGTTTCTCTTCCAGATGCTGGTTCCAGTGTGGAAGAGTTGGAATTCAATTGGGATGAGTATCTAGAAGACACAGGAGCAACTGCAGCCCCCCATGGATCTTTTAAGCATGTGAGTAATCGAATGTGCATTTTCTTACCATCTTCTGCATTGCTTTTTTTGATACACTGAATGTTTAGGGTTCCTTTGAATGAGTTGATGCTCTCAATCTGCAAGCCTAACTAGAATCATGTTTCTTAGAGTAAAGAGACATGAAGAATTTCCTCTTTTTATTACTGTTGCTTGTCATCTTCTCAGTACATAGCACAGTGTAATCCCATCACCACATGCTGAAAGTTAAGGGGCTGCTAGCCTTTCTTGCACCAGAAGACAACATTGATTTTTCTTATAAAGCCCAAACTGGCTATTCTCTTTCTTCTTTTGGTGATTGCTACAGGACAGCTGTTATGGAAGAGCTAGCTTTAGAAAGTTGGTGGCATAGTTCTTGAACCACAAAATTCAAATGTGCTCTCAAAGAAGATTTTAATGGTGGCTCTCAAGGAGGCCAAGGAGAAAATAATAGCTCTGCCAAACACTTGACTTGTAGTAGTTAGAAAACTGATTAGGATAATTGTCAAGCACAGGCTTAATGGATAGGATGAAGTCTTGATAAGCTCTTATCTTTGCCCTTAGATATCTTTAATCAAATGTATGTTGGTAAAATCCTAGAGTGCACTGTCCCATTGGGTGAAATCTGAATGTGAAATCTGGCTTCGTGTATTGGGTCATCAGTGAAGGTGAGTCGTATAGAGCTGATTTCCAAACCTCTTGGGTCACTTCCAGCAATTGAAACATCTTCCAAGCTGCCAGCCTGTATCCTTATCCAACTCTTTAATAAAGTTACTATTTAATAGTCTTTCAAAGACTGGCTGTGGGATTTTTGCAATGGCAGGGAGGGTAGTGACTTGTATGTGGTACCATGCTTGGAAGGCTCTCTGGTGCTCAGACAATCAGGTCCCGTACCACCACTTCTGGTACAGGAGACTTAAACCAGCAAAAAAACTGGGATCTGTTCACAGAAGGATTACAAAGCATTTTGAATCCAGAGGTAACCTGCAGAAGTGCAAAACATTAAAGAATTTATTAAAGTATGACAGTTGTATTAGTGGTAAAGATTCACAGTAAACAAAGACCTCACAGAGGCCCCTCCATACACTGGGATGTAATTTTTAGCTTTTTGTTCAAAATAAACATTCAGGTATGTCATTCCTGAAGGGAAGAGGCCTATCCTCACTTTGTTTTTTCTTTAGTGTACTACAGCTCTAGCAAAAGCAAGCTTACTTGGTGTGGTGGTGTCCCTGCCGCCCACCTTGAGGGAGCTGTGTGGAATCAGCAGTGGTATTTCGCAGTAGCATGAGGAGTGCTCTGTCTGCTCCTCTGGTGTGGCTTACCTTACATGACCTCTCTTAAAGAAACTTGTTATCATAGTTCGGACGTTACACAAACTGATTGTAATGCCAGCTTTACAGTGGTGGCCAACTGAATTAACGTTGCAGCTGTATTTTGTTAATCATCAGGAGGCAGGCTTTGAATGACTTTGTTACCCCTGTGCTGCACTCTGCCAGCTCAGCTGTGTCAAACAATATCAATAAAGATACAATTAGGTTTAAAAAAAAAACAAACCCACATTTTTTATTGTTGTTATTCTCTACATGTATAGAAAACAGTGGAATTTTGCTGGTTCAAGTAACACTGTCAAGGACTGCCAGGTGTTTGCTAGCGTAGTTCCCTTAGAATTTGTCTGGAGGCCAATTTTGATGTTCTCTCTAATAAGCTTGGCATAAAATTTTGGAAAGTTTATGCTGACACCAAATTGACAAGCAAAGAGAGGAGCATATTTACAGCAGCATCACATCACCTACATCTTGCCATTAATAGAAATTCAATAGTGCAAGGTCACATGCTCAGGATTTCTGCTGTCCATTAAAAAGGAATGGTTTGGAAAAGGCAGAGGAGGAGAACCTCAGTGCTTCCCAGTAAATAGTCACAGCCCTTTTTTTAGGGATGAAGCCCCCCAAAAATGTTAGTGTCATTCCAGGATACATCAGGTGGGAGATTTTCAGTGGAGAATGTACAGGCACTGATGTCTCTGTGCTAGTGACTGGTGGTCCCTCTGGCTGGAATCTGGGCAGTGCTTGTTGCTTGACTTGAAGAATGACATATTTTTGTCTGCCACCAGGAGAGCTAAGAGGGAACTACTTTTGTACCCTTGAAAACAGGATGGAAAAAACTAAGATGGAGAATAATGTTGGCACAAGAGCAAATGGGCATGTATATATAAATTAATTGATTAGTATAAATTTTAGATGGAAGCTTAAAGGTTTTATTTGGTTCTTTTTAGATATCAGAGTAGCAGGACTGTGACCAGCCTGCTTGTATGAGTGGTGGGTTAGAAATACCTACCCCACACTGTAGGAGAGTATGTGCTCAGGTTAAGAAAATGTAATCCATGGTTACACAGCCGGTGTTACCACTGAACTAGACTTGCTGATGGAAAAGAAGAGTGGGGTTTGTATGCTTACATTAATTCTGAAAGTTTTGCTCTTGCTATGAGCAAGACACATTGGAAAATGTAAGGTACTTCCTCAAGTGTTTTCTGATGTTTAATTTGTTCACGTTTTAAAAATTAAATGGTATTGAGTTCAAAGTGACTGTTTTGCCAACCATCTGGCAGGAAAAGAGAGTTTACCAAAACCTGGAGTTGTACTGGATGTTAATGTTGTCGTCCCCTCCAAAACTAAATACACTTTCTCTGGAATTGTTGAATTCTCTTTTTTAATTCCTTTCTACAACTTACACGTGTGTAAACTCAGACTAAAAAAAGGTGGTGTTCAGCATCATCTGCACACATGTATTTGCTGGGTGTTCTTGCATGTTCCTAATGCTTTTTGTCCGTCCTTTATCATTATCTCCTTCTGAGCTGGTTGGGATCCCCAGGACATGCAACATGGCCTGACGCTGGGGGACAGTACTCGATGGGAAGGACAACCTGGGGCTCGGAACTGCCTCAGCAGCACTGTCACCCGCCACTCGTGGCCATCTTCTTAGGAAGCTGCCGCACTCAGACCTTCTGCTCCAAAGGAAATACTCCTGGAGCTTCCCCAGCCTCTCCTGCCAGCCGGGGCGGCTCAGGCAACCAGCTCCAAGAGACTACGTTTTGTGCTTTAAGCCACTTCGTGGTGTCGTCTTGCCCAGCTGCCAGGAGAGGGTGCTAACTTCTAGGTCTCTGCCGTATCCACCGGGGAGCATAAATGACAGTGTTAGACAAATGCACCTGACTTCAGGGAAAATTCCATCTGTTGCTGCTGGTTTTGTTGAATGCAGCTCTCTCCGCCGTGAGGCCTTGCTGAAAGTTCAGGTATAGAGAGCTGCACAGATTTTCCAATTCGTCAGACTTTGTGTTGAGCTCATGGCTTTTCTCTCAGGAATCAGAATATAAAGTCTTTGGTGATATCTCTTCAGCAAGACAACTGTCTTTTTGAATAAATGACCTCTGTAATACCACATCAAAACGCCTGCAGGTATTGGGTCCTCCTGATTCTGTTTTAAGAAGGGCTTTCTCTAAGTGAGGGATATTAATCTAAAGGATGTGAACAGTTAACAGAGGCATATGCTTTTCTTTCTGATGTGGTTCTCCTGGTTTTATTTTTAGCAAACCAGTATGTGCTGGCTGATGAGACTGTAATAGCTGTGGCAGTTACTGAACCGTCAGCGCAGAACTGGTAATAAATAACCCAGAAAATATCTACTGCATCTGCATCACACTGAAAGCCTTTCTTGCAGCTCATTCAAAGAGGAAATGGAACTTGGGACCACTTAAGAAAGAAAACACCGGTTACATTGAGCTGAGAACGGGGAATTGACGTTAGATTTTTAATTAAGACTGAGGCTATGGAGTTAAGTGTCACTGAGAAACATGCTGTAGTGAGAGCAGAACAGAGTCATCCTACTTTTCAGGAATATCTGAGCTGGGGGAAGTTAGGGATACAAGTAACTTAATGTTTTTCCTTCTCTGTTTAAGTTCTCATTTCAGTATTTGGTCACGGCAGTCAGATTCCACACTGCACATACACACGTACACACTGAGCACACATGCTGTTTCATGCTGTATTGTTGTCAAAGTCTGAAGTCACTGAAGAACACACAGTTTATGTTCTATGTGATTTATGTAACAACGCTCCATACAGAATTATCAGGGTTCTTGCATAGAGACATTAAAAATCTGTGTTGAGCGATTTGTGCAGATCCATACCTTCATAAATGAGCTGTGTGGAAGAGACGGTGATATTGTTACCTAAAGCACGTGTATGTACTTTAAACAGGCTCTTTGTCCAAAGAAATTGAAAGACATAGTTTAACACGAAAAGTCAAAGTTGTGTTGCTGAGTTTGACCTTTAGTTTTAGCTGGCTTGGCAGCCCAGCAGTGAGTTGGAAGGCTTTTTAGGGGTGGGTGAGATGTTGTCCGGGGCAGGAAGATGAATTGCAAGATACTGATTTAAGGTTGAAAAGATACTCTGAAATGCAAAGGAGATTTCATTAATGCTGCTTTGGTATACATTCCAATTTGAGTACATAACGTGATGAAGCTGTTTCTCTGAAGCGACTGGATAGCATTTGGCTTGAGATTTTTGTTAATGAGCATGTCTAAATGATTCCCCCTTGTTGTTCCATGAAATTTCTGGCAGGTGCTCAAATGTGATGATCTTCTTCCTCCTCAGGTGGATACAAGTTTGCAGAATGGTTTTGCCCCTGGTATGAAGCTAGAAGTTGCTGTCAAGTCTGACCAAAACACCTACTGGGTGGCCACCATCATTACTACCTGTGGGCAGCTGCTCCTGTTGCGCTACGATGGTTACGGGGAGGACCGCAAGGCTGACTTCTGGTGTGATATCATGACGGCTGATTTACACCCCATCGGCTGGTGTGAGCAGAACAAGAAGATTCTCAAAGTGCCTGAAGGTATTGGCACTATATTGCAGAGTTGGGGAGTACATACACAAGTATGCTTTTATCCTTTCTAAGCCTGGCAGGTAATCTTCATAATTGCTGTTATGCACAGGTGGGGTTGCTGTGATGACGAGCTGAGATTGTCTGCCATGTTTTTCTGAAATCTCATAACCTGCAGTAGGAGATTCCTCTTTCAGCAGAGAGGAGTTAGCCTATATTCAGAACTGGCCTTATTTTTACAGAGGCTTGTGTTTATCTTAATTGTCAAGCACCAAATTCTGTGGCTTTGTCATTTCCTTGAAAGATTTTGTTATTGTTTTGTTTCTTCTTTTAAGGTGTTACTGGTGAACATGTGGCAGATTGTTCTGAATTAGATGGCACAAGAGTGTGGTCTTATTGTCTGAATAATTTTTAGAAGAATTACAGTCTGTCTTCTTGACTTTTCACTCTAGGTATCAAGGACAAGATACCTGACCAGGAGGAATTCCTTCAGCGGGTGCTGAAAGGAGCGTGCAGTGCTCCCGCTAACCTGCTGGAGGGGGTAAGTGCTGCAATGTGCTGTATTGTGGCTTTTGTCTTGATTTTCCCCTTTGTCATTAAGGGAACCCCTATTCAGAGTGTCATTTTGTTGCCTTCAGTTGACTCCTTTCACTTATTTTAATTTTTTTTACTGATGGGACAGGTTATTGTTTCACTTAAATCTTGCACCTTTGCTAGTGAAGAACCAAATTTTTATCCCCTCTGCACTTAAGAGAGTATTTGTGCCTCGTATCACTGTCTGGTTGTAAAGTACAATACAGTTTTTTTTTTTTTGGAAAATTTCATTGATGTCTTCTTTACAGTAGACATTTTTATCTTTGTATCTTCTGTGTAGTCATCTTTGTATGCTAGATGACTCAGTTTTAGAAAGAGATTATTCATGTTTCCCTCAAACCGTGAATACATAAGTGATAATGCTTCTGAAAATGCTGATGAAGACTTAATTGAAACGTGTGGCTGTGTGTACAGGCGGTGCATTTTTTCTGATGCAAGTACCAGCGATTCTGAGTGTTGTCATTTCTGTAGTCTGGTGTTAGTAAGGAACCTGTATTTCTTTACTTCTGCATTCATACTTTATCTATTCAAAAATAGCATGTATAAAAAAGTGAAAGTATGACATTTGAACAGAATAATTTGTGTTCTTTTTGTAGCTTCACAGAGGAAAAAATCCGTTGGATCTCATCGCACCAGGCTCCCGACTAGAACTGCAAAACATGCGGGATTCCCTGGAAGCCTGGATAGTCAATGTGGTGGACAACGTTGGTGGGAGACTAAAATTGCGATACGAAGGGCTGGACGATTCTGACAAATTTGACCAGTGGCTATTCTACTTGGACCCTTTCCTTCATCAAGTGGGGTGGGCAACTCAGCATGGATATAGCCTGCAACCACCTCTAGGTACTTCAAAACATACATCTTTTAAGTGGTGATCAGAGGCTAGAGAATACCTTTCCTGCTCTGGTGCTCTAATTCTGCTTTCTGGATGAATATGGTGTTAACATAATCAGTGTGTGATCTGACAAATACCATGCCTAATAATATATAAGTGAGAACACCAGTAAATAGTCCTACAAGACTTTTCACCCACTCATTCAAAAGCTGCTGAATGGTTTTTCCTGTCAAAACTTTCCACCTGTTTGTGGAAAGGGAAGTATTGAGGGAAAAGGTTGCCTTCGTGGCTAGTTTTGGAAGGTTTGTATTCCTGGGGGGAAAAGTCACCTGGATTTGAAGTACTGCTCTACAGGAGCTTTTGCAGTTGAGACTCCAAGCCCACTGGGCTAATAAAGGCAGTGTCTAACGAGGTGTTATGTAGATATGAAAATGTCCTTAAGAATGGGTGCCCAGGGAATGAGTGCATGGAAGTAGAGACAGAAGGTGAGTATTTTAAAAAAATATTAGTTAGCTACTGGATTTATTTCCTTTTTATGTCTATGTAAGAGCTTTGATATATTCACAGACATCCTTTGTGCTTGATGGCACTGCTACAGGTAGTTCCTTCTCTATCAGGGAGATTTGTTTGCAATTACAGATGCTAGAAATGTAACTTATGCAGCTGGGACAGAATTGTGGAACACTTCTTGAACTTTCTATTTGCTTACTATAAAATAAGGTAGCATTATCTGGTTGGGGTTTGTGTTCTGGTCATGTTTCTCCAGAAGTTTTCCTTGGTGTTCTTGTGATCCCTGTTTTCTCATAAAAACTAGACTAGGCAGTGTATGGGTGATAGTGTTGAATGATTTTAGTCCCTTTTTGTAATACATCCAAATGTCGTAGAAAATGGTAAGTTTTTAACACAGACTTTTGCACAGACTTCGAATGGATAGGAATGGGGCAGTTGGAGGAGAACAAACCAAGCTTTTGGCTTTATTGCTGTGTGTTCTGAAGGAAATGAAGGCAGCAGATGACTACATTCACTGTTTTCCTTTCTTTTTACTCAAGCCATTAGGTCCTTGAAGAGCGAAGCAGATTGGCAAGAGATCCTAAAGAAGGTAAAAGAGGAGGAAGAAGAGTCATCAGTTCCTACAGATCTCTTTAAGGTAAAGACACAATATGTGTAGTTTAATGCTGTGATTAATATCATAAAATGCTATATTCCTAAGAAATTATTTGGGGATGACAGTCATGGTTACTCAAAATTCCTTCCCTGTTTTATTTTTTGTGGGTTTTTTTTTTAAAAGTTTTTTTCCTTTCTCCCTCTAGTTTAAAAAAGAGTAATAAAAATAATCATACTATTATACAATTCTTCTTAAGTTAGACAATTCACTGAGAACAAGTATGTGTCCCACTAGTTGTCATGCTAGGAAAAATCCTTGGTTCTATTCCTTTATAACGGCATCTCCAGTTGATCAGCAGCTGGTCTCCTGGATTACTGTCCTCCTAGAGGAGTGCAGGGTTACTACAGTCTCTCTGATTCTGTAAGTACATTGAAAAGTTTAACATGTGTAACATCTGATTTGTAACCTGATAAAGTTACACATGGTGTATAAGGTGTCTGTTATATTCTGAGTGTTAGCAAATCTTCTAATGAATCTGAATTTAAATATATATATGAATTGACATTTTAAAAAAATAATCTTGACATTTTTTGATAAGTAGGAATGTAAATTTAGTCCTTCAAGTTCTTAGTTCATCTTTTTAAGCTTCACTTGCACCCATAAGCAGAATAGAAGAGGAGGTGCTGTTTCTCTTGAACATGTTGGGTCATACATAGAGCAGGATATGTGTAATTGAGGAGCAGAAACCCTGTTCTGGAGGTTTTCGTTAGGCTGAAAATGGAGACTTTTAAAGTTATCTTCTAGTGTAGTTCCTGATGAGTGCTGAAGATCGGGGTGGGGGGGGCGGAACGTATTTATTGGTTTAGGAGACCACCCTGTATTGTGAAAACTTGCTTCTGCATGGAGAACATCAGATGAGAAAATCTTGAGGATTCAGTATCCTAAAACTCATAGAAAACAGTTGATCTCAGAGAGTATAGTTGGCCTTTTCATTATAGAGAGATTGCTGGTACTCCAACAGGTTGATTTCTAAGAATGAACTAGTGGAATCTCAAATCATGCTCTTCAGTTGACTTGTGTAAGGTGTGTCTATTTATTTTTGGTGGAGAAAGGCAGATAAACACACTGATAATTCATTTTTCAGGATAAACCTGTGATTGGAGTCCATTCATTCTCTGAAGGCATGAAGTTAGAAGCTGTGGACCCAATGGCTCCTTTTGTAATCTCTCCTGCTACGGTTGTCAAGGTACCAGGGTTCTTTAATTTACCTGTCCTGCTAAGATTCAATTCTGTTGCAGCTTCTGTTCTTAAATGCTCAGGAAAGTCTCATCAGTGGGTTATTTTAAAACCTTGAACTAGTTTTCAAATTAAATGTTTTGTTTGTCTCCCTTAGGAGACAGGTTGCCATGAAAAAATATCTTACCTGCTGATGATGAAGACATTGGATTTGAAAGGAGGGAAAATGTTCCGTAAAGATATAAGCTCAAAAGATCAAATGGCTAAAATGGTCAAACCTGGATTTTTAAAGTTAAATACAATCCCCCATAATCTGAGTTTCCAGTTGAAGATAGATTTGGGGTTTTGTTTTTGGAAAAGTTAATGTAATTACTTTGTACAAGCTTTGACATTTGGGTGGCCTGATGTTCAAACAAGGGCCCAAACATGGCTTTAAAAGCTGAAATGACAACTCCCCAACATGATCAAGTTTTGAGAAACTTCTGTCTTCCTGTGTTAGTAAGCAGGTAAATGGTTCTACAGAGACCTACTTTGATGTAGTAAAAACAAAATGTCGCTGTGCAAATGAAGCGAGGCCATATTTTTAAATCTTTTGTTTTGTGTTTTCTGGAAAATGTTGCTTTTTCTTTAGGACAGATATTCTGTCAGTATAACCATGGTGCAGTGTTGCTGTTTAATATAAAGTTACCAGAATGGGGGAGAGGGAGCAAGTAGAATCTGCTGCTTACAAGACGACACGGTTCTGTTTTGGCTAAATACAGGTATACAATGAAAAATATTTCATGATAGAGATTGACGACTTGAGACCAGAGCATACAAACAGCAAGTCTTACATTTGTCACGTCAACAGTGCTGGTATTTTCCCTGTGCAGTGGAGTCTGAAGAATGGTTTGCATCTCAGTCCCCCACCAGGTATGTTTGTGCAAGCTTGTCATGTGCGCTCCTCTTTGAAGGAAATAGATTGCCAGTCCCCAGAGTGCCGTGGTTTGGACAACACTTTTGCAAAACAATTAGATGTAGTAGCACAAGTAAAGAACAAGAAAGATCAAATTCTGAGAAACAGGAGCTTTGAATTAGTGAAACTGGAGTTTGATGGGTACGTGCCTGGATTTGAGAAGATGACAGTGGCTGAGGATGCTGGCCTTGCATAAAATCCTCAACACTTGAACAAATGGAGTATGCGTTCCAGGGCTGAAGGCAATGTTGATTTCAGCATTAATTAACATGATATCAGGAGCCTATAGTCTTTGCATTGGGTTTTTGCTTCTGGTCAAAATGGAAGGTTGTTATCCAATGTCTTACAATATTTTTAGAATACCTTATCACTAGAAGTTAATGAAGTATTTTCTTTCCAAGGACCTAGCAGGCAAGGTGGCAGATTGCTGAAACATTGCTTCAGGACATGAGGGAATTGGGGAGTGATCCTCAGCTACTGAAATATTTATGTATTTTCTCAAAACGGAAATGTCAGTGGTATTGTAAAACCAGGGACTGAGTACTTCTCACCACCACAGAATTCAGAATGTTTTGGTTTAGCTGCTTGTGACACTAGAGGAGCAAAGTGTGTAGGACATTTGCCTCTTGCCTTTCCTTGGGCAAGGTACAAAAAGCACCTTTGCTTAACCCAGCATTACCTAGAATTTTCATGTGAAAACTGAAATCTAACTTTCTAGGCATGTGTCTGCAGTTGACAAAGATATTAAGCTTCTGAGACAGACCAGTATGCCCATCATTTCTGGGGGGCCTACAAGAAGAGGAGTCCTACTGGTACTGAGAAAAGTGAGAAAAATAAATCGGTCCTTCTGTGGTTAGGCTCTCACTGGGGAATAGTTGAACTTCATGGTTTTGGGGTTGTCATGTTAATATTATTTTCTTAGATTAGTTTTTAATTATTTTTTTTTAATTATTTTTTAAACTTTTGTCACAGGCATCTGTGTAGGGGAGTGCTTCCAGGGTGCTGCTGGGATAGCTGGTGCAGTTGTCTCCTTGCTGATACACTGCCAGCCTCAAGCTATCACGGCAGCTGACTGCTGCACCCATTTCCCTTCAGTTAGTTGCTGTTTGTTAGATCCCAGGGAAGTGAAGTATTTCCTCCAAGAACAATTTAATTTGTCTTTTTCTTGGAGAGATGCTCTACCTCCTGATGGGCTCCATGTTAAGACTCTTCCCTTCAAAGGTGTAGATTTACAGCTGTTAGCAAATTGATGAGCCTCTTGGGCAGATGAACCGCTCTCTGTAATGATTTAGTATTTAACGTGTGTTTGAGAGAGTAATGTATTAGTATTGAGCATATTTTGGGTGCTCTATTTTAAAAAAAATAAAAATTAAAACAAATTTCAGAGCTGATGTGACATCAGTGAAGTAATCTTGCAGAAACTTTGCCAGAATTTCATCTATACCCTGTGAAAAGGCTGAAAACATTTCCCCGTGTTTTGATTGCTGTCCTTGTCTGCTTAGCTGATGTACTTTATTCGTACTTAGGGTTGCTCTCTGTGAAGTCACTTGTAGTTTAATGCTATTTTAAGTCAAGTGCCCAAAAGCCCCTCTGCAGTGAAAATGAAGATGGTATCTCAAATATATGAGAGCCATGCTATGGGCTGATCTCAGGTAGTTCTGTGAAGCCCTAGTCAGGTGACAAATGTGACCCAGACAGATTTCAGTGATCTGGACTTCATGGCAGCTTGAAATTACTTTTTTTTTTTGCTTTTTCTTCCCCCAGGTTATCCCGGGCAGGACTTTGATTGGGCAGACTACCTCAAACAATGTGGTGCTGAGGCAGCTCCCCAGAGCTGCTTCCCTTCGGTAAGGTGCTCTTGCAGAAAAATGTCTCTTCTGTTACGTGAGTGACACTCTTGATTCCAGGGAGGGGAACCTTTTGCTTGTTTTTGACTTAAATTACCGGTGATAACTGAAGAAACAGGAAAGTTAAGAAAGTGCAAATGCATGTGCACAGTGGTAAGTGCACACCAGCTTCCTAGATAAGGAAGTGGTGGACCAAATGCTTCAGTTGTGATAAAGCAGATCAAAAAGAAATGAATGTTTTGTAAAATAGAGGTTGTAAGAGTCCATGAAATAGTCGTAAAACAGGATCAATCTTTGGCACTCCTGTGATTCTGGAAACAGGGCCTTTTAATTGACCTTGTTTTCATTTACTTAGTGTACTCTTTCAATCTTCTTTCCTTTCAGCTTGAAAAATTCATTGCATTGGATTAATCAATACCAAGTCATCTTAAATTAGTACCAAATAATCATTTTGCATTAATCAGTGCCTGAAGTACTTGCTAGACTTTGGGCTTTTGTTGATTCAGTGACAGTATTGCTGTCTCCCAAAGCAGAATGCCTTGTCAAGCAGAAAAGGTTACTATTAACACCTGCCTTCCAGTTCCATTTACTATACTTGCTATTGCATTAAAATGAATAATTACCATTTTTTGAAGAGGCTGTTGCTGGCTATGAATTCTTCTTGTCCTTGTTCTGTCTTGTAAGCTGCAGCCTCTTAGAACAGGTCATTGAATCTATTATTCCTTTTCTGAGAAGAGTTGATCACTGTAGGCTAATTCCAGAATTTGTAATATATTGATCCTGTAATTATGTTGCAGAGTGGCTCTGGGAGGAAGACTCCTCTGCCTGGCTGTACTTCTTATCTTTAATTCAGGCACTTCAGAGATGGATAAATACATATTCTTACGTTTTAGGATTTTTGTAATAAATGGGGGTCTAAGTCCATGAATAAAATAAAATCCTACTTATCCAAAAAATATAAAATAAAAAGAAAGCTTTCTTTGCTGTCTGCCCGAAGTCATTTGGATGAGGCAGGAATGTTACTTGCATACGTAAAATGGATTTCTGGGCTAACGTAATAGAATAGAGCCTGGTCAGACTGCTTGTCAGACTTATTATTTAGGCAGCAAGACAATTCCTGGTTGCTTACAGTGTGTTCAATTCTTTCAGTGAATCTCAGCATCTTTATTTTTGAGTACAAACATGTTTTTTTTCCTAGGTGTGTCTGTAGAGTCTTTTTTTTGTAACTCAAATTCTTTGTAATTCATACTATGTCTTACTTGTATGCAGTGTGTTAATTTTCTGATTACTGAAGTATCTGTGTGAGTCAGACACTGAGGCTTTTGTGTTGCTCCTGTTCGTGGCTGTTCAGATCATATATTGGATGTACAGATGGCATTTTACTGGAGTATTGTGTCGTTTTCTTAGTTAACTTCTTCTGACCATGGATTTAAAGAGAATATGAAACTTGAGGCCGTGAACCCAATTGATCCTGAAGAAGTTTGCATTGCTACGATCACCAAGTTGAAAGATTCCTACCTCTGGCTTCAGCTGGAAGGTAAACTTGATAGGGGAGAGGAAAGTAGCACTTGCATTGATTCTTTTGTAGTACCATCATCAAATCTGAAGAGTACCTGGAGCAAACTCACTGCATGATGAATGCGGGCAGCAAATCACCATTTCTTCAATGAAAACATGGTGAAACCCTGTTCGCAGTGTCCGTTTTCCAGTTACCCTTGGCAGACAGTACCTTGTTTAAGCCAGGGACAAAAAACAGTTGTGTCTTGCAGTGTGTCAGTGCTCGGCTGGCACCCTGTGCCAAGTGCTGGTCAGTGTCTTCTAGAAAGCAAGGGCCTTGTAATGATTTTACAAATGAGTGACTTGCGTTCTGGGCAAGCTTTGCCCAGGCCTAGAAAGCCAACTTTTAATAGAGGTTCTTCATTAAGATAGAGTAGGCCTGTCTTAGCTGTTCTCCATTCTAATCCCATTTCTTGACTGGAAGCACATCAGCATGGACTTGCTATGCACTCTTCTTTTTTGCTGAACCATGGATGGCAAACTCCCATCTCCAGCCTTTAGGAGGAAGCAAATGAGGTCAAGAGAGAATCTGGGCAATAGAAGGAGATGAATTAACAATTGATACTATGTTCAAGATACACCATGAGTAAAAGCAGCCTCACTGGCAGACATAGAGCAGGTATTCACCAAATGAGGTTTATTTGTTTTCACAAGTTGTTTCAATTTTTGCTTCTCTGAACTGAACAGGCTCCAAGAAGCCCGTCCCTGACTGTATAGTGAGCATGGAATCAATGAATATTTTTCCGGTGGGTTGGTGTGAGACAAATGGATATCAGCTGAGACCTCCTCGCAAAGCAATAGGTACCAGTACTGTTCTGTTTGCAGTGGTTGGCTGGGTCGATAGAGATGGTGTGACCTTCAAGAGCAGGCTGCTGCAGTATTACTGCTGGCATGACTGAATTTGGGAACATTCACCATGTACTGAGAATCCATGCCTCGTGCAACTGTTCCTCTGGCTGTTTGGTCTGGTTGGAATCCATACAACTCCAAAACAGTGGTGGCTTGAGATCCTTGTGTGCTGTACGAGTATGTGGAAGCGATCTATTAGTCACAGTAAAGAAATCATATCTGTGTGTGTGCACGCTCCCCTGTGCTGAGCATGTACTTTTGTTTGAGTTGTATTTGTCATATTTCTGACTCTGATACTGATTTTACACTTGCACTTGTGCAAGTAAAATTAATGCCATAACAAAACAGTGCTGAGTGTGTTTTGGAGTTGAAATAAAGGGGACTGGCTTTCTAAATGGGCCAGGTGGTTATCATCCATTAATGACAAAATGTTGAAAAGTTAATCCTACCTGTTTTAAATACGCTTGTGAGTAGCATAAGATAGCGTATTCTCTGAACTGGTTAGTGAGATCTGTTTATTAAAGTTTAATGGGCGGTGGAGAAACCGAAGAGCTTTCTGAATGTTCAAATGAGATAATAAAATTGTTAGATTGGAATGAACTGTCAGTTACTGGAAGTTAAAGCAGGACAAACTCAGCCGAGTCGTGTCTGCACTGCCAAGGACGGAGAAAGAAGTGGGGGAACTAATTAGAGAACTGAGTGAAGGAACCTAGTTAGAGAAAAGATGCTTTAAAAAAATAAATCCAAAAGTCTGTTGAGGACAAGGCCTGAAATTATGAAAAAGGCACATATTGCATTGCCTTGTTTAATATTATTACCTGATTGTCAAAGCCAGATTAGCAAGTGCATGTTTCACCTCGCTGACTTTCTTAGTTGCAACAGTGTTTTTCTCCATAGCAATTGGCTTAAGGCGTAGTCTATTTCTGACCAGATAATGTCATTCCTTGTCATGGTTAAACAACATTGAAGTTCCCTGTGCTGGGAAAGTGGCGAGTTAGGCCTGTGAAGCTAACCTTTGGTTAGGATTCAGCACCTTTGGGTGCTGAAAAGGAAAGCATAGCATTCCTTTTTGGCTGATATTACAGGTAGTTTAGGGACTATGATGCAAACAGAGATGCACAAAAGGTGAGATTTCCTAGAAGACTGGGGATACACACACCCGATTTAGTACCCTTGCAGTGGAAATTTATGTAACCTCAAGGTTTATTTCAAATTCTATGGGCCAGTGTGTCTCTAGTGCAGATGGGTCAGCTGTCTTAACGTTGTGGTGACTTTGAACATAGGTTGTTTTTGGCGTATAACTAAGGTCAGTCTAGTAAATACATTGTACTATATGTTTCATTTGTTTGTCTCCTGTACTTTCCTGTTTATATTTGCTGCATCTTCTTCCTTTCAGTAAACAAGCAGAAAAAAATTGCAGTAGTTCAACCAGAGAAACAGTAAGTAACAGTGGTTTTGCTTTTATTTTTTGTTGAGCTTTGGGAGGTTTTTTCTTTTGCTGATTGATAAATCATGTTGTCTCAGAGAAGATTTAGCTTTATAGAAGTGCAATACTGAGGGTTGAGAGATTCCACAGTCTGTTTATCTTAATGCTGGTAGTTCCTGTTGATGTTGAAAAAGACCTCTTGCACTGCTCTAGTATAAGATAGAAAGCATGGAATTTGTTTTTTAACAGTGTCAGCTGAATTATTGAATAGGTCAAGTCACTGAAGTTCTGAGGTTGAAAGGGTTGCTCTTTCATTTTTAATAGATTGCATTATCTGTGAATATAGGAGCACATTTAAGAAAAAATAACATGACCTAAAAGCTGTGTAAGTTTGTACTTAAGCCCATTTTTTAATGGTGATTAATAGGGAAAATTACTGGATTCTCTTTTGGATGTCTCCCTTTCTCAAGTAGTACTGTTTCTGTAATGTAAGTATGCTTAGAAAATGTGGCTGCCTTAGTGTGTAGCTGTGATTTTGCACATCTGATCAGAAGATTTCGCTTTAGTGTGAGTCGCTTAGTAGTTTAACTTCTAATAGTTCCTTCCCAGATTAAATTTGGCCTGGACTAGCCAAATATGAGAGTTCTACTAATATTTGTAACTCATCTGTAAATTCTCTGTGATGCAAGTGAAACTCCTTTATGTGAGCCTGCTCAGAAATGCTCAGTAGAGTGCCTGACAGTTGGTTTTATTGACTCTTAAGCTTTACAAACACCAGATCTGTCAGTAGTCCTGCCAATGTTTTCATTGCTTATAAAATGCTAAGCAGGCTTCCATGTTTTGTGATTGAAATTCTTACTGGGGTACTTGAGTCATTTTGATTGTATTTTGTTTAAGACCCATCTTTTTCAAAATACTAAGCCTGTACTCTGCCTTGTGCCATGAAATGTAAAATGAAGCAGAAAATGTAAACTACTGTCAGCAGCTTTGTGTGGTGTGTCCATCAGCATGGTGGCCCAGTACTTCAGGCCAGAAAGGGTGGTTGCTAGCTGTAGAAGTACAGTAGTTCTTTCCAAATTGAATGTGATAGTCCTTGTGTGTTATTATTGTGAAATGGGAAGTATAAAAAGCAGATCAATAAGGCCAGACCTGGAGAAAGAAAACAAAGTAATGGTTGGGTTTTAGTAACTGAGAGGTGACTGTCCTGACCATCTGTCCCTTTCCCCGATATTCTTTTCATTTCAGAATTTTGTCTTCAAGGACAGTTCATGATGGACTAAAGAACCAGGAGCTGAACTCTTCTGACTCAGGTATTGATTAGAGAGGGCAGGCTGACAGAGACAAAACCCTGTAGCAGTTCAGCTGCCTCGTTCTTCAGCTGCTCAACACCCTTCTGTTAGGAGAAGGGAGAGAAGGGAAAGGTTTGAAGATTTTCATCCCTTGATGATTTGTTGAACTTCAAAAAGGAATGAGACAAGCAAAAACATAATTACTTGTGTCCTGCAGTTGATACATGCAGTAAACCTGGAAAATAGATTTTTACACACAACTTCCTCCCCACAGTAGAGGATATCCGTAGCCAAATGTGTGCTGTGACCTACACAGATGATTTTTATTGTCACCTGTTATGTTTAATAATGTTGCGAGAAACATTAACAGGCGCGCCGCATCTGTGCTTTTGGGTTGTTAGATTCTAGCTTTGGGAAGAAGGTTTGTCTGTTTTTTATGATAACTTCATCATTATGATAAACAAAAGCAATTCAAACAGTAAACTGCTTTGTATGCCAGATGGCGAAATCTAATAATTTTCTAAACTGTTGCAAGAGTGAATATGATGAATAAGTACATCTGCTGGTGAAACAGTCATACGGATCTATCTGGCAACAAAATGCTTCTTCTGCTGTTTTCTGTACAATGAAATGCACATCTGAAGCTGCACCAAATGCAAACTTTAGAGAAACGATTCATGCTTGCTTAGCATTTTAATTGGCTTTTAATAGATTTATAATGTAAGTTTGACTTCGTTTATTTATCTGCCAGTTATCAACTACTGAATTTAAGATCCTTGTTTGTTGATCCTTGATTGTTGCTCAATCAAGAAAAACTACAGCACTGCTAGGATAAAACAAATCTGTATTTTTTCATAACTGTCTTGCAATACATACTGTACATAACTTGAATTTTGAGTGGTGTTAAACTTTAGTAGGTTTAGAAAACTTGATTTCACTTCATCAAAAGTCACTTTATCTGTTGCTGCTTCTCCTGTTTGCTGATTGAGGGAAAAGAGTCTAAAGATGCAAAGCATTGTGGAGAATAACTTTGCCAACTTCTCTGGTGGCAAAAGTTTGGAGGAGAGAATTACTTGGCTGGAAAATTTATCCATAATTGCTGTGTGGGAAATGCTTCTGCTACTAAAAAGTTGAGATTGTCATCCTCTGTGTTCTCACAGGTGTAATTCCATGGAGCTCCAGACTAGTCAAGAAGAAATGTTTCTTTTCTGATAAATGACCAACTGTATTTCCCATAGTTTGACAATTTGCAAGCATGCATGAAGTATGAAAAATATTTTGGCAACACTGAATAACTAGTGCTATCATTGCAAATGTGATACTGAAACCACCCCAAATCTGTGTCATTCAGGACTTTTTCCCCTCCTTTTTTACGGCAGGCAAAATACTGTGTATTGCAGGAAGATGTTCTTTGTTGGGGAGGTTGTAGCATGTGATTTAAATCTTTGCTTTCTCATTTCTCAGTGGTAATTAATGGAAAGTACTGCTGCCCAAAGATCTACTTCAATCACCGCTGCTTCTCAGGGCCTTACCTAAACAAAGGCAGGATCGCGGAGCTTCCTCAGTCGGTGGGACCTGGCAACTGTGTCCTTGTTCTGAAAGAGGTGAGGTGGTTGCATATAGTGGACACACATATAGCACTCTATCATAAACACTGGAGTGTCTCTCTAATTATAGATGAGTAGTTAATAAATTCAAGCTGATAATGAGTAAAGAGTGGGTTTTAGTATAAACTCAAGTATAAATACATGGGGGTTTTTTATGAGTGGCTGGAACTTCTCATTTGTCTGCGTTACCCGTCAGCCTTCTACTGCTTAACTTTATATGAGGTTAAAACAGCAACTTGTAATTACCGCAGTCAAAGGAGTTAGTATCTTTTTATAGCTGTAATGAATGCTTCAATTTTAATTAACATAATTTAGCTTCTGATAACCCCAAAACTCCTTTATAGTTTGCGCTGTTGGTGTTAAAACAGAGGAAATACAGATTTTTTTTTAGTAGAGGTGGCGAACTATTTTTGGTAATTGGCAAATTAAACAAATTCTCTGAGTCAGATACGATTTGCAAAGGTCAGATGAAATTGTGGTTTTGCCTTCTGTCATAATTGAGGGAGGGGAAGAGGGAGGAAGAGACCATTCTTTAACGTCAAGAACCTCTTCTCCAGAAGGTGTTTCACATCAAATTTACAGATACTTTAATGCAGTAATTATTTTTCCAAAATCTCCAAGAAGGTCATGGGATGGTTATTATCTGACCTGAGAGGCTGAAAGTTTCCCAAGGCACAACTGTATGTGCACACTTCAGCTCTCATGAAACCTCAAATGCAGGAATTGTCTTAACACTTCTGGAATTTTTACCTTCCCTGCCACGTATCATAACTGGGAGTGGCCCTAAGGAAGGCTTTTTGGCAACCATGCTGTAAAATGAGAGTCTGGTGGACAAGAGCCACAAGTTCCATTTTTGCATGCAGAAAAGTACCCCATCCTTTCTGCAAGTTTCAGTACTCTCATGTAAGCACTCCAGAAGAGCGAGTATGAAATCCTGTGGCAGCTTCATTTAACCTTGAAGGTTTAACCTGCTTCACTGCCTGAAAGCATAAAGTATGCACAATCCCTGCTGGTGTAAAGATGCTGAGTGTTGCTAAAAGTTCAACCAATATACTTGGTTGTACTCATTTCCATTATGCCTCTTGCTCAGCGTGTGAATTCTAGAGTAAGTTTGGTACTTGCATTATATTTCATGCTCTTCTTTTGAGCTATGCACCTCTGGACTGCTGCATTAGTAGGACTGAAGCTGCGAGTTTGTTATGTCAAGGTACTGATGCAGCCAATTTGGGAATAAATTGGAATAAACATATACTGAAAGTAAGAAATACAATTTGAATGAACATATTATACTATCCCGCACTAACTTTAGGCTGTTTACAACTTTGAGTTACTACACCACCAAAGAAATCCTGATTTTATTATAGGACAGGTCTTATCGTGGTTCATGAAAGCAAAACAGAGGAGAGCTTAAGATTCTGCACTATGATTTTGTAGCAAACAGTGGGTTGGCAGGCAGCAAAGTCCTGGAGCTTTTTTTGGCACACCTTCATATGTCAAACAATCTCTAAGATAATCGCTCAGATTTATCCAAGGTTATGCAAGTTTTGTGGTATTCAGCCCCAGGGATTAATTTAGTGACGTGTAATTCAAGGGCAATGATTTGGAAATTGTGAGCTATGCTCCTGACTCTGCAGACAAATTCTGAAGGTTTGGCAAGGCCCAAAGTGTCGGCTGCTCTCAGTTTTCATTTTGGCAGTATCTGGAGGTATCTGTCATCCTGCTGTGAATGAGTGCTTTGATGGTAGGTAATTGAGATGAATAGAAGTAATTTCCTATTCTATCCTGGCACTTTAAAACAGAGTTATTGTACAAATAACTTGAAGATATTTTCTCCTCTTCCTTCTTTCACTGTAGGTTCTCACGTTATTGATCAATGCAGCTTACAAACCAAGCCGCGTCCTGCGAGAGCTGCAGCTGGATGAAGAGGCTGCATGGCCTGGGCATGGCGAGACCCTGAAAGCCAAGTAAGTTCTTGTCCTGTTCCCTCCTTAGCTGATCCCAGTAGCAAAGTTCTCTGCAGTCTGTGCTTTAGTTTCTCACATTCTAGAGAAGGAAAAATTGCTTGTAGCATATCAAGATGCTGACAGCCATTAAACTGCCAAATGTTTATAAATATCTTTGTGACTGTCCAGTGAAGTGCATCTGATTTTGAGACTCCTTAATATGCCAGGTGTGCTCTGCTACTGACATGTAAGCAGCCAGTGGTGAAGTAAGAGTGGTGTGGTACTGGTACAACATAGCATATACACTGGCAGACTTGCAGGTGAGGTTTGAGATAAATTAATTCACCGGAAGATAATTGTCAGTATTTCAAAGCAGAAGCACATACTGCTCAGGAAGTTTCTCAGACTTCTGTGGCACTTCCACACAAATTTCTCAGTGGATGAAAATTCCTCTGAAATTTAGTCATAGCAGTGATGTGAAATGGCCTGGCATGGAAGTCTTTCTACAACAGCCTACCCTAAAGCACAGCCCTGTTTTCCTGCTGAGCTTTTTGGTTGGAGCTTCTTTGCAAGATTATTTTGTGGGTAGGAAAAATCAGTGACTATATTTAGACATATTTGAGAAATTTAGATATTCCTGTATAGTCTAATGGTGGTCTTGTGATTGGGTCACTGTGTTTGTCCACTAGAGATTAGATTTTCCCTAACGTGCCATAGCACACCTTCCTACATAGTCTTGAACGTGTCAGTAATTCTTTAGTTGGATCAGCTTCATGTGTAAAAAGACACCTTTCCATTTATTGAAGGATTTCTCTGGATTTGGTCAATAGGAAGATCATATGAAAGCTTAATGTAAATAGAAGATGTAGCTGGATTTGTTTGGTTTCACCGAAGTTGCTGTGTGCTTTCTTTTGTCACAGTAGTGACACCAGGGATACCTGGACTATGATGGTACAGCTCCTTTTTTCGGTGCATGGACTAGATTCTTGCAGGCCTGAGATACCCCAAATAGATACGAGCGTGTGCCAGTAGCTGTGCGGGAGAACAAAGCAGAAATGATGAATGTCTCTGGCAGATATTTCCCAGTGCAGCTCTGTCAGTGGTGTGGCAAGGCTGCTGAACAAAAAGAAATCTTTTCTTAATTTAAATTAAACAGGAGCAATATGTGGAGTCATTGCAAGTGACTGTCCTGGCGCGTTGTTGAGCTGTTAGATGAAAGCTGATTGGAAATGTGACAGCAGTTCATTTGTTTGTCATGGTATGTGCATAGGATGGCTCACTGGGAAGTGTCTGCTGTTACCTTTATTAGCTGAATCCGTGCACTCCGTCTTGGTTTCAAGGCCCAGCTGTCTACAACGCAGTGGACACTTCTGCAGTACCATAAAAACAAATAAAGAACAAACCATTTGTTAACAAAGGAAACAAAACATCTAAGCTCTGGGATAGTCCTCTCGGATGGTGTTTTACAGCTGCTGGCAGGGCAGTGCTGCTGGGGGTGGCACCGCAGGCATCTCTGTGGTGCTGGCTTTGCTTCTTTGCTTGAGGATCCATCCTAAGAGATGGGACCACCTGCTTCCAGGCCTTGTCAGTCCACAAAGTTCCTCATTGCACAGGTTTTCCTTGAGTTTGATCTCAAAGCAATATTCTTGTACACCTTCTGATGAAAGTACTTTTATGCTGGTAATTAGAGGATTCTGAATTATGATGGTATTTTCAATGCTAGGTATAAAGGGAAGAGCTACCGTGCGACTGTGGAAGTTGTGAGGACGGCAGACCGGGTGGCGGATTTCTGTAGAAAAACATGCATCAAGCTGGAATGTTGTCCAAACCTCTTTGGCCCTCAGATGGTGCTGGATAAGTGTTCAGAGAACTGCTCTGTCCTGACAAAGACTAAATACAGTGAGTAGGCTGCTGATTTCAAGCTGAAGTGGGGCTTGGGGTGTTATATTTTGGGTTTCTTTTGGCTTTGGCTCCAGAAGGAATCCAAAATCCATTACTTTGCTTACAGAAGGAGCAGTTCAAGCACTACATACACAGACCTACGAAATGTCCATGTTGATGTGTAGAGGAGAGAAAATGGACTCTATATTGGCTTAACTTTTTGGGTTGTGCTGAAAACTTTATCTCACCAAGACAAATTTGGGGACAAGAACTGACTCCAATATTGTAATTTAAGTGGCATTGTAGTTCCTTTACCACTTTGTTGTGAACAAAATAAAACACCATCAAGCTCTTTTTTTAGCTTTTAGTTTTGTTAGGTTTCTAGGTGGTTTTTTAACTAACTTTAATCATTTGACACTGTGAGAACAAACAGTGCATTGGCATTGAGGCCATGTTTAAAAACTACAGTACATTACAAAAAAGTGCCCTTAAATTGGTCCAAGTCTGTGGCTGATACAATCTTGTCATTTGTGGCTTCTCAGAGATACAGTAAGTCAATCTTTATAGAGTAAATACAATTGATCAGTAATTCTTCTTCCTTAAACCAAATTGAAGAGGAGAATACAAGACATACACATTTTGAAGTTTTGCAGGATTGGGATTTCTATTGGGAAGTATCCTTCTACTGATTTTCCAGTCCTGATAATGGACAGACATAACCAGTGAAATTTAAGGTGCATTTCAACATGATGCTCCTTTCTTCTGTCCTGGTAGCACACTATTATGGAAAGCGGAAAAACAAGCGGATAGGCAGGCCTCCAGGTGGCCACAGTAACCTGGAAGTAGCCATGAAGAAACCAAATAAAAGACGGAAGAGACGAAAACATTTTTTTGTTCATAAGAAAAAACGTTCTTCTACTTCAGTGGATAACACTCCAGCTGGATCTCCCCAGGTAAGACACTGCCAACAGCTTTAACGGGTGCAGTATGCCATCTTCGACCAGCTACATTTGGAACAACAAACTCTTAGTTCCTTGTAACCTCTGGTTACAGCTGGCAAATGGGTGGAAATTGTAGCTTTTGTCCTAAACTTCTCATTTTCTTAATTTCATGGCTTTTTTTTTTTTCCTACCTCTTCAGGGGAGTGGAGGAGAAGAGGAGGATGACCAGGACGAAGTAGATGAAGAGTCTCTGACTGAGGATAGTACCTCAGAGCACCAAGACGAATTACTTGAGGAATCGGAAGTATCAGAGAAGAAATCATTGTCGTCCTCTCCTACACAGAGTGAACTGTCTCATTCCCTGGCTCAGGATCGAGACAAGCGGAAGAGGAAGCTCAGGACCTTCTCCTTTTCTGATGATGAAAACAAACCTCCTTCGCCAAAGGTAACTTTGGATGTAGATTTGCGTTCTGGCTCGCTTACTGTTAGGCATGCACAAATATCTTGGGAGTGTTAACCATCATATGTGTGTTCTCATACTCTGTTACCCCTTTAAGGGTGTTGTGAATACACTACAGAATAATTTAAAGATCATGATTTTTATTACAGTCGTATTACAGGACTGTGATAAAGACTAAACAGAAAGCTGTAGACAGAACAGTGAACTTTCCATTTCCCAGCTGTTAGCGCTCCTTGGCTCAGCCTGAGCAGTGATGTGGCGTTGACCAACCCTGGTTTTAGATCCCTGGTTACTGGCTATAAGTGTTAGAACCTCCACCCTCAGCACAGGGCTATTCTGCACATCTCTGCTAACCAACAAACCTCTAAAACTTGAGCTCTCATTGCAGCTGTATTTGGCAGCTAAATGTTTTGAGTGGGGGGAAGTAAAAGGGAGCATTAGTCCATTGCATGGGTAATATTTTGGGTATTCTTTTTGTGCTGGGTGGCTTGTCTAGGACATGAAGATGGAAGTTGCTGAAAAGCTGCAGCTGGACAGTAACCCTCTGGAATGGAGCGTGGCTGATGTTGTACGATTCCTCAAATCCACTGACTGTGCACCACTGGCCAGAATTTTCCTTGATCAGGTACGGTTTTCTGTCCATTAAAATGTTGAATCTGGTACTTTGTGGTTCATTAGAGGATAAGAAGCAAAGAGAGGCTAATTTAAATTTTCTAATAGGGTTTTGAGGTAACAAATGTGTGACAACCTTTGCATGTGCAACAACAGTTTGGGAGAGGAGGATTCAGGGAACGGCCAGGTTTCTTAGTACTCAGGGGAGGACATTTTGGTCTGTGGGGCATCCAAATCCCGAAACTATAGACAATGCCTGCACCCAGGCAGCATGAAGGCAGGAGCCTGTTTTCTAGGAGATACAGTTTTGCCTCTTGTGTTGACTTTTTCAAATAATAAATGTTTTCCACTGTGCAGACTGAGTACAGGCATTCACAGTGCTGTATGGCTGGACAATAAGTGGACATTTTTTTGCTGAAATATGACAACTAGAGCAAAAACATGAGTCAAATTAATATTGTTCTTGCATCTTGGTTAAAATTTGCCATAAAAAAAATCACCTATCAAAACTAGCGCTGGAACTGGTCATGAGTATGGTTTGTGATAGATGTACTTTTCCTTGTAGAACTTCTGTTTCTCTAGAAAGACACAAAGGTTAGGTAAGGAGACTTTCTGCATTAAATTGTCTTGGTTTCTGTTACTAGGTTTATTTTTTAAAAATAACATCTCGTGAAGTTCTGTCCCTTAGCCAGTGAATTTGAGCTGACATTTTAAGAAAAGTTAACTTGTGAGATAGTGTGATTTTTTTTTTCTTTATTTTTAAGCTGCCTGGAGTAGCATGAAAAGAAACATCTGATTCAGAAACGGTCATGAATCTGAAGTGGCAGCAAGTCAAAGCTGAAGGAGCAGGGAAAATAAAAATGCAAAGTGACTAATGAGGTTTTGTCTTCTGACAGGAAATCGATGGCCAGGCACTGCTGCTGCTGACCCTGCCCACCGTTCAGGAGTGTATGGACTTGAAGCTTGGGCCAGCTATTAAACTTTGCCATCACATTGAGAGGGTCAAACTTGCCTTTTACCAGCAGTTTGCTAACTGAGGAGCAGCCAAGTTGAAGTGGATCTTTGAAGCACAACTACAAAAACATGCTCCTCTCTCTCTAGCAAGGAAAGCCAAATGAAGTTAAGCCGGGGCCCTGGTGACCTAAGAGCATCTGTCAGCCTCAGTTTTTCGCTCTGACAAAAAGAAGACAACATCTGGAGCAAAATGCCAATGCAAACACAGGGGCTACTCCACCAGCTGCCAGCTCGGGAACACAATAGTCTCTTGCTCTATGGTTCCCTTTTTTTAATGTATTTTTTAATAATTACAGAAAAGTCTCCTCTGGTGGGAAATGACATTTCAATAGTTCTGTTGGCACAGAACTTTAAAAGGAGAGACGAATCCTGTTTACGTTAGCATGTAGGCTGCCAGAAATAACCTTTCTCTGTTTCTGATGATTCACAGAATCCCCTTCTCTCCCTGTGGACAAACACTTGCTTTACCACAGCACTGGCTTTGGAATGTGCTCATTGCACATTTGTGTGTTGAAGTTGAGTTTTTTAAAGAATTTGTTCATTGTTAGGACAACAACGTGGCCACAGGGTTCTGAATGTACAGTATAGCAAGAGTGTGGTTCCTTTTGGGGCTTTTTTTGTTTATTTTGGGGTTTTTTTGTTATATTGTTGGGTTTTTGTTTTGTTTTTACTACCTCTGTAGCCTGAACAGTTAGAAGTGATGAACTAAAAAGGGAGGGAACTACTACTTCTGGACAAATTGTCTGTAGCTGCACAGCAGTCTCTCTTCTGTAGGCATGTCAGGAGTACAAACCAGCATCAGCAGAGAGCGCTTCTGTTCCAAAGCTTTAGCTGAAACCTGTGTAGGCTAACCTGGCTGTTCTCAGATGGCAGAAAACTTAATTATTTTGCACTTCTCTTACAGATGGGCTGTAGGAAAAAAAAGAAGGAAAGAGAAAGTGCCTCTGCATTTTCTGTATTTTGGTTGTCAGATTCTTTTTTTTTTTTTTTTAATGGTGTGAAATTATTTCTTTTTTACTTACAGCAAATGATAGGGCCATGTAAACAGAGCCTGTCAGCAGACTTTTGCTTTGCTACCTGAACGTCTTTTTAGAGAATAAACTAAGAAAACAGCAACCGGTGGAGGACTGCAGCTTAGCTCTGCCAGTGTTGGCACACTGGAAACTGTCTTAAGAGCATGACTTTGTATTTTTAACTATTTACAGCTGCTGAGGATCAGACTTGATGAAACTGTGAGGGGTTAGGAAGGAGTTTGTGTGCTGTTTTTGTTTTTAGAGAAAGGGAGCAGAGTCACGTGTAGTTCCATCAGTAGACCTGCAGCAGGATGAACTGCTGATTTTAATTTTCCAGGGTAATAAAACCCAATCAGCCACTCACTGTAGACCTGTGCTTTACAGTTTAAGTAACAGGCCTTACCTTACTTTCCATTCAAGATGTGGGAAATTTGCATGAAGCTCAAGATCTGCATCAAATCAGCATTAGGTTTCAGATGGCTTGCATTCATTCACTCTGCCTGTTCAGAGCATTTGGAGGAGCACAGGCAGGAGCTTTGTGCGTGCAGCCCTGGTCCTTTATCTCCTGTTCAGATACATTTCTGCAGAAGGTCCCTGGCATTAGAGGCGGGAACGTGCTGGCTGCCAGAATTTGTTTCGGAAAGATGCCTGTGCTGGTGTCTGATAACCGCTGGTTACTCTGGTCAAATGGATTGATTCAAGAGTCTCTCAGGCTTGATGTGATCGGTGATTCTGATGCTGTGAGCTGTAGGATGCAGCAAGGAGAGGTCATCTGTAAACTGAGAGCTGACTTTGCATAATCTACGTGTCTTTATCTGCCACGGAGGTGTTGAGGGGCCGTTGCCTCCAGTGAAAACCGTTTAGAGTAAGCAAAGCTAAATAACTGGGGTGTATTTCTTTTGCCCCTTAGAGTAACTGCCAAGTCAACTGCCTAGTCAAGGCAGAACTATTTACAGAAGTGGTAAAATCAGATAATTTGTTTTTTTCCATTCCAGAATCAATACGTAAAGGTCAGACAGACTGTTTACTAGCTGAGTATTCTTGAGCAATGGAAGGCAGTGTGTAGCTAGGCCAATTTTTCTCTCTCAAGTTGTAAGCAGAGTCTGAAAACATAATTAAATGGAAATCAAAGTGGCCCCCCTCCTTCCTCACACCAGATACGTAGCCAGTAAGTGGATGTTTTGGCTCTTCATGTTGTGTGCTTAGGTCATCTGCCTGTATTCCGTTCCCTTAGGACAAGCTCAGTGATAAGCCATTTGAAAAGGAACATTTTGAAAGGAACATTGCTGCTTTGCTGTCAGTGTTCTTAGATTGAGAAATTTGACCAGTAGAAAACTTCTGGGCTGGAATATGATGTTTTTGGGTTGTATTTGTCATTCTTCAGGGTTTCCAGAATTCTATTGCACTGATGCTCAGCAGAATTGACCTGCATGGCTGAGGGATGTTGCTTCCACCTTTCCCTGTGGACAGATAGATGTCTTTTTAAGTAGTTGTCAGGAAAGAACAGAGCTTTAAGGGTAGTTTAGTGAACCTGTTAACACAGCGCCTAGGGTTTTAAATACAAATGTCATACTTCTGTTTCTCACTAAATGAAGCAGTCAGCAGTTTCAGAGGTTAGTGGTATACTTTCTGGTCACCTTTGGCATGTTTTGTAGGCTGGATTTTTCTGCCTTGATTTGGGAGGCACTGACAGTCTGGTCCCAATGGGATCTATTTTTGTTGAGAATTTCAAAAGGGATGTTTTCATTATTTGTAAAATGTTTTTATGCTGCACACGGGTACTGTACACTCTGTTTCCTGGGAAAAAAAAAAAAAAAGAAATGCACTCTCTTTTATTGCTGGATTTAAAAGGGATAATGGGGGCTTTATCTTGATGGATGGTGTTTCTACTTGACTGTTTCAAGTTTCTCTTTCTCTATGCGTGGCAGATGACACAACTGCACTTATATTTGTTCATCGTATTCCAAAATAACTTGAAATCAGCTCACGTGCTGCTTTAGTTGCTCTGTTTCTCCAAAACTGGATTTTGGGTAGCCTATGGCTGAATCTTGGCTTTGGGTGTTACCAGTGTTTCACCAGCAAGAGTTGCTGGGACTGCAGTAATTTAGGTTTCAGGAATTTGTGCTGTCCTCTACCACATCCATTCAGCATAAGATTATGACAGAGCTGGAGTCCAAGGAGAAAGGCAGTGGTGTCTTGCACAAATGTCTTCTGTATAAGAAAATGAGCCCTCCACTGGGCCTTGTTGTACTGTTTATATGGATGATAAAAGGAGGTGACCCTTGGCTAACCCACTGAGGGTTCATATTCCTGCTTCTTTTGCTTTCACATGCCTTGTACAGTCTTGGTTTTGCACATCATAGCGTTAGAAACCTGGCAGTGCCTCCACGTGGCACTCATGCTGTGCTAAGCTTAGCCTTGTTAGGCAGAATGATTACTTCTTTTAGTTACTATAGCATGGTTTCTGCACCACAGAAGGAGTCCATAATAGAGAAGTACTTGACCTTCAAAAATGTCATGGAAGGTTAATGTGGTAGAATTACCCCCAAAGCACGAGCAGCTTGCAGCCCATCCTAAATTGAAAGTAATCCTTCCAGAACAGGAAAGGTACCGCACTGATCTTGGTGAATGAAGACTACTTTTTTCTAACGCTAAATGTTTCTGAAAGCTGTTCTTTGAGGAGTGAAATAAAAGGCAGATTAATTTGTATGTTGTACAGAACTCCAGGAGTGTTTGCAGTCTCCCCTGGGGTTACTGGAAACAGTACACACAGACTTGAGTGGTTGTGAAGACAACTTTCAGCATTGTATTCATCAGTATTTTGTTGTTGTTTTAGGATTTGCTAGTGTTTATTCTTGATTCCAATGATGCTTTAAAGGAGGGAAGGAGTACTTAGCTGCTAGGTCCACAGAAGTGTAAATATATGTACAGTTGATTGGACTGAGCATTCCATTCTTCTGTATAAAGTACAAAGACTTGATACCTTGTTAGCAAAAGGCAAAGTGGCTTGTGAGATTTTTGAATGTAATGGAATAGGCTTCAAAACTATCAAGCTCAGATTGGAGACTGGATACCTTTGGACCAAATCTGTTGTTAGAGGAGAAGTTACTAGATGAAGTAGCCTTACCAGAAAGCCAAAAAGACAATGATCCTATACAAAGCTACTGCTTAACCAGTCTGTCACGTAGTGGCAGACTGGTTACTGCCTACTGTGAGCTCAAATTACCCAAAATTAACTAAGCACAAAGACATAGGCTCTGTCAGGAGACTTCAGGTGTTGGCTGGAGGCTCCATTTTAAAGGGATCGTGTGCTGAACCCACATTTCAGAGTGCTGCCAACCTTCCCCAAACATGCATGTAGCCTTGTTTTCAAAGGCAGCCTTTTGGGTGAAGGATTAGAATGGGACTTGAGAACACCAGATACAACAAGCCTCTTTTATTGTTACGTGTTTTTCTAAAAAAAAAAGAAAAAAAATAATAATTATCTGTATGAAATATAGCAAAAATGAGTTAAGGTTTTTGACACTTTGTCTCCATGGTCATTTCTAGCTTCCTCAACATCACTTCTGTTGTTCTGAAATGCACCAAACATATTAATGGACTTTTTGATGAGAAGACAAATTTATTCTGTTAGGTGCAAAGCCAGCAGTGTTTGGCTCAGCTTTAAGCCATGGAAGCGAGCAGGTCTTGCGCTGACAAAATTCAGAGGCTGTAGGTCTAACTGACTTAGCACAAACATGGGCATGGAGCTTGTGGAAGTCCTCTAGCCTTGCACAGTTCAAGAGGAACAGGCCTTCTGCTCGAGACACGGGGACGGCTCACTCAAGTTGTGTGAATGAACAGCAAAGTCTGGGCTCAGAGGAATTCTTGCCCACTCTGGAAGTTGTTGAGCACCAGTTTCAAAGAAACCTCGTGGAAAAAAAAATAATTCTGAAGGTGTCATGTTTCTCCTCTCCTCTTTCTTTTTTTTTTTTTCTTTTTTTTTTTTAATTTCTTTTTAAAATAAATTTTAAATAATCTTTGTAGACAATCAGAGGTCTTGTAGGAGACTCTGCCCTAGAGGGTACCTGCTCTCCACCTGTGGGCCTCTTTCTTATACTAACTCGTTGGAACTTATGCACTTTTCCTGTATTTTGCCTTTTTTAATTAGCTGCTTGTTCTTAAACAAAGATTTAAATGCATATTGTGTTGTGTCCCTTCTGCTTGTTTTATCTTTCTTTAACTTTTAAATATATATATATATATATATGCAGTGAGACTGAAGTACTACATGGAAGAGAAACATGCACAAGAGAATATGCCTATGAAGTCCCACCATTGTTTGAGCAGGTGTAACAATTTAATCAGAGGATTTTTTAAAAAATATTTTGGATGGATATTTTGCCTGTTTTGTCTGTAAATAGTGTACATAAGTTTGTGGTATATGACAGTTTTAAGTGGTTGTAAGAAAATTAAAAAAGATACTTAAACTGTTCCTGATGGCTTTGGTGTTACTGTGATGGTAAATACTCCTGCTTGCCGTGGGTAATTTTCCATTCCACCGGAGTTGGGGGGAAACTCTGTAGCACATCCCATGACTTGCATGAAAGGTAAGTGTGGAGCACATAAACACCACTTGCACGGGCTTCGTGTTAACAGCTTGACTGGGTTGTGTACAGTTCCCTCTAATGCAGGAATCCTTTTTCTCTAAGCCTTCTCTAAGGTAACAGATTTTATGTTTCACAGGATGCTGAAGCCAACGTACAAGAGTGAAGATAGAACCTATAAATTAGGGTAATTTTTTTTTTTTTTTAAATGGCTTGAACATGAGGAGCTGCTCATTACAATCAGAATCAAACCTCGCAGGTGCTGCTGCTCCTTCTGGATGATTTTGTAAAGGTTTACACTATCCCATCACGTTGAAATTTTAAAAAAGAGTTGGCTTTGCTTTCTCGGAATAGCATGAAGGTTCACAGAATGTTTCAGAAACAGGTCAGCCTTGCAAAGTTCTTGTTTCCTTACTTGGCGTTCCAACAGATTGTACTCGTGTGCTCCTTGGCACTCGTTTCTTGGCTGCACGTCGTTTGTATTGAGCTGATTTTATACTGGGTGCAGAAAATGCACAGGAGTGGGGTGAAACTGATTTGCTCAAGGCTGTCTTTAAAGATCTATAAATATGTGGGATTTAAGGTAAATCTTTCACTTGCCTTCACAGAGCACTGTCTGCAAGAGAGAGCTCGGCAGACTTGTGAGCAGCCTGCACCAGGAGACAATGTTGTCTTGTCTGCCACAGGTCTCGGAAGGGCTTAGAGGAGTCATGAGGAGCTGAAAACCTTTGAAGAGGTATTTTTGGGGAACGACCCAAATATGGGGAAACACAAGACATAAACCCTTCAAGTTATGTTTCCAGATTCACATCTGAAACAAATTTTGTGTGTAAAAAGCCTACTTTAACCAGAAACGTCTGGGTCGGGTGTGTGTGTGTGGAACGTCTCGTGTACAGCAGCTGCTGTAAAAGCTTAAAAACTGGACCTCGGCCACAAGCAAATAGTTGAGGCCCAGGTGTGAGGTGTGGTGCTCGATGGCTGTAACCCCTGTGTGCAAGGGGGAGAACAAGATACCTGCTTTGGTCCTTGTCCTTTTTCTTAGATGACCCTGCTGCATTCCTGACCTCCTGCTTGCGGAGCAGAGCGTTGGCTGGGGCAGCAGAGGCACTGGACGGTGCATTTCGGCCGAGCCCTCTCTCAGTCGGAGAACCGGGAGCATTTCTTTCTCTGGCTGCAACTTCCAGAGGTTTGTGGAGCAGCCCGAATACCGGAGGAATCCCTGCCAGCACCGCTCCGCATCGCCTGCCCGGAGGGAGGGTCTCGCAGGTGGGTTTGTGAGGGAGGTGCCGTAAACGTCGTTATTTGAACAACTCTTGCTTAGTTCTCTGATAGACTTTAACGTGGCGGTGTGCTTCCTGGGCCATGCTTACAAGTGAATTCATATTTAGACCGGGATTGTTCATTATTAAAAGACATTCAAGAAGCTGCAATGGACCGTGCCCCAGGCTGATCCCGCACTAACACCGGCACTGGGCTGGGCTGGGGTCCTGCCTTGTGCCGGTGCGACGGGGCGGGTCGGACCCCCTTGGTCAACGGGCGCTTCTTCTAAATGAAGATGCTGAGGCGGCGCGTTTGATCCCTTCTGCCTTTGCGAAGGGCAGACACTTGTGCTCGGGAACGCGGGTCGGGATGTTTTTATTCCCGGTTTGATGCCAGCCTCGCCCGGCCGCTGGGTCTGGGCTGCGGCCCCGGGCCAGGGAAAGCCTTGGGGGGAAGGTGTCGCACAGCAGCGGCCGCTGCCACCGGGTGCCGGCTGCCTGGGGAGCGCTGAGGCTGGAGCCCGGCGGCCCTGCCCGCGGGAGGCGCGGCCTCTCTCCCGGCGGCGTTACCGGCCGTGGCCCGCCCTCCTCGGCCCGCCCCCGCTGACTGGCGGGCGACTCGGCCAATGGGAGNCGACAGCCCCTCGCGGCCCGGCGAGGGGGCGGCGGCGGGGACGGCGGATCGCGGCTGCCAGAACGGGGCCCTGATGGACAGCTTCGGCATCTTCCTGCAGGGGCTCCTGGGCGTCGTGGCCTTTAGCACCCTCATGCGTGAGTGGCGGCGGGGGCGGGCCGCGGCCTCCGGGCCACATAGGCTCCGCGCGGCCTGGCGACCGGACGGGTCCCTTCCTCCTCGGGCTTGCTTGACGGTGCCGCCGTCTCGGCGCGGTGACCTCGGGAGCAGAGCCGTGCCCTCCCGGGCTCCCGGCCGTGAGGGGCCCCGGCGCCTGAGGGCAGAGCGGCCGGAGCCGGGGCTTTGTTGGTGGCGGGGAGGGGGGGGGTACGGCCCAGGGAGGCCTCTCCGCGATTCCCGCGTCCCCCGGGGGTCGGTGCCCCGGTAGGGCCGGAGCGGGGCAGCCGGGCGGCCCGAGGGAGTGGCTGACGGGCTTCGGAGGCAGGTGTCGGGGTGAGCAGCGTTGTTCCTGAGAGACTGTGCTTGGGGGACTTCAAGTACTTCAAGCAAATGCACTTTCTGAAATTTGTTTTCCTAATACTTGCAGCCGTGCTGTTATAATTCCTCACTCTGGGGGTGGGAGTGTATTCTGCTTTGAACACAACCGCAAGGTGTGGTAGTGTGTGTCAGGTCACTCAGGTTTGGAATATACAGAGGAACAGGGTTAGGCCGTGTCAGTTTTACTGCAGCTGTACTTTGTCTTGTCACCAACAGCAGAGACAGATGCTTGTTTGAATCGCGGCGCACTTGGAGTGTGTGCTGTGCCTCGGAGCCTGAGCAGTCGTCAGCTCCTGTGGGTGTTCGCAGCGGCTCAGCTTATGAGCTGAAACTTGTTATGCTGCTCGTTTGACTTTGGTGGAAAGGCAAGAAAGGCTGGAGGCTATAGTAACTCCAGCCCTGCCCACTTTCAGGGACTCACAACGGCAGGAACAGCTCTGCTGTTTTTTTCTCTCTATCCCATACCGTAGTTGGTGTCCTTTTGGCTGGGGGATGAAGGGGAAGCCCAGTGCTATTGCTCAGCTGACCATGAAGTCCCTGTTTATAAAAACCTGGAGGAGGGAAAAAGGAACATCAGCTACAAGTGTTACAATTTGGCTGTTCTAAAGACCAAGATCCTGTTTATGTTGACCTGATGCCCTCTCATGCTAGCACCGTACAATTATGGTTAAGCCAAAAGGTTGCTAACCCACTATAATTGCATGCTTTAGTGTTCCAGTCACTATTAACAATTACCTTACTCTTATAAAAGCTGTGCATGTGGCAGCCATCATTATGTTACTGAATGACAGCAGTAGTCACTGGTGTAACGTTTGGTTAGTCAGACCATCCTCATAACTGGGGGTTTTAGCAGCTTCCAAACAAAAGTACCTGTCTTTAAGAGGATGTGTACACGTTACTAGTTTTGGAATTAAGAGATACAAATAGATATTTCTCATGGACTGTGTGTCAAAAGATGAAGAACTGCAGATGTTACTTTTCAGGATGGTATTTTTTTTCCTGGAAATGGTATCGTTTATCGTTGTGTATTTTGCAGTGACATTGGAATTACTCAGTGAAGAGAAGAAAAAGTGAATAGAAGAAGTATAGACTAGGAAAACTAGTTGTTAGCTGCACTTTCTAACTTTGGCTAAGTACTTTTAAACCATGAACTATTAGAAGGAAACTGTCAGTGAATTTGTTGCAGTTGTGGAAGAAAGGAGTGAAAGGAAGGCAGCCAGTCCTCAGTCTGTTCCCAAAGGAGATTAGAGCAAAAAAAGTTGCAGCTTGTGGTGCCATGTTCTCTTCCACTTCATTTGGGGCTCCTCCCCAAGCAGGAGGAGAAGCTGGCCCCACCGTGTGCGCCAGTTACACTGGTAAGAGTCTCTCAGTTAAGTGCTATGCTGGAAGGGTTGTTCTGTTCTGGCTGCTAGTTCTGTCTGAAAGTTTCTACCACTTTTATGTCATATACAAAACATCTGGTATGGTGTTCTAAAACCCTTAAAAGTTGCCTCAACAAGTAGGACTTGCTGCGATCCATGTGACAGGTCTGATCTGACAGAGAAGCAGGAACTTGTGGCTGAGAACAGAAGGGAGAGCGTGACCTCTCCTCAGCGGTCGCCTCAGTGTCTACACAGTTGTTCCCATGCCTGAACTGCTGTGACAGAAGGGATGACAACTTCTGGAGCCAGACCACAGAACTGATACAGCAAGAAAAATAACCAGGGAGACACAATCACTTTTTAAGCTGGAGTATTTCCATGCTCTGGTCCTCCAGCTCTCTGGGACAACAGAACGGGTGGTGCCGAGGGAGAAACAAGTGGCTGCAGGCAGGGACCGCTTGAGAAGTGGCACCACGCTCAGGTCAGAGATGGGCCTCCCTTTTGAACAGCATTAACTCTGTATGTGGCTGTATCGCTTCTCCAGCTCTCCTCTGTAAAAAGGCAGGGAAATGAAGACAATGTGTCTGGCTGGTAGCTAAATTTAACTTAAAAAGGGCAAGTCACTTGTAATTTTATTTATTTATTTTTTAAAGGGAACTGTAGTAGGAGGTGCTCTGATACTTTGGCTGTGATTAAAGGTGCAGAACCGTCTGTAGAAAAAGAAATTAAAGTAATGGCAACCAAGGTGCATTGTACAACTGCTTTTTATGCAGAGGCTGTTTTCCTTTGAAAAATATTTGATTTGACATGTAAGCAGTAAGAATTTTTAAGTGGTTAAATCAAAGGCTAACCCTGACTTGCCTTTTTCTGGATACATCTTACTGTGCTGGCGTTCAGTGGAACAAAGAGAGAAGATTTTGAATTTTTTTCCTGATTTTAGTAACAAGCTGTGAGAGGAGGAAGTACCTTTTCTTTGCCTTATTGCTAGATGTTCATCCACAAGTGACTGGAGGACTGGTCTTAAAGTGAAACTGTTTAAGGTCTGACACTCCAGGTTGGCACCTTCTCGTGTGGGCGCCTGTCCAGTTGCTGTAAAGTTACGCTGTCACCGGACCTGCCAATGACAGCAGCTAAACTGCATCTTTTAAGGGTGGTCAAGTGTCAGGTTTTTAATTTGTTGAGAATGTGGTGACTTTCTGACAGAGGGAGCATGGAAACAGCTTTGCTGTGACTATCTTCTGATACTTCAAAGAAAGGTTTTTATCCCAATCACGTTATCAGCCTGCTTTGTGTGTGCCCTCACTGCTGAACTGGTACAGCCACAAACTGACAGGAGCAAAGGATTCCTCACTTTGAGCTGATGAAATGATCATTTGAAATTAAGTCTGAAGTTTCCTTCTCTTTGTAGCTTTTGCCTCCTTGTTCTGTCACACAGGCAATGAACAGTTTAACTTACTCTCTTACCTCACAGTAGCCTTTTAAATGACTGAGTTCTTTTATTTTCAGATTCAAATGTACAGTCTGTCATAACCTCTTAATAATTTTCTTGTAGAAGACGCTTTAGCTAGTTATTGCCTATCCTGACTTTATATGGGAGACGTCCTAACCCCCTTAACCAGAGTAGAAATATGCATTTGTTTTTACTTAAGCGCCCCTAAATCCACAACTTAATCACTCTGATTTCAAGTCTTATCCTTTCTGCTCTCCGTGTAGATCAATGTGCACTAGAGAAGTGAGGTCCTTTTCTGATGTCTGAATTGGTAGTGAATGTAATTAATACTATTGGAGCCCACTAGCGTGTCATCTTTAATCACTGTGAATTAGTCTTTACTGCTCGGACGTCAGTCCTCTGCTGTGAAGCCCAAGATAGGTTGGAACAGTTTCACCCAGATATTATAAATAGTTCCAGTATGTTGAAAGTCGTTCTAAAGTCAGGTGAGAGAACTTCTGCTGCTTCTCTCCTAACCACGGGTTCTACCTCCCTATCAAAGGGAACAGAGTGATTAAAACTTACCTCTCTTTGGCACATCTGCTTGGACTGGCAGCCCTTTTGGATTCTGGCCGCTAATTCTCAAGTCTAGTACCCTGGGGTTTTTTAAAGTCTATTGGTTAGTTTTGCTCTTGTCCCTTCTGCCTTAATATGCGTTGTTTTCCACTCTGGTTTATTTAAGACGAGCCATTTCATAACAGGAAATGTGAATGGGTTCCTATGATGGACGAGATGTATGTTTATGCTTCACGTCAGTAAGCCAAAGATAATATTTTTCTTCAGAGTTTGCCATTATAATGCTTGTATCTTATTTCACGGGGATCTTGATTTTAAAATGACTGCTTTGCTTCCTAGGTGGCTTTTTCTTTTTTGGTGCAATAGTTACGGGTTTTTTATTACTGATGCCTCTAAGCTGGCTCAAAGTATTTTTGTATAATATGATGTGTTTTGTCAGAAATCCCAAACACCTTCTGAGCATTCTGTGTTTAGGCTTTTATTGGCAATGGATGGTGAGAGAGTGGTGTTAGCACAGTATTCACACATGTACCTTGCAGTTGTAAATAATAGAGGTTTTATTTGCCAAACCTGCAGAAAAGTAAGGGGAAAAAATCCATTGTCCCTCCCTTTACCCTGTCTGACACAGACTGTTTCAAGTACTTCACCTTGAATATGTAGTTTATTTACTAAGTTTGTCTGAAGATTGGTACCTTCAGAGTGTGGCTGTGTTTGTTTTGGGATACTTAAGAATGACTGAGAAATTAGATGGGAGTTGTATTGGTGAATTACTGAAATACAGGAGGCATTTGGTCCTCTGCAGGTAAAAGGTTTGTGTCCATCTGTGAGGGAACATATGAATATGTTGCAAAGGAGACCAGTGTGTGGGCTGTTTCCTTTTTATGGCTTTATTGCAGTTTCTGCCTGTTCTTGTACTAGGAAGGGTAAAAGCTTTAGAGTTAACGAAAGTGAAACGACTGGGTACAGGTTTTCTGAATAAGTGAGTAGGTGAGTTTCCTGTTGAGAGTTTGCTGTTGAGGGTCACAGCCAAAAATAAAAATTAATAGAGTTATCTTTTATATGAATTGTTTCTATTTTTAAGGTCTACTCTTTGCTTACAGTTTCATAAAGGAAGTACCTTAAAAGCTGCATCCTTAAAGTCCACTTACTTTACAGCATGACTTTTCTCACCTTGTAAGCCGTGCAAGGAAAATAGATGTTTCTTCATGTAATAAGCTACCTTAGTTAGAAATTTAGTAGAATTCAAAATGCTTTAGCAAAAATATGCTTTTCAGGGGAATGATTTCATATTTTCATCAAGGCATGATGTTCTGAGGAGTAGGGACTTGAAAAGAAATTAAGTCATTTCAGTGGCCTTTAAAAAACAAAACAAAAACTTAAAGCTATTAGATAGGAAAGTACTAAAGTACTAAATATGATTTCTAGTTGTTGTTCATAGCAATCTTCGTTCTGCTTGAGCAGATTCAAAAAGTGTGAAAGTGGTGGGGAGTTGACTGTGATGCTCCCTGATGTCAGCAGTGAAATACAGGCTTCTGAGTGGCAGTAACAAGTTTATTCTGTGTGGTAGTTCCTAAGGTGTAGGGCAGTGGCCTGACAGCAAGGGGGTGTTTTATTTAATCACGGTGTTACTTAAAAAGATTTGATAATATCCCATCCTTGTATGCATTTGCTGTGAGTGACACAGTGGGTGTTCGCGTGACTTGCTGAGGGCCACCTGGGAAATGTTCTTTGTGTCACCCATTTAAAAACTTGTCTCCTACAGAAGTTTCAAATCATAAATAGGAAATTTCACAGTTATGAAAGTATCAACGGTGTTGCACTCACACAGTGATCAGGCTTTGGAAGAGTCCCCGGGGAGGAGCCCGGGCAGGACCCTGGAGAGCTCCCGGGGCAGCGGCAGCGCCCCCCGCCCGCGGGGAACCCCGCTCCTCCCGGGGGGCAGAACCCCGCTCCTCCCCGGGCACTCCCTTTAGGGCTTGGGCTGGGTGGCAAGGAGGGGTGATGCGGTGCCCTCCCGTCTGGCGGGAGGCCAAGGAGGAAACAGGATGGAGTGATGGTTAAAACCTTATTTTCTACTACCTTTTCCTCCCCCGGGCCTAATCCGTGGTAATTAGTAACGATCGGTATCTTAGTAGGGCATCCTAGAGAACAGCTATTCTGTAGGTTAAGTGTCTGCAGGATTCCAAAAAGTCCTGTGAGGTCACTGTGGTCACAGCTAAGTAAATTATGCCTTACAATGATCGAGTGTTTTGTTTTGCCCAGATGGTGAGGTATCACTCGCATCTATGTTACATGGCTGTTTCTTGTTTGTTGTAAATAAATCATCAGCACTTTCAGTATCTCTGTGTCACCCTTATGCCTGTTTCAGACAAAAAGAGAGATGCCCTAGGGCCTGTAGCAAGAAAAAAATAACACAGCCTCATGGATACATTAGCTCAGTAAATTGCTTTACTTTACCATGCTACTACTGTGGTACTCTTTAATATATAAAATACATAGTTATGATAAATTCTGGCCATTGTAAGCTCTGCAGGATAAAACAAATTTTCTGATAAACTTTATGTTGTATAAAAGCAAGTAATAACAGCGTTGGGAACTGCTCAGCTGATCGTTTACGTGAAGCAAAAACCCTGAAATTAATTTAGAAGTAACAATTTTGGAATTGTTTCCTGCTTCAAAAGCAGACCGATCTTGTTTTATCGCATAGTTACGGATATATCTGTGCATTTACTGACCATAGGAGAAACATGTTTTCGTAATGTTTAGTCCTGTTTAATCTACATTTCCTTGGTTTTTTGATTAAAACTACGTCTAGGATGTCTGATTCTTTGTTGAGTATAGATTGTAGTAGCACTTTAATGGGTGGCTTAATGTCCTGATCATGTCAGGTCGTTAATATTTTAGTGTCACTAAATGCAGAATTATTAATGTAATTCTTGAAATGCCATGCCAATTAATGTTAAGGTTAAAAAAAATACACAAAACACAACCAGGGTATCAGTTTAGACAAGTAATCTGTAATCTGCACTTTTCATTAACAGTTGTCTGATGCCCTTCTTTGTCTTGTTGGCTCAGAACTTTATTACGTTTTGTTATTACTCAGCTTATTGCTGGGTATAATTGTGCTCCAGATAATAAGATTGTTCTAAGTGTAATTACACATGTCATTCACATTATAAAATGTTTAGGAAAAAGGATGTTATGTTGACATTTGGAAACTATTAAAATGATAAATTATCCAGAAACTCTGAAGCTGTGTTTAATTAGAGCTAACTTCTGGACGGTTAGCTAGGCTGTTGTTTAACTGTGAACTGCGTAATGAATGTGTTCTTGACTAGTGTTTTATAATTAAATTTGTGAGGAGCTGATTCGTACAAATACACAGTGCACATTTTTGCACTCTGCAGTGATATTAATTTCATGGTTAATGAAGTTTGCGTTCTTAAATTGGTATTTAACAAGGTCTTATCTGTGTGGATTTTGTTGATGAAATGAAAAATCAGGTCTGCTTTCTCATGCCTGCTGGTAGGAAATGCTTCTCATTCTCAAAGATTCTGGATTGCAGCAAAACATGTTCCCTACAAAACTTAGCATGTTAAATCTCACTGACAGGCTGAATATAAGCTGGGACCTTTCAAAAGACTGCCCCTGCAGGTGGTGTGGTACTGGGATGAAGTTTTAGGTCTAATTGGGGGTAATTAAACTTGTTCATGCTGTTGCTCAGGATACTGAAGACCTGATTTTCTACCGCTGATCCTGAATCACACATTTTATATATATTTGTTGTCATAACCTTGTACATACCTGTCATATGTAATGAATGTTGAGGACGCAAGCACGCTAAAATGGATTCACAGTTGAAATTCCTCATAGCTCACATTCATGGTTCAGTTTCACAGTTCACAGCAGTCCTGATCTAGAGTAGGAAAAGGTTGCCCCAAGGAAGATACTAAACTTGGTTTTTGTATTGTTCCTGATGGGTTTTTTCTCCTGAGGTTGCTGCTTTTTTTTTTTTTGTTGTTAATCACATTTTTGTAATTTGAAACGTTTTTGCTTTGGTCTTAATTTCTATCACATTTTTGGCTACCTGATAGACTAAAACCAACCATTCCTCCTCTTGTAGTGATTAATGTATGTTGGCTCACCTGATGGAAGAGGAACACAGTGCTGTTTCCTTGTTTTATCTGGTCGCCAGGCATTAAGTGGAGCTCAGGAGGACTTGGGAAGCAGCTGGCCTGTGAGCTGCAAGGTGCTCAGGACAGGAAAGTTAGTGACAAGGAATTTAGCATACACTTCCTCCCTCTGAGAGGTCTTTTGTGCTCCACTGGCACTGGTGAAACAGATGAATGAATGGAACTAACTCAACGTTATAGGTGAGAGGTGAACTAGAGAGGGGATTTTAAGCATTTCAAATTTAACACTTAAGTTTTAAAGGACTGACATCAGTTTGCTAACTGGTAAAACTGAAGAAATCATTGTCCTAGGCCTGAATGCTTAGAACTTGTTTGTCTTATCTATTTTGGGCACGGTTGCCACGCACTTTGAATGAATACTTAAAAAAAACAGCCTTTGCTTTTTGTTGTTCCTCTCTAGTTTGTTGTTTTCTTGTTTGTTTGTTTTTTTCCCTCCATCTGATCTTAAAAACTTGAGCTTTCTTATGGCACTGCATTTTTAGTGCTGGCATTAGGTTTTGGTGTTGTGACACTTTGATGAAACTGTGGTGAATGTTAAGAGGTAGAAGCTTTACCATTGTGGAGAATACTCGTGTGTGTGGAAATTATTACACGTTTTCATCCTGATTTCAGAAATTTAATTTATGCAGTAAATACCTAGTTGTAATATAAGTTATATCAAAGAATTCTACCTGATTGACTGCTGACTCTCCTGTGATATTTTGTCGTGTGTAAAGAGATTACTTGAAAGTAGGCTGTGTGTCTTTTGTTCTTTTTAAAGCAGTTGGCATTATGTGAAATGTGTCTTGTTTGCAGTTCAGTACTTCAATAGTTTCAGCAGCCTAGGAAGAATGAATCTGGTAAGCAAAGCTATTCAGAGCTTAAATGGACTCTGAACTTACAGTGTACGTCTGCCTTTGCTCTCCTTGATTTAATGTATTTGCTGTTTATCGCTTTGTACATATGGAAACATGGTTTTCCTTTTACGTTCTTTTGGGGTTTATCGGAACTTATGTTTTGGGTTTCCTTTCTGCTTTTAAAACTGCTGCAGTTACTGGCTTAATGAATATTTTAATGAATGATGAGTGAGTTTGTAGCTGTGCTTTGGCGGCTCTGTTAGTTCCCAAGAGCCAGTTTAAAACATCCAGCTTGAATGACTTTGTTCATTGATATCTATTGTCATACTAATAGTGTTAGGAAAGCTTCATGTATTATTGAGTGATACTGTGAAGGCTGTACGTGAAAATGGTGTTGTGAATCGTAAATTGCTGCTTAGTGCACATTAATATGGATTGATTCTTGGTTTGTACTAAATAATTCATGTTTCACAAATGGTTCTTATTTTTACTAGAAAAAGAAATCCATTTGAATGCACTAGACTGTATTTTTCATCTTTCACTAGGTGTATGTATGGCATGGTAGGAACAGGCTGTCTCTTCCCCTAGCAACCCTCCTCCTTTTGTTAGGCAGTTGTTTAATAACACCTGGTTCCAAGTGTAAAAGCATTTGCAAGAGGGCTGTGTATTAAACTTCTAAAGCCAATCTTACAGAAACTTTTGGTACCGGAGGCCCTAGGTTTGCTTTACTTGAGCTGTCTCATCTCATACCTGTTGAGGAAACAGTAGCATATGGTTCTGTCTCAGGGTGGTGGGAAACTGATTTATTGTGACCTTCCGAATAGAGCACACCTTGACCAAACAGTGCTACGTCTGCTGAATTCAAGGGTAACAAGTGCCTGTCTCTTAAGACTAAATCTTGTCTTATAGCTTTAATATTTGGATAAATATTTCCAAAGCTACTTGTGCTATTTACCTTAGAGTTCTTAAAGCAGTTACTTGCAACTCTTTGTTTTTAGTATTGTTACGGTGTTGGCGTGTCTTCCAGGAAGTAAAGGGCTGAATGCTTTTGTTTACATAGTGTGTATTAAGTGCATTTTCGGAGCTCTGAAGTGCTGCTCTCTCTGGGGAGAGGTTAGCAATTGAGAGTGAAAACTTGGGTCTAATTCTTTATCTACAAAGTTAGTTTAGCTATTTTAAAAGTAAGCTTTACCTTTAAAAAAGAAAAAAAATGAAAAGCTTGATTACAGTGGCTATTGATGTGATGTGTCTGGACTGCCTGCTCTACTAAGACACATTTGTTTCCTTTATTGACAGCTGAGTTAATGCTTCTGTCAGAACCACACTATCATGTGCTACCAGGATGCATGAGATCAGCCTTGGTGAAATTCTCTTAGACTGAGTTGTGTGTGACAGGTAATATGATTTACTTGTGTGTCCCCCAGGCAATCTTTACAAGCTAAGCATTTGGACTTTTTTTTTATTATTTATTTTTAGCTTTAAATATATATGTGTTAAGAATAAAAAGCTCACCAACCTCAGGTAATGCATTTGTCTGCCTTTCCTGAAGAATCAACATAGTCTGTATATACTAAAGCTCAGGCAGCAGTATTTTTTTTCTGGTGCTGACTTGTCCTCTTCTCCCCTGCACTGTGAAGAGAAGCTTCAGTTTGTGATAACTGTTCCCTTTGCTATCACAAAACCTTTGTAGGGACAAAACTTAGAGATAGGCTTGTAGCTGGATGCAGAAGGAAGTGATTTTACAGAGGTAACTTCCAGCAACTGTAATTCTCCAATGTTTTTCTAGCAAACACTACTGCATATTTGATAAATGATGTGAAATCCGGTTTTGGCACATCATTTTCCCATCATCTTATATCATCTGTGTTGAGACAAAAGAACCCCAGTCATGAGATAGCTGGGCTTGGCATTCACACATTAACTTTGCAGTAGAACGAAGTCTCTTGTTCTCTGCTCTAACAAAAGTGCCCGTCAGACGCCTTTAACTATTGCAAAGCTTTTTTTGCTGCCTAAAAACTGTAGTCACAACATTATTCTCACTGATACCGTTGGAATGAAGAGGCTGGGATAAGATCTGCAGTTTTGCAGGTGCTGCGTGGCTGTCCAGGCACTGGGTCATTAGTCTTACGATATCTCTGAATAACTAACTAGCTGGGTCATTAAATTTTATTGTGTCTATGTTTCTTTAAGTTTCTCTCTGGATGACCATCTTTAAAAGACAAGTTCTTAATTACACACGTATCTCTGATACAGGGACACAATGGGATTAAGAAATGAGGTTGGACACTTGTATGGCTAGTACTGCTTCCTGTCTTACAGAAATTTTAAAAATGCTTTTTGCAGGGGAGGAAAGCCAGTGAGCTCATGCACTTCGTATAGTATGTCAGTCTTGAACAAGTAAAACTAAACAAAATTTTCCTTCCAGTAAGTTATTCCATAACCTTTCATCATTAAGAAACCATGGTTCCTGGTATCTTCAGTACAGCTCTATCAGTGGATGTAGCTAGACCAGTGTAATTACTGCTGTAGTATAATTGGTGTCCAAGAGTGCTGACAAATGCAGGTCATTAAGCAAAAATGTAAGGAATAATCTTGAAATTCTCATGTAGGGAAATAAACAGTAGGCTTTCAAGGTATCTTGTAATTGAGCGTCTCAGTTGTAGTCCGTGGGACATAGGAAGAGAAGGAAGAATTGCAGTAGGGCAAACACTGAATTACTAATAATACGGTGAATTTCCCATTTATTATCTGTCTTTAAAACAAGCACACCTCATACCCTACTGTTTTCCTTTATTATTTTTTCAACTATGAACATAGGGAGATGCTGAGCTCTTAAGTGTCAAAAAAGCTTTTGGCACCAAGTGATATGTGGCTTACATGCTTGTATACCTTTTTGTAAGGCATCATTTTAACGTGTTCTCATTAGACTTGTTTCTTGTAGAGCTATTTTAAGAAAGAAAAATTCTACTTTAGGGAAATACGTAATTTCTTATTCCCTCTTGGCTGCTACCAGGAAAATAATGGGGAGCAGATAAAGTGAAACTGCAAGACAAACCTCTTAAAAACTTTGCTTAGTGGAGAGGGAGGTAAGTTCAGACGTATGATAAAGGTCACAAATAATATTAGTTCACGGACAGTTGCCGTTCCATGGTAGTATGAATTTTCTGGAATTATTAGCATGTGTATACATATTCATAACAGACACAGCTTTCACTGTTGTGGGAAAAGCAGGGATATTAGCAAGCAGAACAGCATTTTTGATAATTTTCCCAAACAGAATTTTTTAAAAATTGAAATCTGGCCTGCAAACATAGTTGATTTTGCAAGGTTTTTACAGGGTTAGAAATTGCAGGATCACACTTATGATACATATGTTTCCCTGATAACCAGACCTTCTGAAAATAGTTCTCTGAGAGCAGCCATGTGATATTCTGCATCAAATTCCAGTTTGTATCCTAATGCTTGGCTTAGCTCTTCAGCTGTTACCCCTCAGAGAGTTACTAAAACAACCTTCTACCAGAAACTATAATACTTGTCTTCAATGTGGGAAACAATATGAATTCATATCGAAGGAACACTTCAAATCCCATCAGGCTTGTGCTATGAGGGCTGTGTTGGAAGATTTCTCTGGTTGCAACATGTTATTCTGGAAGCCCAGCAAAACCAACCTGTTGGAGGAGATTCAGCGCTTTCATGGTACAGTGTGACAGTGGTGTGGAAGCTCAGACTGCAGAGTGGAGGGGGTTAGTTAGCTGTATTTTGGTCATTGGCTCAAATCTTGGAGCTTCTAGGTATCGTGTCACAGAGATTATTTTTTTTTTAGATTTACAGACCCATTTTTGTTGGAAGGGGGCCCCAAATGTCACATGCTCCCACCTCCTGCTCAGAGTGGGGCCAGCCAATGTCCCTTTACTTGAAGCATTGTCCAGATGCATTTTGAAGGTCTGTGAGACTGAAGTCACTGCCCCTTCTCTCTGGGCAACTTTTCGCAGAGTTTAATTACTCTCATGGGGAATTCTTTACTTCTGTCATGCTGCAGTTTCTCTGGCTGCAACTTGTGGCCGTTTCCTTGTGCCCGTTGCCAGTGCATCTGCAAGAAGGACCCGATTCTGTCCTCACGGACACTGCCCACGCACGTGAGCAATTTTGCATGTGTGAGGTGCAAACATGGTCTTATCCTCCCTAACCTTCCCTCCTTTTGGTTCTCTCTTTCTGTTTGGCTAGCTTCGGTGCTGCTTTGCTGATGTCAGATGACAGAAATATGTAGGAGGTTTATGAAATGAAACATTTTGTCACATGCTTTCTCTTCAACCTGCTCTTGAAAAAGTTTTGAGCAGCACTGGAAATACAGGTTGAAAATCCCAGTTGTCTCATCAGAAGGGCGCTGTTATTGTAGACCGGCTGCAGAGGGTATCAAACACATTGAATATTCTTTAGCTTATTTTCCATTCTTTGAATTTCAAATTTATGAGCTAGATAAATCTTCGTAGATCTTTACTTGGATTGGAAAGATTCTTATTGTGAACTGCCAGAATGTGTGTCTAAGAAATGTAGTAATATACAACATGTAGAAACACTTCATACGCTTGATTTGGGTCAGTTTTGAGCTGATACAAGAGCAACCACCCGGAAACTTGGAGTTCTGAAGTGCGTGTTGAAGTCACTTCACATCAGCAAAATATTTCCTGTGGGACTCTTTGGGGGGATGATGAAGGGAGAGGAGGAAAGGTGGGATTCCAAGGAAAGATTCAAGTATTGCTTTTCATATTGACACTTCAAAGAGGTTTTACTTGATTTCTTACCTCTTATATATTGCCTTTATCATTCCCTATAAGTCTTCAGTTTCCTGAAATACTGATTGCTAAACTCTTGTCTTAAAGTAACTGTTAGATACCCTTCCATGGTACTCAAGCATTAATTATTCCTAGAATTTCAATGAAATGGAGAGACAACTTAATGAACTTGAATTTTGCATTAGCGATACTCTGCCTTCTATGCTTATCTATTATCTGTCCATCTGGCAGCTCACATGCTTGTTGGCAGAAGTGCCTTTATTTCCTTTCCTGAAAAATTCTGGCATTGAATCTGTAAACAAGCAGCACTTCTTTCTTCATTTATAATTCAGCATGAAATTCTGAACATTGTTAGTTAATTAATATTAAATATGGTGAATTTTTGCTAACGCAAGTGCAGGGCTCTGAATTGAAGCATATGGAGTGGTAGCAGCTCCTCGCCGTGTGAAGCTGGCAGATTGAGACCCATCTGGCAGCTGATACACACACCAGTGCATGTCTCCCAGCTTACGCTGAGGCAACACGGGCTGCCAAGAGAAACAGTGTCTACTATCGTGACATGTTTTGGGGGAGGGCAAATGGAAGAATTGCTTTCCCCTCCCCAGACTGATAGATCACAGAATCATGGAATCGTCCGAGTTGGAAGGGACCTCTAGATATCATCCAGTCCGACTGCCCTGCTAAAGCAGGATTGCCCAGAGCACATCACTCAGGACTGCATCCAGGCAGGGCTTGAAGCTCTCCAGAGAAGGGGACTTCACACCCTCCTTGGGCAGCCTGTTCCAGGACTCTGTCACCATTGCTGGAAAGAAGGTTTTTCTTATATTTGAATGGAACTTCTTATGTTCCAGTTTGTGCCCATTGCCCCTTGTCCTGTCACTGGGAACCACTGAGAAAAGTCTTGCTCCAGCATCCTTCAAGCACAGAATCATAGAATTACAGAATGGCAGGGGGGTGGAGGGAACCCGTGGAGATCGCGCAGTCCAACCCCCTTGCCAAAGCAGGTCCACCCAGAGCAGGCTGCAGAGGAACGTGTCCAGGTGGGTTTTGAATGTCTCCAGAGACGGAGACTCCACCACCTCTCTAGGCAGCCAGTTCCAGTGCTTTGTCACCCTTGAAGTGAAGAAGTTCATCCTCATGTTTAAATAGAACTTATGTTCAAGTTTGTGCTCGTTTCCTCTTGTCCTCTCACTGGGCAACACTGAAAAAAGACTGGCCCCTTCCCCCTGGCACCCACCCTTTAAGTATTTATAGGTGTTGATCAGATCCCCCCTCAGCCTTCTCTTCTCCAAATTCAAAAGACCCAAGTCCCTCAGCCTTTCCTTGTAAGAGAGATGCTCCAGGCCCCTCATCATCTAACCTGCCCTAAACAGAAGCTTTGTTTGAAAAAATGTGCTGGTTTTTGGTTGCAAAACTGATGAATTAATAGCAAGTGTGCTATGGATGCTGAACTCACCTGTGTGGTTATCTGCAGCCTGCCAGTGTTTTGCTCAGTTTCCATACTGGGAAGGCCCCAGCTCCCTGCACCCACACAGAAAAGACTCTCCCTTGCTGAGGGAGAAGTTAAATTGCTTTCAACTGGAACCACTCTGCTGTGGTAGTACGTTGTGCTGGGAAGGCAGTGTAACCCCCTGTACTGTATGTAGGAAAGTACCTGGCAGTTAACTCGTGTGTCAGATATACCTGATGTTCACAGACACAGAACTGCAAGAAAGCAGGCTGAGAAAACAGCCCTGTTTCCTATGGATCTACTGGGCTGCCGTGTGTGCAGGTACATATTAATCAGGTGGCAATTCCTAAAGCCTTTAAACAGATGGTCTCATTTCATTTGGAGAGGGTAGAAGTTTGTAGTGTGATCAGCCATTTAATACATTCCTGAAAGACACCTGTAGAGGCTCTCAGAGTTAACTCTCCTGTTTAGTGTTAAATCAAGTTAAATGTTATGTTGTCAGAATTGGCCAGAGAAACACAGACCTTCTAAGATCTTTTCTCAGTATGGATAAAATTTGAAATACTGTTAGTTGAATTGGCTTTGAATATCTTCTTCCAAAGTGATTTTTTTTATGAATACTTCAGAGAAAGAAACGAGACTAGAGGCTTATTCAACTTCTTCACAGTAATATCAGACAAAAGCCTAAACTTGGAAATCCCCCCTTTCCCCCCAACTACGCAAATCTTACCAGTTTAATTTCTATTTTATCTGCAGAAAAACATCTTGTACAAACTCCACAGTAAGTTGAAACTTCTGTTTCTTGCATTTATTTTGCGATGCTTTGTGGCTTCCTGTTGTTGTGCAAAAGTGTCAGTAATTAAAGTAATCCATAGCGTGACTGGGGACAGCTTGTCATAAACAGCAAACTGGTTGATTTAGTTGGGGGTTGCTCATTTTTAACAGAAGTTTTATATTTATGGCATGCTGTTCACAGAGAAAACTGCTGGCAAATGTTGCTATTACAACTTTATCTTTGGTGTAAATGTACAGTCTTTTCCTCTTGTCACCTTTTAATTTCTTATGGTTGTATTATATGGGCGTGAAACACTTTCTGCTGTTAGAAGCAGTAACAGGACAGACAGAAAAATGGCAGGTTGGTAGCTTGGTGTTCCGTGCAAATGCTGTCCCTCTACTTTGGAGGTGAATTTTTATTTGTCTTCTTTATTTTAAGGCATTGGGGTAATTATATTAATGCTGTATTGTATGAGGATGGTTGGCTTTGAGGAAAGTTGCCTTGTGAAAAAGTTGTTGATTGGTTCATAAACCGAAATGTGCTTTAAAGGCTTGTAAGTTAGGTGAGCGTTACTGACATACAGCATCCTACTTGAAACTTAAATTCATTGCTAGTATCTGGAGAAGCAGGTTGAAATGGTTATTGATGTTTTGCCTGACCTATACCTGCTATGGTTTGTGCCTTTTAAGACAGAATCTTTGAAGGGGAAGAGGGGAATTGGGGCCTAATTTTATTATTATTATTAAGAGATAATTTCTGAAATAAGAGCCTAAATAATAATTTTTCGAGACTTATATTGAAGGAATTGGTGAATGACAGGGAACTTTGGATGGAAAGAGGAAGTAAAACCCGTGTGTAAAACACATCTGTAGTGGAAAGGTTTTCCTTTACCCTGTCTGTTCTGTCTTTGGAATATATAAGGAATTAGCATCTTGCAGCTGTAACAGTCAATAAATCTGTGTTATGACATTAGATCAGGTCCAGCAGAGGTGAGGCTGTCGTGGTTCCCTACCCCAGGTGTCACCCTTGGCAGGGCTCAACGTATGGTCCCAGTAGGGAAAAAGGTTTTCTTGTTCAGAAAGGATTAGAAATGGGATTTCTGAAGAAGGTAGAAAAAACTGCAGATCAGACAGTACAAGTGTATGGACCAGCCACTGCTTTTATCCCCTTGGAAGGGACCTTAAGATTCGTCTAGTTCCAACCCCCCTGCCATGGACACTTGTTCCTCCTTGAGGTTCCTCCTTGAGTCACCTAGATCCTTCCCGTTCCCTGCCTCTAGTGAGTCTTGTGCAGTCCCAAAATGCTTGTCCCCTGCATCCCGTACCTGTCCCATGCTCTGATGTGCTGACCACCTCCCTGCCAAAGGGGCTCCAGCACTGGCTCCCTGGGATGGACCTTGCCTCTGTCTGGTGGGGCTGAGGCTCTCCTGGGACAACCATCCCTTCCTCTCAATCTGTAGTTTGTGTTCCTCTGTCTACCTTTGGGTTTCTGCTCCTCTGGGCTTGTGGGGATGGACCTGGGAATAGCTGGCAAGGGTATGATCAGACGCCCCCTGCCATTGCCTTTGTGCTCCTTTGTGGATGTGCTTTGCAGCTTCCTATGAGATACCAAACAATTTGTTTTACGAGCTGTATTGAGATTGAAACTGTCAAATTTATCTTTTTTTTTTTTTTTTTTGCCTTTTTGTAGTTGGCGTTAATTTGAATACTGGATTTCTGGATTTTTTTAGTATGTTAACAAGTCTGTCCCACTTTCCTTTTGCAATTCAGTTTTCCCTCAAAAGTCTAATTTGTTTTCTATAAAATAAATATTCTTTGTCAGAGTATATGTTTGTCCTGTTACCAATTCACTTGATTTATTTCTGATATTATAGATTGCCCCTATATTGTGAGAATACTTTCCAATTTGACTTTTGGTTCCTAGTGAGCAAGAGAAATGTTTTTTTTCTGACACCCACTTTACTGACAGAAATTAGATTTTCTGGATGGGCGATCATAAAAGCTAAGCCCAGTGAAAGGGTGGTCAGTAACAGTGTTGTGTTGGCAGTCAGGGGATGGATCTGTAGGAGCGTGAAGATGACGGAAAGGAGCTGGTTTCTCTAAAAATGTATCCTTAGAGATTGATAAATGCAGTTGTATAAGATACAATTTACAAAAAAAAAAAACAACATTTCTGCAAGATGACTTGCTTTTGCTTTTCTTTACTTTTTGTGGTTTGGGAGTTGCTGATTGTCTTCAATTTTCTTTTTTAATTTTTTTTTTTCCCCTCAGTAAAACGCTTCAGAGAACCAAAGCATGAAAGACGTCCCTGGAGGATATGGTATGTTTTTCCGTGCTTTGCTCTTAAATATTTTTTTTTTCTTGCCTGTTTTAGAAATTGAAGGAGTGATTGTTTGCATACGATAGTTAAAAGCGGTGACAAGAAATTGGTGACTGTGAGAGAGAAACAGAAAAGTTACTGAAATACATGAGTCAGTGAGAAGTTACCTTCTGTGAATTTCCCTGCTAGTTCTTTCTTACTAAACACTTCCATGAATCTCTACTTCAGATTCTTTTCCGTGTTTGCTTATGTATTAACTAAGTTCAGACATACAGCTTCAAGTTATGCTTCCTCCTGAAGACAGAAACTTACAGTTACACCAAGATGCATCCAAACATCTACAAACTTAGAGAAGCCTACGAGAAACTATCAGCTGGGCTTAAACAAAATCCCATGTTCTGTAGCTATACTGCCACATACAAGAGAGATAACAGTATGGTAAAATACACGAATAGAAAAGCCATAAAAGAAGACAAGTAATTAACAAATATTTTTGGTTTTTATTACTTTTTAAAAGTTGCTGGGTTGTAGCCACATCAACATAACTTGTACTAGTTCTGAGGCTGGTATAAATGTTAAGCTGTTGTACTAGTTGTTGAAGACTTCAGTGGCTTAAAATCATCTTATACAATGCTGCTTTTAATAACTGGTCCTGCCCTTTATTTTATTTGAACACTAAATACAAAATCTTTGTGTGTGACAGTCTACCTCAGCCTGAAATTCTAAGTAATGCAGTGATATCCTTTAATTTTTAAGCAAAGAATCTTGTTCTAGGACTTGATTATTGTTATTTATAGTACAGTGTGCTGATTAGATAAGAAACTCACTGCCTTCCTGCCTCATCTCCAATGCGCTGCTCTTGATGTCGTGCAAGGAATGCAAGAAAATAAAGTTTAAGACACAATTGACAGGGAGGAAAGATGAATTTGGACATAAAAAGTTGTTTGGATCTGTTGGGGTGTTTGGATCCTTTTAGACAGTGAAGCAACAGAAAAAGTGGGTGTTGGCCTGTATGAAGGACAGTCTTGTGTACAGAACGTTTAATGAAACATCCACTGAAAGTTTTAATTTTGTGCAAAGGATGGTGATAAAAGAATGGTAAGGGCTGGAGTCTATAGTGTATCAGTACCTAAAGTTTTTTGTGTTTTCCCTGTAAGTAGCAAACTATTTTCTCTCTAACTCTGTCATCTGCTTTGGAGATAATGCTTTCAAGGTTGCAATTCTTTTGTAGCGTTGTCTTAGCTGTTGTACTTCAGATAAAATTCAGTGAGACCACTTAATGCTTTCACATGAAAAATATGTTGGCTTTTTAGCGAAATACAACGGATAAGGGAGTCATTAGCCAGCTATTAAACTGTTCACAAACAAGCACATGATGAGGGTTTTATTTTTGTCTGTGCCATAAACTTGCTAAAAAGGCATAAACATAAAAGGACTGAAATATTTAGCGAGGTCGGGATACACATTGTTTACAGGAGGTTATTAAAGACTTAGCAAGCTTTAGGGAGGATTAGCTCTTGGATAATGCATATGATACCAAGAGGATATCCCTAGACTTTGCATTTACAGTGGTAAGGTTTCAAGTTAGTATGATACGGTTTATTGTTAGCAATATTCAAGGGGAAAAAAGAGGCAACATTTAAAATGGAACATTGTTCAATAAGCTAAATACCATGACACGTCATCATTCTGGTGTTCTCATTTGAAGAAAAAAATAATTACTGAATTGGAATTTTATATTAAAATAAATTTGCAATGTCTGACTGTCTTATAAAAGTTGTGTGTATCTTAAAAACTGTTTTTACTCCTTTACAGGTTTTTAGATACTTCCAAGCAAGCCATAGGGATGTTGTTCATCCACTTTGCAAATGTCTATTTATCAGACCTTACAGAAGAAGACCCTTGTTCACTGTGAGTGTGAAATTTCAGAATAATTGATCTTTATGGTAGTTCTGAGTTGAGTTTGTTGGTGTGTATGGACGATAATGAAAGATAGAGCTGAGAAACCAATTTTCATGGTAAAAACTTTCAAAAAACTTTCAATCACTTTCAAAAACATGTGGTTTAAGCTTAGTTAATTAAGGATTAGAGTTATGTTCTTTCAGTTCATGGCTGGGCTGTATATAGATATTTTACACAAAGGGTAAAATATCTATATTTTACTTTACACAATATATTTTACTTTACACAAAGGCTGTATATAGATATTTTACATAAAGTAAAGATACTTTACACAAAGTTACTCTTACTACTACTTCCTTTCCAGTTAATGAGCCAGGACTCGGGATGCACAGTGTAATGTGAGGCTGTTTACTGAAGGAGGTGCTAGGGACCAAAGGAAGTTAGTGTGAAGTGGTGTACACTGACCTCACGCTGCACACCAGTCACTGCAGCAAGGCTTTAATATACATTCAGATTGCTTTCAGGGATAATTAGCAAAAATCATTCTTCTTGTATTTTCCTACACTAGCTACTGCACTACTATTTTCATTGTGTTAAAAGCGGGAAATCTTTCTAGGTACCCAGGCAGGTAGTACAAAAATTGATTTTGCAATGTCACACTTGGAGCAGTGTGACTAAGTAGATAAGCATTTCACTGCAGTGTATTAAACCTGAAGATCTTATGACTAAGACCCTGTCAGGCTCTTTACAGGAGCTCCTGAAGCAAATGGTAATTGTTTGGGTTTGTTCTTGATTGAGCTCGTGCTTAAAGAAGCTTACGGGTTCCTGGTAATAGGAGCTGTGAAATTCCTTTTAAAAGCCTAGTAATTTGCCCTTTAAAACCAATCCAGTTCCTTCAATGGCATCTGCTCACTGTTGTCCTTTGGTAAACAAAGGAGCTTCACAGCTCGAGGAATATGCTTCTGTTGCTTCACAAGCCTGTTTTATTTCCCTTATTCCTCCTCGGTTTTTTCGTGTTCCTACGTGCCATAATTGTGCAAATAAAACACTACTTCTCTCCCCACCACAAAGCATTTTGGTAGCAGAATTGTGTTTATTTTCACACATTAACTGTAAAGTTTAGGTTGTAATTATGACAGTTGCAATAATACCAGGCATAATTGTAGGATTTTCCTTGCTTGCTGATGTAAGAATTTCCTGATAGATTTAAAAACTGGGAGGCACAAATTACTTTCATTCAATTTTTATGCATTAAAGTGTAGATTTGTGTAAGCTAAGCAAAGCATGTGTAAAATTGCCAGTGTTTAAAGCTAAAGCTCAATAGTTTATTTACAGTATTTTAAAATAACTTTGTGCTGTGCTCGGAGTTCTCGTGATAAAAGGTTTGCTATCATGTGTTTTCTTCTGCATACTTTAATATAGTCTATATGACTTTGTAAATACTACTTTTCATGTCAATGGAACATGATACAAAACAGGTGAGAGGATGAAGAAGAGACTGTTATTTGCTCTTCTCAGGATAACAAAAATGTCTATGTGGAGCTGTATCATTTTCCAGACAAAGGTGCAGGTCCTCCGTGGTAGCAGAAATAGCATTTTGTATCAGCCAAAGCCACTTGTCCTCTCCTGGGAAAAATGTATCTTAAGTGTGTGTAAGTGAGCAAAAGCAATATTTTTGACTTTGACTTTAAATAATCATTTTACTCAGCAAATTCAAACACGAATAGTTTTCTGTTCTTTCCTGTTTTGTAGTTTTTGGAGTTATTTTTATAACAAGACCAGAAAATGCAGTTTTAGAAAACACAATGGTTCAGAGCTTGTAGAGAACTACAATTGGAAGTTGTCATTTGTTGGTTTGGGAGGGCAGTGCTATAATTCAGGCAGGTGTGTGATAGTATTCAAGCTGATAAAACATCTGTTAAAACACCTCGATAGGTTGTTGTTTGAAGAATTTTAAATAGATAATGCAAAGGGCTTTCTTTTCTGTAGAGGAGGTACTCTGCTGCCTGTGGGCTGTACGTGGGGCAGTTTGTGTGAACCCCAGCCTTTCACTCCTTGACCTGACTGAGGCAGCAGCTCATTGGGGTGGTGCTGGTGCCAGAGCAGGGGTGGTTACACATGAGCAGGAGGGTTTCTGCAGCGCAGCACAGGGCCAGCTGGTTGCCTACATGTAGTGAGCCTGATGTGCTGGGGAATATTGGGCGCGCTAGGCCTGTGCTGTGAGTTGTAATGTGATGTGAAATAGATGTTGGCACATCTACTCTCACTGCTCCTGATGGCTGCCTCCCTCCTGCAGACTTACAGCAGCCCCTTGTGGCCTTAAGATGACTCATGTAGACTTGTAATTGCTGAGTTTCTGATTGGACACACAACTATTAGAAAACAGCTGTTTTTTTAGAAAGTTTGTGGATCAGTCTTGGCTGAATCACGACACACCCACCTCATCTTTATTTTTGAGCCGTTCTTGAATGGGATTTTGAGGGTGAGAACAACCCTTCCTTTACTGTTTTGCATGTATTTTGTCTTCTCTTTCCTCTTTCTGATACTGTTTTGTCCCCATGGATTTCTCTTTGCAGCCAGCAGACATCCACAGATCTCTGATCTGCTATTTTTATCCCTGCAGATAAGTTCCTATAAACTCTGGAGTTTACCTCAAGCATTTGGAATTACTAAACAAGAAACTCAGTAACAGGGACTTACATGCGTCTTCTGGCTGGCTCTGTCTCAGCTGCTATTTTGTTCAGCTAAAATTTGTGATAATAAATAAACCAAAATGACTTATAAAATGCTCTGAATTTCAGCTGTACCGCTTAATGAACCCAAGAATTAATTTGAAACCAATAGTAGTCTATAGTTTCTTGGAAGCATAGGTAAGATCCCAGAAACTCTTCTTGAAGCAAAATCAGTAGTGCAGCAGCTGGGTGTCTGCTGAAGTGTGGTTTGGTTTGTTCTTTTTCTGAGAAGACTTGTTCCTGATTACTTCAGGCGTTTATTGGACAAGAACTGAAGTGTGAGAAAGTAAATTTTTTTTTTTTTTTTCCCGACACTATATAAGCTGAAATTTGAGCTAGATAGTGACTGTACTCTCTAGGCGTGGTGTTCCAGTGCTCACCCCTCCTCTTTGAGGCTGAGAGAGGGGGCTCCCTGAGCAAGAAAAACTGTCTGGTCGTGGTATCTTTCCCCCTGACAGTGAGAGCATTTTGGATTGGTTTTTGGTTTGTTTTTTTTTTTTTTACTTTCAAATTCCTTGACATGTCTTTAAGATCATGTCCCTTTTTTTTTTCCTTTTAGTCTTCTGGTTTTATTCAAATGCCCTTTTTCCATGCAGAATGAACTGAGCAATGGTAAAAAGGAAACCTGGTTTTAATTTAAAAGAGTAAAATGAATATTGGAGTTTCTATGAAGTATGCATATGCACACACCCGAGTTCATGAAAATAGAAGTTGAAGCTTAACTTTAAGGACAGAAACAAAATATTAAGTCTCTTCTGAAACTATTTAAATTTTAGGGTAATTATATTATTGCAGAACTGGGTAAATGACTATTCTCAATACTCTGGCTTCTCAACATATGTGCAGATCTTTTATCAATCGTGGTATTAAAATCCTTGCAGAAAATGGACCCTTACTCCTTGTTTTTCCTTTCAGGTACCTTATCAACTTCTTGTTAGATGCCACATTAGGGATGCTGTTGATCTACATTGGGATACGTGCAGTCAGCAGCATTGTGGAATGGCAGCAGTGGGAGTCCCTTCGCTTTGGTGAATACGGTAAATGTTCCTGTTCTTGCACTGAAATAGTTTTCAGGATAGAATCTCAGAATATTTCAGTTAGCTGTTAACTCATTTTGAAATCATTATACAATTATTGTAGTGGTCACTTTAATATTTCATTTGTCGCAAGGTTTCTTTTAAGGTCTCTATCACAGCATGCACCTTCTGTGTTAGAAAGCTCAACAAGTCTCTTAAGCATTTAGTGAGCTTAGAACAATTGCTTGAGTATTTATTTTTTTTCTGAGTGATTGAACAAATTACAATATTGGCTAATCTCATGGAAAAAATAACTGTCATAAATTTACTCTGAATCACTTCTAAATAAACAATAGCTGGAAGGTCATTTCCTAGTAAAGCTTTCACTGAGCCACATGCCGTTGTCTGAAGATACGGCTAAGAGTTCTGCCAGCCTTCTTTAAACAACCACATACCTTTAGTGAAGAGAATGGCAAGAAGGCCTGTGCTTGTCCTCAAGTAACAATAACTTAAAGCCTGCACGTAAGGCTTGTGTCACTGATAAAAGATGCATAAGCCTTTCGTACAAGCTGAGGGACAGACTAGTGACATCACTTTTATGTGAAGTTGTGGGTTTTATCTTCCGTTACATTAGCTGCAGAAGTCCACTGATCTGCAGGAATTGTGGATTTGCAAATGCAGTTGAGCATTGTACATACTCAACATCAACATTTAATTCTGCGCAACCTGTTGTTTTCAGATTGCTCAGTGTGGCTGGATGGGAATGGAAGTTCTGGATAGATGCTAAAAATTACATTTGATGCCCCTTGAGATAGGAATGAGGAAGAGGTTGCCATAGAAGACATCTATGGCTCTTCGTCAGGGAGAAAAACAAACAAGAAAACCTCTGGTTTGGAAAAATAAAATTAAAATAATGTTTACCTAACAAAATAAAAGCTTTTACAGCAGTTCCATCATTATCATTGGTAGATTTTTTTGTTTTGTAAGTTTCTTTGTTTTTAATGATTCTAAGTGGCTGACAAAATTAAGAATAAATAAATAAATAAAGGCATTTTCAACTTGAAGTGCTTTAAAAGCTTGGGAGGTTTACAATTAAATCAAATAGCATTAAATGCCGTTTGCTTTGTCAGAGTTTTAAAATAGAGATGATGGCAAGCATCTGTCTTAGGAGTAATAACTGGCTAAACCAGTAGGGCATTTTTGATAGATTTATGTAAATTTAATGTGTATCTCTTAGGATAGCCTTTATGACCATTTTAGCTATTTAAATCAGCACTGCCACAACCCCATTTATCTACTGGTTGTTTTTTCTCCTCCGCATGCAACAGCCCAATATTTCCACTCTTTTTCCTTGGACTGGTGCACATCTCGCTCTTCAGGGAACTGTTTCAGAGAGCTAAAACATCAGAAAATTTACCATATGTAGAAAAGTAAATAGTTCCTCCGGATCAGTCCTCAGACTTGGGCCTCTGAGGGATTAGGTAAGCACCAGTGCCCAGGGGAGGGGGAAAGGGCAGGGAAAGAACTGAGACATAGCTGAGCTGCACCTTCTGACTGAGCTTTGAACCCTATTGCCCCAAATCCCTTTTTCTGATTGTTGATTTGGCTTGAAGCCGTTTAAGGATGTTTGAACAGCTTTCAGCCCATATAAAACTGGCTTTCCACTCAGAGGTTAAAAAAACCCACCAAACTTGGCGTATCTATTACGATTATAGGTAGGTACTTGTAATCATGTCAAATACTAGATTTGATTTCTTCCCAATGGCATTCTGTCTTTTCTTGTATAATCTGTTCTCTCCCATTTTAATGTCCTTTTAATAATAAGCAGTCTGTATGAATGGGAAGATGGGGGGAGCATATTCGCTCTCCTGAAATTTGTCTCTACCGTATTGACTTCCAGAATGAATCTGTTTTTATTTTAGTTAGTTCTGAGGCATCTGTGACTGGTAACTAAGCTCTTGAAATCTACAAATGAACTTGTTCCTTGTCATGCTGCGGAGATGGTCTGCGAGTGATCTGTTACTTTCTTTTGAGTTAGGAGATCCGAAATGCCTAAACTTGTTTATCAAGTATTTCTTCTGTCTGCATGTGTGTGCATAGGTGATATATGAAGTTACAGAAGTCCTCTTCACTTACTTGTTACTTCCAATATCAAATAATTTCATTAGTAGCGAACTTTCTTTTCTGAATCTTTATTAATGTGCTGTCTTGACCTTAGTATGTTGGTTTCTTAATCAAACTATCATAAGGACTATTAAAAAGCATATTGTGAATCTGTGTTTCCATTAGTCGCGTGGGAGAGGTTTATGGTATAGAAAGAACTAAAAAGCAGACGAAAAGTTATTAGTAATGGCCCTGTAGTAAGGTTAGACCCCGTGTAAGAAGTCTGTCTAAAAAGGACAAGTTGCATTGGATTGTTTGCTACCCTCTTCTGTTACGCACTGCTGTTTTTTCTGAGGCGCACACCCTCATGCTACCATTTTATTTAAAAGTTTTCACTGTGGACCTAAGAAACTCATGTCTTATTTTTCATAAAATTCTTTAAAATACATAACTTACCAAGGGAGGGTAGAAGAGGGGACTAAAATGCAATCCTGTGGGGTCACAGATGTGTTTAGATGTAGTACTTTGAAGCTGAACATTTATCACACGTGGGTGGTGAGGTCACTGCTCGCTGTAGGGTATCAGACTTGTGGCATTTTATCTGAAGTAGCAAAGTTGAATCCTCAGCTTGGAGATCAGTGTGATTTCAGTTTGTTTGTAAGTGTAAGAAAACAAACAAGAGCCTCCCCTACCAGAAAAAATTACACCCAAGTCACTTCTTGTGATTGAGCGATGTTGTTTGTGTTTCTAGAGCCTAAATAATCATTTGTCTCGAGTTAATTCTTACTGTGAGCTCATTTCCCTTCTTAGCTCTATTACTTGATCCCTGGTGATTCATTACTTGAAGCTGTCACAAAAACAGCAGTGTCCTGCTGGTTTTGAAAGCCTCTTCTTTATATGGAGGATAGTTTTTAAGCATAAACGCCTCAAGGAAAGAATGGATACCGAAATATCAGCATTCATAAATGATTGCTCTTTGTACAGCAAAACAGCACTGCATGCTGAGTCACAAACAAAGTAGCATGACGCTCCCTCAGGGTTTGTTTTTTCATGTCAGAATTTCTGTTTATTAAATTTGTATTCCTATTTCCAGGTTTGTATTTTCAGAGTCATTACATCAGCAGCTGGATTTTAATAGAAGTGCAGAATCAGTTAGTATATTTGAGGATGTAAAGAGGAGAAAAGCAGCCATGATCTGTACTGAAAAGAATGTTCCCTGCATTCTCCTTCCCGTCTTGTCTTAGGCTACTCTTATCTGCTGAGTAGAAAACAGGTGACTAAATCCATCTTGGTGACAATGAGCTCTTGGCAACTAAATCATCTCTTTGCTGGTCTTCACTTCTCAGATGGCAAAGCTTAGAATTTGTATTTGACGCATCTTTTTCCTCTAGCTCTTTGTTTGCAACTTGCAGAGCAGTTTGCTTATAGCTGTAGAGGATAGATAGCACTTACTTTAAAACATAAGATTTATTTTGGAGTAGTTCTGTGAGTTGGCATTTTCTTAAGGGCATTTCTCAGGATGTGAAGAACAGAGAGAAGTCACAGGATAGAGCAGCCCCACGTATTTTATGTGAGAGTCGTCTACAAACTTGCTTCTGCAAAGTGGCTGCTGACAGTATACACTAGTACAGACTAGTTTTCCATTGCCCAGCATTTTCAAAAAATGCTGCTGCATCTATCACTGCTGAGGGTTCAAAATTTTTCAGTTTTAGTCTTAATGCACTTTCCTTGCAGTAACAAGATTAATACTGAATTGCTAGTTTATTCTAGACATGAAATTTATACATGGCAGATATAAAACCAGAATTCAGGGGAGACTGTCAGAGATGTTAAATTAGAGCTTTATGGCTTCAGCATTAACTTTAAAGTTCTAATTTGAGTTTGTGTACTGATTTTTGAACTTACAGATGTCCCAGATGTTCTTGGGAACAGCTCCTGGGTGTGGTGATGTTATTTCTGCTTTTCCCTTTGAATTGTGTAGGTTACAAAACCGTAGTAAAAATTGTTTGGAAAGGATCTCCAATGGTCGTATAATCCAGCCTCTTGCTTAAAGGGACACTGTCAAAAGACTTGGCAAATCCAAAGCAGACAGCATCCCTCTTCTCCCCATTTGAGATAATTTGGTCAATGCAGTAGGGCACACAAAAATCCTCAAGTAGAATTTAATATACACAACTTCTATTTCCAGTCATGTACCAAAAAAACCAGCGCCCCTCCCCACAAAAGCATCCTGGCACAAAAGATTCATTGGTGATAGTGCATAATACTCTTCACACAGTTTCATAATTTTTGGACATACAGAATCTCATGTGACAGAGTTGGAATAGATGCAAAATTGCTATCTCTGTCTTTGCTTTTAGGAATTAAATACAGGTTTGAAAAGAGTTTAGTATAAATTCAGTGGTAGTCTGTAGCTAAAGCTAGGTTTGTTTTTTTTTCCTGTTTGCTACTTAATGAAGTAAACTAGAGAGTGCTAATAAAAATGAGGAGTATAAATTTCAAATTTAATTCTCAAATTTAACTCAGGTTTTTTGTCTTCCAAAGAATCACATTTGCTTAACTTTGAATTACTGGTGTTTCCCATTTCAATTTCTTACACAACAGAAGCCATAAACTGTAGTATGTAATTATAAAACTTGAACATTTTAACCATTTTCCTCTTGGACTTTTGAGCTCTTGAGTGTTTATCGCTAGCTTTTACTATAAAGCTTGGGGTTTTTTCTTTGTTTGGACTCCACTCTGGTTTATCAATTTCTCTTCATGGCATTTAAGCAGCAAACAATAAGACAGTAAGTCTCAAGATCACTACCAAGTATTAATTCTGAAAGCCTTTCAGAAACATTCCAGAAAAGGAAGTAGCAACTGTTATGCATTACAGATGCTCAAAGGCATCTGAATTTCCATTACCCATTATTCATCTCCAGGCTAAAAGTTTTAAGCTGCCTTCAAAGATGTTGTGGAGTGCTGCTTTAAGTTCACCTACAAAGCTTCTGAGCTGTGCTAGTTCTCTTTCCTTTTTTTTTTTTCCCCTCCTTGCTTTCATAGACTAGTAGTCTACACACGTTTTTGTGTTCAAATATTTGTCGTCTTCTACTTCTGTGTTTCCATTAAGTTTTCCCTTTTAAGAATGCTTAATACTTCATGGTAGGGGGCCAAAAATAACAACTTGATGAGAAACAAGTGTAATGCAACACTTTCATCAGGTTATGTAAATCAGTGAGCACATAACCAGGTACTGCTGAATCGGATAAAGTCCTGCCCTGTTCCATTTCTGATGCTTTTTGAAAGTTGGGTGAGGCTGAGGAAGGACTGAAGGTAACTGGAGAAGACACTTACGGAGGCTGTAGCTGTCCTGCTTCTTCTCATGCTGCTCTTGTAAAAAGTTTACTGCAAAGTAAAGTCAACCCTATGCTGCACTGAACCTTTCTTCTTTCTTGCAGGGGACCCTGTGCAGTGCAGCGCTTGGATGGGCCAGTGTGCTCTCTACATAATGATTATGACATTTGAGAAAACCATCATCATTATAGTGCTGCTTATACCTCAGTGGAAAGAGGTTGGTGTTTTCACAGCATCGTACAGACAAATGAATTTCAGGCAGAAGCTGTAAAGCAATAGACTTCTAACAGTGTTTCTTGATTCGGCTCAAGCATTGTAGCTGTCTGGCAGCGGCACCTTCTTTTGGTTTGGTTAGTATATGGCTAACTAGGCTCTGGCATCCATTGTGGAGGTATTTTATATACTGCATTATATAAAATTTTATTCTGTCTCCTCGTCTGAGTGCTCTTGAAGCTACTAAGTGGTTCTTCCTTTTGTTAAGTCTTCAACACTTACTTAAAGCTATTTTGTATTTCTTCTTGTAGTATTTTAAAGAATTTTCTTTGCCTGACCTTGTTGATATATCTAAAGTGTTGAAGTTCAGTAATTTGCAGTGGATTAGTGAAGCCATTGCTGATGATTGGATGAATATTAATCAAAATATAAATTTTGATAGAATCTGTGCAACATAATATTCAAAGTGATGGTGCGTGGTGTTATAGCCCATTAAAACCAGTCAGTTACCATTTTATGCTCTGGACTACTTTGGGAACTCTGTCTTCTCCCTACTGTGTATTTTGTGAAACACTGGTCTGTTTAAATTTCCTAACGATGGAACTGAAAACAAGTTCCTGGGGAGGAGCATGCAGCTCTAAAATGTTCAAGATGTTTCTAACGTAGCTCCTCAGAATTCTGTAAACACAAGTGGCAAATAGAAACTTCTTGCCAGCCCCGCTTACTTATCTGTGGGGATTTATAAGCTGTCCTAAATACTTTCCCTTTTCTTCAAAGCTGCCCTTTTTTGGTTCATATGAATTATTTCTGTAGCATTAGCTAGAACATGAACAACTGCACTCGCTAATCCAGCTCAGTGCATGTGCTGCCATGATATGAAATTAATCTGGTTTTTGTTTTTTCCTTGCAGGTAGCTTTATTGAATCCTATACAGAACCCCCAGTTGGAGCTGGCTATCGTCATGCTGATAGTTCCCTTCTTTGTTAATGTTAGTACAACTTGCACACTTTGGTGACATGTTTCCTTGGATATTAGTCCCTAAAGTGCAGTCTACCTTGGCGCTTAATTAATTTTTAAAGGGGAGGGGTGTTAAAGTATGGATGAAATGTCTGGGTATGTAAACTTTACAAAGCTGAAATCTGGTTGAACTAAGTAACCAGGTTCAGGAGAGGTGCAGAAATGCCTCATTAGACCTCTTTGGCCTGATGACTTCAGTAGAATGGATGAAATACTGATATAGAGAGTATAAAATTACGATGAAATTTGCTTTAGGAAACAGTTCGTCTGAGGATTAGCTGTGCTGTGAAGTATCCTGTGTCTGGCCATAGCTAATGGTGGCTGACCTATGATGGAGCAGAGGAAAAGGGCAAATGCACAGTCATCCTTCCCAAACTGTACTCTTCCAGCAATCTGGGATTTAGGGACTAGAGCCAGAGATGGTGGGTGTCCTTGCATTTAATATCTGCTGGTAATGCAACAGTTATTTTCTATCATCATGAATTTATTCAAGCATGAAATTTATCCTGAGAGAACTAAAACTCTTCACTGAGATCTCTGCTTGAACTGTTCATGTTTCTACATGAAGAGTCAATATACAATCACTCTGAATAGCAGCTACTTTTCTTATTTTCTTCTCTCCTACAAAAGATAAAAGTAGCTGTGTGCTAGAGCCTTTGTGTGATGTGCAATAAACCATGTGACTGAACACTTATACAATATTTTACCTGTTTGGCCAATTCAGAATTATTGTCAAGTTTTCCTAATTCTGTCCAAATACTGATGGGATGAACGTACACAACTCCGAGGAATACTGAACTGTCACTTCCCCTTTCTCTTTAACAGGCATTAATGTTCTGGGTAGTAGATAATTTTCTTATGAAGAAAGGGAAGACAAAAGCTAAACTTGAAGAAAAGGAAGCAGGACAAGATTCAAGAAATGGAAGTAAAGTCCGATACAGGAGAGCAGCATCACATGAAGATTCAGAGTCAGAAGTATGTAGAGTTAATTATTGCAACTGATGCAATATCCATCCAGTTCATCCCTCACGCCCTGGATTTCATTGTAACACTGTTCAACCTAGCTTTGATTTTCTGTGCACGTGCCTCTAACAGTAGTTCCCAGCATTTGCAGTTGAAAAACAGTTAAGAAAAATGGCATTGTTGCACCACTTGTGTTAGTGAATTTCCTTCCAGGTGAGCAGGAAGACATAGTAATGTATTTAAATGTCATGGGTGTACTGTTACAAATGCTTCTGGAAAAAAAAAGACAACACAGAGAATACAAAACTAATAGACAGTTCTAATTGTGAGAGGAAAATGGTGAAGGCAGCTTGCCTGATTTTGAAGTATTTACATCCTTGCCTTAGCATTATTCTGTTCTAAATAATACAAAGTGGGCAGTTTTCAGCTGAGCTGAAGAATGGGTGCTGTCTGTGAAGGTGAGCTGTTTTAGCTTCAGTTGGTTGGTGTAACTTTTCTGTGCTCTAGACAGCACTGTTCATGTGGGGTTTTCTTTAGTAAAACGACTGCCATATACCAGTGTGGATAAAGAGCTTGTATATTCTCTCTCATTTTAACAAGCTGCCCCCACTCACATGAAGATGCTGGAATCACTTCTTTGTGTTTAGAATCAGTGACTGTTGTAGAGATTAATACACGTGCATCCTTCTTTGAAGTTTGCTGGAGGTTCCTGATAGGATGTATGACAATGTTTGATAGTTAATGGCAGTAAACTCAAATTGTGTTTTATAAGCTCTTTCTTGAGTAAGGTGCTTTGCAAGCATCAAAAAAAAAAAGTGAAAGGTTAAAAGCAGAGTAAAGAAAGAGCATGACTTTGATCCATGTTACTCAGAAGCTGTAATTTGTTTTTAGATCCTTATTTCAGCAGATGATGAGATGGAGGAATCGGATGCTGAAGAGGACCTGCGTAGACTGACCAACTTAAAGCCCATTAAGAAAAAGAAGCATCGCTTTGGTCTGCCTGTATGACACATTCCCCAGCCTGTCTATGTGCAGGTTTCGTGGCAAAAACTTCAGTCAGTGGGTTTTAATGTTGCAGTTGCATCTTCCTTTTCATACAGACTGACTTAAAGGCAAAGTCTGCCAACAGAAGGCAGTCAGCTGGAAGATTTCCAGTCCAGTTGCACTACAGACACACTGACCAATTATGCAAGAATGTCTTTTTCATCATGTGTGAGAAACACGGTGTTGTTGTTGAGGAGCAGGCGCTGGGGGGATTTGTATCTGACATTTCAGAGAAGATCCTAGAGAACAGATCCAGCAATCTTTGACGTGTGGTTACCGCTGATACAGGTTAAGATGTTCTCCAAAAGGCATCAGAATCAACGAAGTTAAAGGAGTGTGTTTTATTACTAAAACTGGCTTTTGCAGCATAATTCCTAGAGCAGAATAGTTTATGGTTACAAGCTGTAACTTAATGTTATTTTTTTAAGTACAAATGTTTACTTGCTACCGGGTACCTATGGAACTAATAGGTGGAACAAAGATTTTTTTTTTTTTCCAAGGCTCCTCAAATCTATTTGACTATTTTATATTTAAGTTATATTTTCATACAGTTGTATTTAAAGATTCTCTTTGTCAGACAAAAGGGTGCAGTTCCCTTTTTCTGTGCAGAACAGGTCAAAAGATTTGTAATGAAAATCTTATTTATCCTCGTGTCGTAGTTTAAGACAAAGAGATTGCAAAGGGAAGAGCTCTCTGTCACTGCTGAAGTCACCAAATATCACTAAAAATGCAGTCCCAAGTGTGCTTTTGACCACATAAGTTGAAAATACCTTTTTTGGGTTTGTTTTTTGTTTTTTTTTTTTTAATAGGAGATGGTGTTTGCAGATTTGACAAACGTGCACTTTAGTGTATAACAAAAATCTGTCATGACAGGTTATTTGGGAATTGACTAACTATGGATGACACTACTTATTTCTGTTTGTGCAAGGCTCTTGTGCATACCTCTCAAATGACCCAAAAGAGATGGAACATTTCTTCTACTTTTCCTTATATAGGGTCTGCAGTGTTGGACCGTGACCTGATTGAAACAGTTGTGCTACAGTATTGCAAATAATTCTGTCCCTTTTTTTATTTGTTTGGTTTGTTTTGTTGGAAAAGCAATCTTCTATTTAATGTGATTTAAAAAAAAAAAATCATCTGTTTAATTTCCATAAAGTCTGATTATCCTTTGGTAGTGAGCAAAAAAAAAATGCCCAAGAGGTATGATGCAGTTATTACTACAGATTTTTTGTGATTTTCAGTGTCTGTCTCTTGATAACCCATGCTGATCTGAAACCTACCAGACATGTCTTCACTGACATCCTTTTGCTTTGCATATTTTTCTTAAATGATTGTTTCTGATGGCTTTCCTTGCGTAGTTAAACCTTGTGCAGAACAAGGCAATGTGTCAAAGAGGTGACAACAGACCTTAATTGCAAATCTGTTGTAGTATCTGGACGTGGGAAATGTTCCAAGCCTTAAACCAAACAGTTTCATTGGAAAACTGCTCAGAACTTTTTGAGATTTTTTTACATTTTTTATAGATTTACTAGGTCTTAATATGATTTGTTATCCAGACCACTTAAATGGGGTTCTTGGGCCTTAGTGAATACTGGACTGTGAGCTCCCTATTACTTATTTTCACTATTCCAGCATTCCTTTTCACTGCGGGGCTGCCGAGGTGAACACCATGTTTCCAAACTTCAGGTACACTTCCACGTGTCCAGCCGGCCAGAAGGGACGTTTTACTAAACCTGACGTTTGTGAGTGTAGTTGAGCCACCGACCTCTCTTACTGTGCACTGCAATGTAATAACTGCAATAAGTGTAAGTGCTGGTGTTTCTTAGAATCATAGAATGGTTGGAGTTGGAAGGGACCTTAAAGACCGTGTCGTTCCAACCCCCTGCCCTGGGGAGGGACGCCTCCCACTGGACCCGGTTGTCCTTTTAGACTAAATCTAGAAACAAATGACAGTGGGAACTTGTGTTACTCTGAAATGGGGGTGTGTGGGAGGATGGGGGAATGTCCCTAATCAGTGTTGCCTCTGTTCTGGGTTTTGGGTTTGTTTTTTTTCATTGATTGTGTGACTTGACTACTTACCACTGGGCGGATGCATATCTCCAAAAGCACAGTACTTCAAGGAATTCATTTTCATCAACAGAATAGTCTCATACAGCTCACTTTTCCAAAGGGATTTAAGAGCTAGGACTGGCTTTTGTTGCAGATGTCAGCATTTATTTTTTTAGCATAGGATTTGTTCTATTTCAGATAGTGAAATGAGGCTATTCAACATGTGCTTCATGCCACTGCACAGCCATCCCTGCCCTCGTCAACCATCAGAGATAACTGAGCAGTGCACACAAATTTAACTGTACGAGCTTTCCTTTTATCTTCCTTTTCCCTCTTCTTCTCCAGTAACTTAAATTATCAAAATTGTTTCTAGTTCTAGTCTCATTTTTAGTCTGTGAAGTGTCAGTTTAAAACTATGGCCTTAATCATGTAAAAATATTTGTTTTGAGCAGACCTCAAAATTATTGACCAAGTACAAAACAGTTAAAGCACTATGGAGCAGTTTCTTGAAGATGGCTGTAGCAAAGGTATACGAATGCCTAATTTTTCATGTCTTAAAGTGCTTAAATGTCACTTGGTTTGAGATTTTTATATGCCCAGCAAGACGATGTAGTAAAGCACTATGAGCCAAAGAGACAAGTATTTTAAATACCATGGTAGTAGCAGGAGGAGCAGATCTTCAGGAGGGAGGCCCAGAGGTGTGGGAACAGCTCTAGGTTTCTCTACTGAGATAAAAAATTTATTCGCAACCTTAGCCAGTAACAAAAATGGGTTCTTTTTCTATTCATTCTTCGCTATCATGTGAAAGAGATGGAAAATGTAAAATTGGCAGTTTTCCTCTTTGCGAGATAAAAATTTGAATTCTTGCAGACGGTGTAGGTAGGAGGAGTGCTCTTGGCTGAAGAGCTTGTATGTGTGAGAAGGAAGAATGTGCCTAGTGCTTCACTATGTCTTACTGTTCGTTGAAATGTATTGGCTGCACAGACTGAAATAAATTTTTCATAAAGAGTTGATCCAGTAATAGTGTTGCAGCATGGTGACATTTGCATTATCCTCAAATTGGTGCTCAAAATTCATGCCCGGTAGACAGACTTCAGGTCAACTCACAGCAAAGGTTTAATTCAGGCTGTGCTTAAAAAAAAAAGTGAGTCAGTTTAATGAAAATAAGCTACATGGTATATGCCAAAGTAAGAAAAAGGGATTGTAACTTAGAGAAGAGACAGAGTAGTGTTGGTGAAGATCAAACTTACCACGAATGGTCAACCTAAATGTATTAACTGTTCCTGGCATCCCACCTGTGACACATCTGTGTAAACCTAAAACACTGGTGTTGTCTAATACATGGTTTTCAAGTTCTGGCTTTCATACGTTCTGGTCCCCTTGTCTTACTTTAAGTAGGTAAATGCTGTATGTTCTTCTTGCTAACTACAATGTACTATAGCTTTTCTTCAGGGAAAACTCAGAAATTGAGTTGCAAATTAAAGCAATGCAAAGTGATCCCCTCCGTTGGGAGTCTGCTCCAGTCCCGGGGAGGGCGATGCGGGCTCTCGCGCTCTGCTGACGGCCCAGCATCACCTGGAATTTCTGCCACTGTGCTTGACTAACCCATGTTTGCAACTTTGCTGTGCTTTTAACAAGGGAAACCAGTAACAAAACCGAGTAAAGTTCAGCCACATCAAGTCAGAGTAGATCTACAGCATAGGCGTGCAAACTTTTTTGGGTAAAGTTTCCAGTTCAATTACTGAAAATGACTACTATGGTTTTACAAAGTAAAACTGCAGTATCTTTAAAAAAGGGACTCTTTTGTAGATGTTTTTGTCTTGCGTGGGTATCCGTCTCAAACTGAATGTTGGGTTTGTAAGTAAATTCAGAGTATAGCTTATGTCAGCAAAACCAACAGCTGTATTCTGCCGCCCTCTGTTTGGACCATATTGTTTAATCAGTGCTGTTACCTTTAACTTTTAAGGGTATCTGATGTAATTACATTGTATAATGGTTTACAATAAAGTTTGACTTATTACAGATTCGTACACTTGTTTTATACTTGCTGTGTTTAAAAGTGCATGTGTTTCAGTCTTTATAATGTGCCCTTGTAGGAAGCGGGTTTTGCTACAGAGTTAACTGTAGATCTCATTTTTTGCAGTCTCTTCTTAGTATTTCAACATGTTAATTTATCTTAATTAGCAAATGCCATTTCAGTTGGAGGGAGCACTGTTCTTACTGTTCACAACTAAGAATCCTTGCAAGCTCTTCTCAGATACGTTCCCGGAGGGAGGGTTTTGCCCTCTGCATGCACACACATGGAGAATAACTGTCTGTGTTTTCATATTGAAAATAAACACTCTGATGTGCAACCTGAGAACTCCTGAGATGGCAGAACATTGACCTGAGGCATTCTGGAGGGTTAAAATGCTTTAGCCACACAGCTGATGGTCACAGCCTGTTTTCGGCTTTTCAAGCAAAGCCAGACCTTTTGGATATTGGCAACAAGAACGTGTAAACGTATCAGCTCCTGAACTTCCCTCCCATGTCCTGCTCCTTGATAGAGTCATGGCCTAATTCAGTAACTTGTTAACCTGATTTATCTTCTGTTCCCCTTCTGGTTTGTTTGCAGCAGGCGTTAGAAATGCAAGCTGGGGAGAGATATGTGAGAATCCTGTTGAGAGGTTTGTTGGTGCTGTGCCCTGTGTCACAGAACTCGTGCAGTGCCTCCTTGGAGACAGGAAAGGGCCCCACGGGAAGGCCTAGTTCTGGGACCAAGTAGCTTCTCTGTCCCGTTTCCAGACAACATGCTGGAGATGACCAATGTTTCCTTGCTTATTTTAGTCTCTGCTACTTCCCAAAACCACACAAAAGGGACAGAAAAAGCAGTGCTGATTGTTTTCTGTCTAACGAGGATGTCATAGAATCATTCAGGTTGGGAAAGACCCTTGGGATCATCAAGTCCAACCATCAACCCCACTCTCAAAGTTCTCTCCTAATAGAAAATGCCACTCCTAAGTGCTGTCTGTGTAGTGCAGAATTGTACCTTAGGTTCCAGGGAAGCAGCTGCTTTGATTACCAAAGTGCCTGCAGCAAGCATCTTACTATACATATTGAAGTGAATGTAGCTCTGGCTTGGGCTGTTGGGCAGAAAGTTGCTCTCTTCCTCTCCAGGTTTCCTGGAGGAACGGTGAGGTGTCTACTATCAGTTTTCCAAAGTGCTGGAGGAATGAGGCAGGACATGTAGGACAGGAGCTGGCTTACTGAGAAGCTGTAACATGACCACGTGCAGGTGACTGATTTTTACTTACTTATTTTGGGGTTTTCTAGGCTGTAAATGCAAGAGGTTGATACCTTTATTCCAGAATACAGCAGAAATCCTGTTCTCAGTGAGCTGCTGTTGCTCTCATCCCTTCCTGTCTTGGTGGGAGTAGTTCAGTGTGTCCTGCTGAGCTGGACCTGCATGGTATCAATCTGCTGCTGCCTCTGACTCCTCCACAGTGTTTGCCCATTCCTTCCCACCTACTGCACACAAGCAGCCCCACACCTGCTGCATCCTAAAGGGAATTCAGGGAATAATCTTCAGTTTATCGAGCTTGTGAGTCCACTGAGGGATGTTAGCAGTTTGCTGGAGGAGAAGTCAAATCTTCTGCAAGATGTGTGTCCTCTGGGGAGCACAGCGGCCAGACGTGTGTACATTCACTAAATTCTCTGTGGTCATCACCACATTTTAGATGCAAAGTTTTCCACAGAGTGTTGACTTGCGTTTTTAATAGCCACTATTAAACAAATGAACCTATCTTGTTTCATTCTTATTCATGTCCCATTTAACAGATCCCAGGACCTCAACCAGGCAACGGAATTTCTACTCTGAAATGTAAGTAGCTGTACATTTAGGCTCTTGGGGTTTTTTTAAGGAATAATTAGGCTGTGATATGCAAGAGGAAGTGGATGTGCTGCTTGTTCAGCATTTATTTAGGAAAGATATAACAAAAGACAACAGAATTGTCCAGGCTCAATCTATGGGATATCTTAGGCGCTTCAGGATATGCTGTCTTATCTCTGTAGGCACCTCATCTGCTACCCCGGGATGGCATGCACACTGACAATGATTTAATTTTGTTTGTATAAATTAAAGTGCTGTGAAAACATAACTGTTGCTTTTGAGTGAAGAATATGTAGTACCAATTAAATGAAGCAATTTTGAAAGCTGAAGGGAAAAAATAGTTCAGTGTCTTGGATTCTAAATATTTGCTTTAAATGTGCAGAGTTGTTTTCCTGTTGTAGTAGATAGTGTGAGAATAGTGACGCTTTTGGGACTGTATAGAAACATCTTAGTAGAGAAGGGGGTGAGTGTGTTACTTTATACAACAGAAAAAAAAAATCTGCTGTTTTTCCTGAAGTTGAAACTATTGCTGTTCTGCAGAAATGCTTCCTTTACAATGCCATGGGTTTAAAATAGAAATTCAACATAAGGAGTGGCTAGATACGTAACACCCAATCTGCTTTTAACCCACAAATAGTTTCTCCAATAGTCACGTAAAGGAAAGCATCTCCTTAGTCCTGGAAAGAATTCAGCTTAAAGGTAAAATGAGCACCTGGAGGCCTGGGGGATAGTTCGCAGCCCACAGACCCCATCATCCCGGTTGGGTGGTGCTGGTGCTGTGCTATTCATTTAATGTTTTCACATAATGAGAAATACCTACTTTATCTTGCCTCCTGTGCTTCTCTCTGTAGCCTCAGCAAAACACAGGTGGAGCTCAAGGAAAGGCCAGGGTGGATTTCTGCCATTACAACAGTCAATCTTAATAGCAGAAGACATTTGGAGGTCTGCCATGTCTGCCTTTCTCATATTAATATATCTGCCCAGGGTCTTGGCTCTTTGCAGGTGTTGAACATGGTCACAGAAGCTGATTTTTTGGCATGATGCAAAGAATTAATGTAAATAAAACAAAATAAATATCTATATAAAAGGGAAACAGCCCCCCACCAAACACTCTCGGTAATAAAAGGTAGAATTCACACTTAGAGATTATTGGGGTTTTTTTCTACTTAATTAAAAAATTATTTAGAGAAAAAAAAGTTAAAAGTTCTGGAAAAGGTTTTATTACTGTCAGCATGTACAGTGGGGAACACTGAGTTTACTCACGTCTGAGTAAACTATTCCTGTACAGATGACAGGTGAAATGATTAAACTTAGTAATACTGATGTAAGTAGAAAGTGATTTTACTCTGTGTTGTGTAAGAATTGGTATCGGAGCCAGCTCAGCAATAGAACTCTAAGGGTAAAATCATATCCTATTTTATTAGCTCTCCAAAATGCACAAAATATTTCTCTGTTAAAGATCTGTGTGCAAAAATGTTATGCTTTGGATGTTTATATGATCTTCAGAGAATACATTTTGTTACACTGGGAAAGAAACAAACTCTTTTTTTCTTCTCCCCCATCAAGATGATTCAGAGAGAAACAAAGTTTTGCATTTTAAAGTTATAAGTGGAGCCCAAGCAGACTCCCCGGGAAGTCGATTTGCAGTTGGTCGGGCTTCCCCGTGGTGCTGCGGCCACAGCTGTCTGCTCTCATCTCTCCCTAAATCCATCCATCCCTCCCCAGGCACGGGGCGCAGTAAATACTGCAAACCCAAGTCATCGCTAAGAATAAACCCTTCAGCAACAACAGCCTCTGTCAACCTGAATCATCCGGGGTTCTGGTTTGGGAAAATGACCCAGTAATGACTTCATGTTAGATGCTCTATATAAGTCGAGGAAAAAACACAGGCATTCGCAGAGCTCACGGGCTGGATTTAATCAAAGCCGGGGAACGACCTCAGGAGGGATTACGGCCGAGTGAGCACCGCAGTTATGTCACAGGTACGGGGAGGTCGGGGGGAGGCTGCTCCCCTTAGACCAGGGCGCCCCACAAATGTGGTGCTATTTTGGGCAGATTCCTTGGAACAGCTTGTCAGCGAGTTACTCCCATTAACCAGTGAATTCAGCTTTGCTGTGCTGTGTGATTTGTTGGATTACGTTGAAGGATTTAAACACTCTGTTTATGTATTTTAACAAGAAAGCTGTTAGAAGGGATTATTTGATGAAGGGGGAAAGCAGCTGCCCTCTACGTGGTTAATTAATTTAGTTTTTAAATGATCTGGTTTATCATAAATATTTTTATTTTGGTAGGAAGGGAAAACCCACTCCTCTGGTTTCACAGAAGGAGTGACTTCTGCTTTTACAACAGACTTTCTCAGACAATGATTTGAAATTTTGGCAGTTGTTTTGAAAGGACATGGCTATACTGAAGTTGCTGCTGTGTAAAGCTTAATGTAGCGTGCAGGGAAAGAGAGACCGTGACTGAAAATTATAACTCTTTGGATACAATATTTGAGACTGAAATTTTGTATTACACATTTTGGTGTTCATTTTGTAACTAATGGTTTGTCTTTACTGTGTCCTCCAGCAATCGCTCTTTCAAAGTGATCTTAAAATTAGGTCAGAATGTTGAGGTTTTCACACAAGCATTGTGTTTTCAACACAAGCTGCGTGTGCCTGCCAGAGTTTCACGTGATGGGTGAAATGGGAAGGCACAATCATTTGACCGCATAGAATAACTCAGTTTGGCTTATCTTTTTCTTTGGAGTAAAGAACATACTTAAAAACACAGTCATATGTCTTGTAAAGCAGTGTATTTTGATCTATGACAGGAAGAGTTACAGCACAGACTGCGCTGCTGGGCCAGCTGGGAATGGCTCCTGGCAAACCCTTGCCTTGGGAGCAATTAGCAGCCGTGCGGCTGTGACACTGGCAGCTGCTGGTGCTGCCGGGTCCAGGACTCACCTCTGTGGCTCGCAGTAGCCTTCCATGCATGCAGCCAGTCCACAGCAGCTGTCTTGCTGGAAAATGCACCTGTAATCAAAGCACCAGAGGTTTTATTTTAAAACAACGGGGCAAAATTCAACAGTTGTGCTCAACCTGACTGTGTCTCGGTACATCTCAAGTGCCTGCTTTCCTTACCCTGTTCCCAAAAGGCTCTTGTCCCAGTGGAAAGAAGCCTCCTCTTGCCAATAATTGGTGAAGGACCTGAGCAGATTTCTTACTGCTGTTAGCAGTACAAGGGGGTTGTCCCTTTCTGCGCTGGACCCAGCACAGGTCTGTACTGGCTGACTATGCACCAGGCCGTGGGCATGGGGGGGACCATTCCCATCACATGCCAATCTTCACTGCTGCTGGACAAATTAAACCCTGGCTGTAAGGGTGTCTGATTAACCAGCCAATCCACCAAAAGCTATTGTGAATTCTAGGGGGTTTGCTACCACCCTTTCCTCTTGCTTGCTTTGGCTACTCGTAGAGTGTTTTCCCCGGAGATCTTGTGATTGTTTTGTTTCCCACAACACATGCAGAAGGGATTGACAGCGAGCTATTCTGAGTGTTTCTGGGAATCTACAGCTGGTGGAAAGCATGCCGAAGGGTCTAGTGCAGCCAGCCCATCCCTGCCGAGAGCCAGGCATGCATGTGCTGTCTCTACAAGGTCCCTGGGACTTGCTGTCCCAGCCATTTGCAGGCCTTGGGGGATTTGTTTCCTTCCACAACTGTTTTTAGCTTTTCGGGCAGCGCTTAGAAATGTGTAAGTGGGCTCCACCGCTGCCAGAACCTAACATTCAGAAGGCCTAATTAGGTAGCAATAGTCAGGGAAGTTTCTTGTTGACATTTAAGTGTGCAAATCTGTTAGGAGTGTGGGGGTCTCGTTCTTTTTAATCACATCTCCTGTGCCCTGCCACGAGGTCTGCCTGGTGGGACCTTGGCAGTCTCCCCTCAGAACCATAAACTGAAGAGGGAATGTTAATGTTGCCACTGCTGCTGGTTGCCACTGTGTCTGACTTTGAAGTGCTAATTTAAAGGTAGGGATAGGCTGATGTGAACTCATGTTATCCTGATTTTCTCCTACCAAGATAAACTGTAAACAGATTACTACTGGAATGTGTCAGTCACCACCTGATGGTGCATCTGTTTCTATATTAGATTTCCCTCTCCTTTGGGTTCCAAGTCCAATGTTTCAGATATGCTCAGTACATGCTTGTAGACATGCTCAGTACATGCTGTTGAGTGCTCGGATAATTTCATTCCCTAAATTTAAGATCAATAACTATGAGTCAACTGATAAATTTATGCCAACTAAATGAAGCCAGACTTCAGAATCTCTGACCTATTTCCCAAAGAAGCAGTAAACAGACTGTGGCACAAGTGCCATTTAGTAATCAACTTCTTTTTTTCCCTTCCCAAATATTGAACAGATTTTTGAATTAGCGATTTCTATTTGTAGAATGACCAGGCAGGACAGGACAGAGAAAATTTAAAAATAAATTCTAAAAACCAACCAAGCAAACCAACCAAAAAAGCAATCCACTGTCTCTTTCAAAGGCTGTACAATTAGAAGACAATTTCAGAACAGTAATAACAGCAAGAGAATTTGGGGAAGGGCGGTGAAATTGTGGTTGTGCAAAGATCTGGAGTATCTGGTGTACAGTCTCAGAACTTAAATAGGTGTGGTGTTGTGTTAGCAACTCCATACATTGTAGCCTTTGGGGTAAGGTAGCTTTGCTCCCTATGCTTTTAAACACAAAATACTGATGTGTGGGCAATACATCTGTTTCTTAGCCAGCCCCTGTGAAAAAGAAGCGTCCTCCAGTGAAGGAAGAAGACCTCAAAGGAGCCAGAGGAAACCTTTCCAAGAACCAGGAAATTAAATCGAAAACCTACCAAGTGATGAAGCAGTGTGGTAAGTCTCCTTGATGGAAGTGATTACACAGTCTTCCAAAGAAAAACATGGACTTACTTGTCCTTTTCAGGTGAAAGGGTATGGTGTACTCACTGACCCTGGCCTGGCTGTGCGAGGACTTTGTATCCATCATCTTGACGGCCCCAAGAGGTGCTAACAGGGCTCTGCTTGGAGCTGTCGTTCCCTCTGTCTGGACAAAGCAGGAGGGAGAACCCTGATTCAGAAGGCAGAACCAGGGTTCAAACAAATCCCTGAAACTGCAATTAATGCAAACGGCTGCCCAAGTTGAAGATTGGAGGCTTGGCCCCTTAATTAGGTGCATTTGTTGTGTTTGAGATTAAGCAGAAATTGGGAGGATGAAGGACAGAAGGTGAGGGACAAGAGTGGCTGCTTGCACTTGAACACGCCTGATGCTCTCATTTTGTATTGCTTTCCCACCACCAGTGGGAGAGTATAAGGAGAAATCATGAATTTTAACACCTTTTCAGTGTAATAGCCCAGACCTCAGTAGTTTTCAAGTTTCTAAAGCACCTGCAGGAATTTGGGGCCAGTCAGTGGTAGCAACCACCTACAGGTGCTGTTAGCTGCCCTGTGCTTGGGAAGGGAGCTCTGGGTTTTAAGGTTTGGGAAGCTGACTTGGAAAAATTCAAGGTCAGGTTGGATGGGGCTTTGTGCAGCCTGATGTAGTTGAAGATGTCCCTGCTCATTGCAGGGAGGTTGGACTAGATGGCTTTTAAAGGTCTGACTCTTCCAACCTAATAATTCTAAGGTGATGGACAGATGAAATATTTATCAAATGTGTATTTCGTCAGGACTAGTTTTACTCCCCAAATTTGGCCTGTTACCTCACTGATTGCCTCTCCTGGTTTTCTTTTCCAAGAACAAGTGGGCTCTGCAGCACCCTCTGTATTCAGCCGGGATCGGACAGGGGGTGAGACCGTCTTTGAGAAACCTAAAGAGCCAGCCAAGAGTGTCTTTGGCTGACAGCGGAGCTGGATGTGTCTCACCCAGATGATTGTTGTAACCTTTTCCCAGATTTCTGCCTCTTTCACTAACGTCACCGTAGACCTAAGTAGTTAATTTCTACTGTAAGTCATTAAGTAGGGAATAGACTCATGTCAAAGGGTACAACTTCCATGTTAATTTTTATTATGTGCTATCTTTTATTATGTGTTGAATGATGTTTGCTATAATGGTTTAATAAAAAAGTGCTGGACTCAGCTTGGCACACTGTGGTGACTCATTTCCATGTAGGCTTAGATTAATTCTGTTGACACTTCAGTGCTACAAGCTGTGATCAAGTCTGTCAAACACAAAGAATAAACATCCAGAGGACACAGATTTGGTGTCAGTACAATTTCTGCACACCATGCCCTCTCCCAGAGGGACCTGAGGAGGAGCTGGTGGAAGGGCATCGCAGAAAGGTGGAGATTTCACCCAAATCATCGCTGACAGCAGGCCCCTGGAGGTGGGGGCAGTCACAGGGCAGCAGCCCCCTGTCACGGCCTTCCCCCCATGTCTCTCCTTCATGGCTTGCCCTGCCTCACGGCCTTCCCCCGCCCGTGGCTCCCTCGCTACAGCTGCCCCTCACGGCCTTCCCCTCACATCCCTCCACAGCCCTTCCCGTGTGCCTCCTGCCTCACTGGTGCCTCGTGGCGCCTCAGGGCAGCAGCACCATGTTTTTCCTACAAGCGGCTGTGCCAGGAGGCAAGATGTCAGGCTGTAATGGTGCCCCAGCACCGAGGGAGGGTTTTCAGCTCTGTCCCCAGTGGCTTTTCCGTCATGTCCCCTTGGATCAAGTGAGAAGTGGGGTGTCAGACCTGCAAGACAGGCACATGTCCCTCCTGATGCGTCCTCCCACCAAAGGGCTTGCTGAGTGTCTCTGTACATCAGCAAACCCACTTGGACTGGAAGCTGTTTTTTTGCAGCTCTGTTTACATCCTGATTTGCTGCATTAAACATCGAATTTGTATTCCCTCGAGGCTATAAAATGAAGTATTTCCCCCCCAGATGGATCTTTGTGCTTGAATATGGGTGATTCTCTCACACCCCGAGTCCCTCGCAGCACACGGGATGGTAAGGTAGGTGCCATCTTTGTTTAAAGAATTACTTTAATTTTGTGCAGGCCAGGCCAGATTAAGAGGTGAAAGTGGTATCAAAGGGCTCTGTGCACTGTGGAGAATATAACCTTTGCCTTTTGTGTTCCAAACACTTAATGGATAAAATGTGCCAATGTCCATGAAGTTCCCAGAGAGGCTGCGGAGTGGGATGCATATAAGGCAGCAGCAAATCCTTTGGTTTTAAGGGAGAAGTTTCCTTAAAGAAATAAAGGTACTGCTGGTGTGTTGTCCTGCCCCATTTTTTTTTTTTCACTTTCAAAGATTATTTGCAGCCAAGACCCTGCCTCTTCTCTCTGCTGGACACTATTTCTCCATGAGGCCCGGGCTTTTCACAGGTAACTCAGCACGGCCTTTTCCTCTCAGAAGGACCCCTTCCAGAGCTTTGAAGTTATAAACAAGACATGGTGGGAAAAAATGTTCCCATCCTGGTAACACTGGAGCTGTCTTTGCATCAGGTTTTACAAACCTTCCTTAATTAATCAATTATGAGAAGTTGGCAGGAGGTTGTTTAATAATTAGAAAAATGATGGAGGGGGACAAGTGGGGTAAAATGATGTTATCACTTTCTTTTGTACAATTACAAGTGACTTGGGTAGCAGGAAAGGGAGGCTGCTGTATTTCAGATCTGGCTTTGGGTATGCTGGTGCTAATTTAGAAAACATAGAAACCTCTGTGTCCCACCGACTTGCAGCACAGACACATAGGGAAACTAAGTTAGTTCACTACCAGGAATGGGATTTCCAGGATGCCCTCAGGTTCAGTTATTTGCAATGTTTCACAGTGTGATGGTAAGTGCTCAGAACCAGGACTTGTTTTTTTGTCTTTTAAGATGTACCCCATCTAAAAAGTGTGCATTGGAGGTAAAAGTGTGTACCTGGGACAAAGTCGCTCCCTGTTTGTGACAGCAAGGTCTGAGCTCTCCTCTATGAATTGCATGAATCCTCCCGTCCCCAGCCTTGCTGCTCTGCTGGAAAAGTTACTAGTTGCTGCATCAGAACAGGAGATATTTATAGATGAGAGCAAAAAATATAAAGCTGCCTGGAGAATTTTTTTGGTCATCTTTTTCTTCATCCAGTCATGGAAAATATGTTTTCTTATTCTTTTTCTCTCATTTTCATGAGAAATAGTGACAAAGAAGTATCTGAACAAAGCCCCAGGGTTTGAGGTTTTAGGTGACTTTTGCACTCAAAAGTACCTCCTGTTGGGATGGTGGATTTAGATCCTTCAGGACAATCCGAAGTACTTTCACAGCATATTCATTCCTCGGAGTAAAAGGCACTGGGTGCTGCCAGGTTATTGCCCAGTGCACAAGCAGCAGTGGGCACTGGACATCAGTGGGGATGGCTGTTGGTGGTTTGTACGTAAATGGGGAAGGGTGCTCAAGTCAGGGAACAGGGCTGAGAATAAGGTTTTCCTCTAGCTGCTTCAGCAAGACACAAAGGGATGTGGGAGGATTTAGCAGCTGCAGGTGCTGGCTGGCTCCATGCACCCAGGAGTGGGGTAGAACCAACCACGCAGCCTAAATCTGTGCAGTTAAAGCAGCTCTTTAACTTCCACATGATTTTTTCATATGGGTATTAGAAAACAGATGACAGATACACTTAATAAAGCCAAAGCTTTGGCTCTTGGGGATTTTAAGCTACTAAGTGTATAATCCTTTGCATTGTAAGGGATTAAAGCACTATATGAGTTGTAGAAGTTAATCAAATGTAGAGCAATTTTAGTTTTTCTCTGTTAAAATATACATATTTTCATGTCCTGCTATGGACAATACAGTATTTGCAAGTAGTATGAACAGTCTGCCTGGAATAAGTGAAGTTTCAAAAAAGTTACTTAAAGCACAAGCCTTCTAAGAGCAGGCTGTGCTCAATAGCCCCTTTATGGTGAAGCTGTAAATGTCTGTTGAGCCTATTGAGCCCTGCGTTAGTGTATCCTTGCAAATCCAAGGCCATTGGAAACATGCTCTCCACCTGGTTCTTTGTCTGTAAAATAGCAATGAAGCAAACACCGGTGCATGTGTTTCCACAGGATCTTTGTGTTAATTGAGGACAGTTAGTGGCATCAGTTACCATGGAGTTATAAGGGGAGAAATTCCTTCAAAAGCCGTATGAAAAAGTGGGTTTGTGTGGAGTGACTGCAGGTTTAGTTGAGAAAGGGCTGTCTGCTATCCTGAGGCTGCCAGCACAGGGCAGAAGAGCAGGGAAATCGTGTTGGGAGGGCAGGATTCTGCCTTCATCTGCTCGGCACTGAGGGGAGGGGGGATCTTTCCAGATTGCATCTCTCCATAGCACTGGCTAGTTGCATGTTAAAGTACCTCAATATATGTGTGTATATATATATGTAAATACATATAGGAACTGGGGGCTGATGGCAGCAGCTGCATATGACTACGAGAGCCTCTGAACTACAGACCCCAGGGGGCTGTTATTTTTCCTGTCCCGTTGATGTTTTTAAGATTCCAGATGTTTATTTTTTTCTTGCACTGGGAGTGAACGAACAAGTGAAGCCCTCTGAAAGCCTTCCAATAAAACAAGCAAGCCCTGGACGGGTGTGTAGGAAAGGCTTGTGACAGTTTGTTCCCTCACCCCCTTTTCTTATCTTGGTTTCCCCTGTCGTAGAGCTGAGGACATGAAATTTTGAAATGTGTTCTGCCCATGATCTATTTACCCCACTGCCTAAAAAAACCCAACTGGTTATTTCCCCAAAATGTGTTTCAAATGCTTTGTAGATAAGGCAGACATCACAACTACTTGGATGGAGAAATATCTTCTAAATAGTCATGAGAGATGTCTTGTGT
>VXBW01008353.1:0-57212 GCA_013400375.1 Thinocorus orbignyianus
TTTAGTAGAAACAATAACAGAAACAATAATAATGATGATAATGACACGAGTCGCACACCACCTGATGAAATGGCACTGTCCCCAAGGAGTGATCACAGATTCTCAGCCTCACCCAGCTATCCTCCATTTACATACTGAGTGTGACATCTATGGTATGGAATATTTCATTGACCATTACATCATTCTTTCTATTCTTCTATGGAAAGCTGAAAAAAGTCCTTGAATAGTGTAAATATAATTCAACAACAACTAAACCCAGTAGATATTACTGACATTCCTTTCACAGCAATCACTAGAAATAAAATTAACTCTTTCCCAGGTGAAACCGGGGCAAGTCTTGATAATCATCTCTAGAAGAAGGAGGTCCCAGGGAATGCAGAAGTTATATGAAGAGTAGTTGTCTGTCCTGCTGAATGCAGCAAAACATGTTCTGTTCAAAAAGCCAGACAAGACCCTTAAGCACGTTTATTTTCTGCTGTATGAATGAGGCACTGTGTAGCTTCTCACTTCTGTATTAGTATTTGTAGACTAAACACCAGATGTTTTTAGAGGAAGTATCACACAGTATGTGCCAGGGAGTGTTTTGTTTACGTTTCCAAACTAATTACTGAGGCATAAAAATGTGAAAAAAGAATTACAGTATGGCCCAGCTAAGTCTTTTCCAGTGCTTCTTTTTATTTGGTTCCCACATTACTGCAAAACAAAGCAGGAGTTTAACATGTAATAATAATAATAATACATCTCTCTTTTCTTGAGCTGTAGTTGACATTGTGCTAGAGAAGCAAGTGGAAAAAAATACTTGGTGCTTTTTCTCCGTAATTTCACAACTTTTAACTTTAACTCATTAATTTGGGACCTAACCCTTGAATTTTGAAGGTGTTGCACTGGAAATAGTTTTATCTTCCTGTTTTTAAAACAAGAAGAATTAGCATCAATCTCTCCCTTAAGAAAATCTCTGCAAATGCAAAGAAAAAAGCTCTTATTTATTGAAAATTGTATATAAAATGTGGTAAAGAATGTCGTATTCAATTAAGGACTATCCATGTTGATTACTCACCAGGTCTGAATTTTGGTCAATTACCAGTAAGGAAATCACTGGGAACAAACTCAGTGGAATTAGAAGTAGTAGCAGTTTTGTCCAACAAGTGATTGTTGTGTAGTATTCCATGGTTTAGAAATATTTTGAACTAATTCGTATTTTGAAATAATATGGCTTGAGAAACTTCTCTTTGCTTTTGTTATGTGAATTTATGAAGGTGTCTACTGAGATTCTCAGGACAGATAGAACCCAGTCTTTGCACATATTTCCCAGTTCAGAAACTGTCAAACAGAGAAGACATAAATTCTGAGTAGGGTGTCAGATGCAAATTTAAGGCTTAAAGACATTTAATAAAAGATGAGAATTTAGAGTTAACGAATGGGGGATTGTTCTCCTTTGTTTCCTGTTAGTTTTCTAATCTATAATGACCAGACCTTTCATTTTGCAATGGCCTTTAGAGAGGGAGAGACATGTTTCTCCTGGAGTACTCGGTAACAATTCTGGTTGCAAAACTGGGTATGGGGATGATAATTTTCTACCTGACCAGAGCGGGCTGAATATAATGTCTGTAGAATAAATCCTTGTTTGACTTTTGTACTTCATAGCACAATTACCAGTGCTTTTTGTACTTGAGCTTTTAAGGGGGGGACTTTTTTTCCCCTTTTTATGAGAGATTTCAGAGGTTTTTCTGTCTCTGGGAGTCCAGTTTGATAAACAAAAGAATGAAGAACATTGTAGATTAATGAAGGTTAAGCTATTTTATTAAAGCAGCTAATACATTCTGCATATTCACTAAATCTGCCTCAGTTGCTTTTTGCATCTGCACTTTAATGCAGTTTCTCTTGTAAAGATCTGTCTATGTCCTAAAGAAATTGTAATGTCCTTTGATTTTAATATAGGAAGCCTATCCCCTCTGTACTTACTCTCAACTGAAGTTAGTTGAATTGTAGAATGGGAGAAAATAAGTCTTGTTTGAAAATTATCTCCACATGAAAATTTCCTGGTTTGGCAGTTGTCAGGTGAACTCAGGGAGTTATGCCTGTTTCTCTGTGGCTATCCTGTGATCTTTGGAGATGGAGCAGATCCAACACTCTAAATGTGTTATATTGCAGATCTAGAAATGCCATGAAATCTGGCAGACAGGTAGGTCTGATACTGGGAAGGTAACCGTGGGTTTCCACCCCTTGTGCCCAGTAAAGGACAGGGGAATATGTGGGATGGGCTACTCAGGAACTGAGAGAAGGAACATACAGGAAAGATTTTTGTGTTTATGGGGCAGCTTCTGTAATGGTATCTTCTTTTACGTGGCTCAGGGATTAGAGTAACTTGTTGTCTCATGTTTCATTATCATCAGTGGCAGGATAGATTTGGTCTGTTGAAGCTCTTCTAAGAGAAGCTCCTTCCTAACCGTGTAAATCTCTCCCTGCTTTGGAGGAAATAACGCTCCTCAGCAGACCCAGTAATGTTACAGGGTTGCTGTGTGGAGCACTTTAGGTGAGAGAAGAAAATGGCCTTGAAATGTACCTTTTTCAATGCAAAGCAAACACATATATTTTTGTCACTTGTCACTGTACTGACAAGGTTAGTGATACCTCCTGGGCACACCCTCAGTTGTGACTTGCACTGGGATCCTTGTTTGACTCGTGGAGAACAGCTTTACTAGCAGAATCATAAAGAAAAGGCTAAGGTGGCAGGAGCTGTGCTAAGCTTTGTCTCATTTCAAAGTTGTTCTTCGTGCAATTTTTGAACAGATTTACTTTAGTAATGTTGCTATATAAATCTTTTGAATTCACATCAGTGTTTTGCAGCTCACACCTTAGTGATGTGGGAGAATTACTTTATTCACACCTCTGTTGCTTTTTTATCTGGAAGTGATTTTCTGCAGCCATGGTTTAACAGGGAAATATTTATTGATCTATGTGATTTTTCAATGCAAAGTAGTAAAAATAACTCACTTGATCTTAGCGCATTCTCTGTTCTGTGTTTATATACATATATGTGTATTTATCTAGATACTCGGGGTTTTTTGCTATTGTGAGAGGTAGTAAAACAACACAAATGCAGCAGAAAAGCAAAGGAGATTACTGCAGAAAGAGCATGAAACTGCACAAGCTTTTTATTCCTTTGGTTCTACCAGTGATGTATCTAATTAATCTTCCGATATAAGTGACAGAGAAAAAATTGCTCATTTATCAACTTCTCAAGAAAAGGCCAAACCAAATTGAAAAGAATTGGGTTTAGATCTATAGAAAAGCCTGCTGTGCCTGTATGCAATTTCTTTTCCAGAGCCAATGATCAGTTCCACTCACCATGTCTGCACTGCTATCTCCGTAGTGCAGGATACTGTTCTTGTTGTGAGGAGCGTCGTGTTTTTTACTGCCTGTTCTCTTTTCAGCTTCAGCTTCCTTCTTTTGCTTGGCTTTGTGCTCTAGTACAGCAGAATGAACTAATACCTGAAAATCAGATTAAAATGCCTACAGGGAAATTGGATGTTTGATATTATTGTCATCTTGGTAAAAAGTCTTAACAACGTAGACAGTGTCATGCATTTAAAAAAATAGGTTTTGCTATGAAGTACTTCTTTATTTGAACTCTACATATCTAGATTTCTAATGAGTAGACCCGTTGGCTGGTAGAGAGGTTATATTTTCAAATATGAGGAAAAACTTCTTTGCAGTGAGGGTGACGGAGCCCTGGAACAGGCTGCCCAGGGAGGTTGTGGAGTCCCCTTCTCTGGAGACCTTCAAGACCCGCCTGGATGCCATCCTGAGTTATGTGCTCTGGGCAATCCTGCTTCAACAGGGGAGTTGGACTAGATGATCTCTAGAGGTCCCTTCCAACTCTGACAATTCCATGATTCTGTGATTTTCATGGTTGTTTAAACATTAGTAAAGCTGTTCAGTTGGTTTTGGTTTTGGTTTTGTTTTGTGATTTTTTTTTTAATTTTTTTTTTCATTTGCACTGAGTTGCCATTATAAGTCCAATCAGGTATATTATTAGTTTACCAATAGGGAAGGAATATGAGGAATATAAACCTCATGAGGTTCAACAAGAGCAAGTGCAGAGTTCTGCACCTGGGCTGGAACAACGCTGGCCATCAATACAGACAAGGGGATGAAGTATTAGAAAGCAGCCCTGNGTTGGAGTAGATTTAAGTTGGATATTCAGAACAAGTTCTTTCCTTTGAGGGTGGTGGAACACTGGAACGGGTTGCCCAGGGAGGTGGTTGAGGCCCCTTCCCTGGAGATATTCAAGGTGAGACTCGATGAGACCCTGGGCAACCTGGTCTAGTTGGGGGTGTCCCTGCGACTGTGGGGAGGTCGGACTAGATGACCTTTGGAGGTCCCTTCCGGCCTGGATGATTCTATGATTCTATGATTGTATTATTAATAATTCCATATAATCACATTTGAACCAGTACCTTCGCAACCTGGGTACAAATATTTTTGTGTCCATGTAGCAGCATTTGTTGGCATGTGTAGTTGTGCTTCCGTGAATAATGGCATCAAGAATTGTGTTGAAGGTGTGGATCTTTAAGGATCTGTACAAGTTTGAGGTGGAAAAGTGTGTAGAACTATTCACTGTCTGTACTCCCAGCAATTGTATCACAGTGTATATAATGGAGAAATTTGTCCAAAGTATTAGCAGTTTAATTCAGTCAGGTGAGTGGGTTATCTGAAAAGATGGTCCAGCAGGCCATAGAGGTGAAATGTTCTAAATTTTGTTGAGGAGTCATGGCTTTCCAGGCTGATAGATGTTTTCCCTTTCAGAACCACAGAAGGAAAGTATACTCAGAAGGTCTTTTGGCTTAAGCTTTTTGAATTTGGCTCTTTCCTTCTGAATGAATAATAGCTCCTTTCCATCCTCAATTCTGAAAATAGTACAGAGCAATAGATGAAGGTGGCAGGAAGTCACACTGCTTGACAGTTCTGTCTTCTGCTGTCTTTGCCAGGATTTGTCTGAAATAGCTCAGCTGCATGAGTAAGAGGAAGTGAAATTTTTTCCCGAGCTGAATTGCATGCATTTGAAGCTGAGATGCAGGTTGACTGGAGGATTGACTAACCTCTTCTAAGGTGACACATTAAAATGATGTATACAAAGTTTTCTACCTCCAGTGTTCTGTGTGTCAAGTGGTAGCAGAACTCTATATAGAGTTACTGTACTCCTCTTAGTTGTTCTTTAGAAGGGAAAGTCTAAACTCTCTTTTCGTTTGAAGGAAACAAACCCAGTAACTTGTAACTGATTTTTTCTGAGGAATGCCTTGAATTTGAATATGGAGAGACACTGTGATGATGGTGCCTGGCAGGTTTGCAGTACCTCTTCTCACAGTAAGATAATAGCCTTTTTGAATAAATTTGTGTGATGCCAAAGATGCCATAGAGGAAGAATAAATGTATACCAGGATCATCACTTACGATCATAATTAAAAAGAACAAAACCAGAGGCTTTAACATTTTGTGGAGGAAGAAATGTAGGTAAAACGATAGAGGCAGAAACGCCTAGAAATGAGCAATGTGCCCTGTATTTAGGTTAGCCAAGAAGTGTTCCTTGATTTTTCTCTTCAGCATCAACAAAACTGTTCAGGCTTAAGATGGAGAAATCTCCCTGGAGGGGAAAATTCATCTATGTTTCTCTTGGACCCCTTTCAGGCAGTCAGATATGAGGAAAACAGGTAGCATCTCTGCAGTGAGTAGCATAGTGGTAATTCAGAGGAAACCTGTTTCTTCACACACAAAAGACCCTGGGACTGCGATGCTGCAACCCTTGCTAGCCTAAGTCTATGAGCTGTCTGTGACAACTTGTTTTTAAACTGCAGGACCCTAAAGAATATTATGTCTTCATTTTCTTAGAACTCAATTCCTGTGACCAAAGAAACTCTGTATTCTCCCCTGAGAGCAGTGGAGGAAGAAGCTCTGTCGTCTGCTGGGAGTTCAGTGCACACAAGGAGAATTATCTTTTATCTCTATGCATAGAAATCTTAAAATACATGCATTTGGAAGCAATTGCATTTGGGCAATAAATTTCAGCCTGCCTTGTGTCGTGTTTGGTCAGGCTTTCTGGTATGTGTCTTTCTCAGATATGCTGTGGTTGTGTTATTTCTGTAGATGTTACAGAATTTAAGACTTAAGGTACCAGAAACAAGTCATGACTATGTTACAGAAGGCTCAGGTAATCTGGAACCAATGGCAATTGCATGCAGTAGCTTGGGGGAAAAACAGTGATTCATTCTCAGTGTAGAACGGAGAACAGTTGGGACCAGACATTTGTTTCATTTCAGTTGTTTTTTGACAAATGAAGTAAGGTGATAAATTCTGAAGCACCGTGCTGTACTGAGACCTGAAGCTAGACTTTTAAAAATAATGGGAGTGAATGGGGTAGGGAAAGGCAAAGGTTATCAATGTTCCCTTTTTTCTGCACAGAGCTTTTTCAAATAACCAAAGAGAAGACATCAGGGACAGTGTGTTTATATGCATTTTTGCTGATGTCTGATTTCTCAGGCACCTGCAGTTGAATTTTGCTGTGCTTTGAAAATAAGCAAACAAACAAAACTAAGTATAGAAAGATGGCTGTATGCACTTCATAAAGGCAGAGCTTTGCAGTGACAGTAGCTTTTAGACCTGAAATCCCTATTAATAACTTTCCATTAAAAACCCCCAGGAATTATTTTTGCCATTATTGATACTATGTGAAGTTACACTTCAGTGAGTGGTTACTTGACCACTGTCTAAGCAATACGTAGTTACTAAAGTAGAAGTTTAGCCTGGGTACTTCATAAGGGAAATATTCACATTTTTAGGATCTCCTTATTGCTTTGATTAGAGTCTCTGGTTTCCTGCAGTTAATTGCTTTTATTTTTACTGTATGATGCTCTCCACAAGAGAAACAGGGTATGTAGTGTAGTAAGCATAGGATTAAATTGTGTTGTTTAATTTGCTTGTGTTTGAGCATAAATAAGTTACATGAGGCTGGTAAAGGGAGGTGAAGTGCTGTATGCCAGGGGCTTTGGAGAATCCAGTTAAAGTGCTATTTAGAAATGTCCTAGTATGATTATCTCAATTTGTAGAGGTGTTTAATTTTATTTAAGAACGACAATGGTGCTGGCTTACTCTTTCACAATTTTTTAAATAGTGTTGTAGTGTTTCTGTTTCATATAGCTTAAGTTTGAAATAATTCCTCTATAAACAATTATTTTTCATGCAATGCTGTGAACACCTGGGCAGAGAGGCCTCTACCTATTGCCACATCAGCCAGCCTCTGTCTGCAGAAGTTCCTTACTGCTACACTCGTTGCTGTTTCAGATGTGCACTTACAGCCACACTTGTACTGACGAGTTGTGGAAGCCATGGGGGGATGACTCATTCCTTCTCCTCTTTGTTCTCACTTCCCCATGATCCTTATCTCTGCACCAAAAATTTAAAGGCTAGGAAAAAGTTAACAAGCATTATTGTGGGTCTGTTCACAGGGAAACCTTGACCATGTACTTCATTTTTCTATTGAATTGTTCAAAGAGCAGATGAAGAGCAAGTCTTCATTATGTTATTGTATCTGCTTATTATTCTTTCAACTTCCTTTGCTTAATTAATGCAATTTCCTTGACAATAATTTTTAACCAAAATTTGATTCTGCAAGTGAAGTTAGTCAAAAGTCATAAAAAAAACAGTAAATCTCGTCACTGAGTAATTAATCAGCATAATAAATAATCTCTTAAATCTGGATTTATAGTCACAAATTCAGTGTGCATGCATGGCTCAAGCCCAAAGACGGTGTCTCAGGGTGAGTTACCCAGTTACTGTGACAACAGAGATGCGAATTCTTCAGCTTCAGCAGAGCTCCAGCCCGACTGCATCTGCACATTGGACAGACCTGAATGGGGCCCTCAGCACTCCTCTTCTAAATAAGAAATACAGGTGTACTTTCGTTAACATAAATATGCTGCGGTTGACATAGCTTGGAGAGGCTCAGAGGTTAAGGCCTTGACCTCAGAGAAAAAAAATGAAACTGTAGCCAAAATTCTTCACAGTGTCAAGTGGTTGTCTGAACAGTCCTTTCTTAATCTCAGAAATCCTTTTGTTAACCCATAGCTTAGAGCACAAGATCAATGACCTTATCGCACATCCTCATGAGGAACAATTTCATGGCAGTCTGAGTAAGCCACCTGATTGTGCCACCTGGGATGCTCCATCTTTACACAGTAGGGAATATTGATTATACTTCAGCTAGTCAAGAGCAGTGGAAGAAACTGGAAACAGATCAGGGCTTTGATTCCTGATTGCCTAATAAGAATACTTTGTTCTGCTTGTTCATGCACTCCCACTCTCCCACTCTCCCCGAAGGTAGCCTGTGCAAGATGCTGCATTCAGTAGTGCCTGCACCTTCTGATTAACTATTTTCCCCGTTTTGGGCTCTTTTCTTTACCCACTGCCAATGACACATGAAAAATTTATTGTCTGGCTGTTAGTTTTGATGACTTTGCAATCTACCTGACCTGTCAGAAATGAGAGGAAAAAAAAATCACCACCTTGTCACCACTGCATTACTTACAAATTTTAAGTAGTCCTGAAAACTGTAAATGCAGTTTCTTTCTTCATGAGGTAGAAGTGAAAGGGGGCTCTCGCACTGAAAGGAGCTGCAGTTTGGTGCCTGCAGAATACAGACTCCTGCACCTAGATTTCTTCATTGCAGTAGTTTGTCAGGATCGCTGTGCTCACATAGGCTTGTACAGACACAAAACTCATTGCTTTTAATAGCAGCAGGAAGCTCAGAGGCAAATTTGGCCCTTGTTTATCTTGTAATACAAAGTGAAATTTAGGTTTGCATTGTAATGAACTTCCTCTAAGAGTACCTAATTTGTATTTTCATATTCTAAGCACAGCATGAAGCAAGGTGTGTTCCTTTCTGAGGAGGAAAGACAGGGTGTAAGAAAACAGCATCATGCTTGAGACAGTTCTTGTTTCCGAGCAGGAGGTTTTGACGAGGGGTTCTTGCAAAGGCAGTGACTCTCTAGCCCAGGGAGATCTGTTTTTACAAGTGTTTTTTGCTCTGCCCTGAGATGCACCAGAGCCGTCTTCTCCGGCCAACGTGATGAATCCAAGCACTTCAGGACTGGACCAAGACACATCTGGTTCGGGCCAGAGGTCAAGGTGTGAAAGGGAAGGAGGTTCTGCCTGGACTTGGTAACCCTTGAAAACCTCCTCTTCTTGCTGTCTGACAGCAGAGGACCTCCTAACCTGGAGCAAGCACAGACAGCGCACTAATTGGTGAGGTGAATTAGGAGGATGGGTGCTTGTGGGCTGTGCCAGAGCCCATCTTGCATATTGCTTGCTCTCATCAATCTCTCTCCATCAGGCAGCTTCTCCTCCAGAAGCTGGCTGAAGCCCTAACAGCCAAAGCAAGCAGAAAATGAGCTGCATGACTATAGATCCAGCGCTGAGCTGGGAGCTCACATGGGGGCTTGTTGGGAACCCTGGCTGCCCCAGGAAGAGCAAAGACTCCCTCTTTGTTTTCCTTCCATCTTTTGTTTTTTTGTAACACCCACAAAACATCAGTAGCGTCTGGTAGAAGGACTTTGTCACAAGCAGAGTTTACAGCCTGTCTGTTTGAACAAGGGAACTGTTTACCTATATACCTTGTGGATTTTCAACCTTTGATTCATTATACAGGCATGTTATACAAGCTTTGGACTGTCACGGGAATTTGTTAGCAAGGGGAGAGGTGAAAAAAACGAGAAATGTTTTCAATTCCCTGATGTGAGGGCTTTCACAGGTCCTTACAGGGCATGTGTGGAGCAAGCACCTGTCATAAGGTTACATGCATCTGGGTTCTGTATTTGCTTCCTTTTTGTTGCTTTTGTGATACCAAGTGAATTGTAAGGGTTAGCGAGAGGATAAAGACCTCTGTGCTCTGGGAGGCTTCTCAGAAACATCAGTAATGACGGCTTTTAACTTTTAAATGTGCCTTACACTACGCTAATGGACCTAAACCAGCATTTTATTCTGAAGGCAAATTTGTTGACATCAGAAAAGGAGACTTGGCTGCTACAGGAGTGTAGAGAACATCCAGTAGACCATAATGTAGGAAGGTACTGAGCTTTTATTTTTGTGACCTTGTCCAAATAGGAAGTAATTACAACATAATTCAATTCTGAAAGTCTGGAAACCATGACAGTTGACAGAGAGTGACATTTTGAGAGAAATAAGCATTTGTTTTAATACATCTTCTCTTTCCAGCCCTTAAGCATCGTTGATGCTATTTACTCTTCCTCCTTCTCCTTCTGTTCCACTTTTAATAGACTATCAGGACACAAGATTCAGGTTTGTCTGCACCTTCACTTATTAAATCTCTTTTCCTTACTAATTTCCAGTACTTACTTTCTCCTCTGGTTTTACTTCTGTGCTCTGTTGGTGTTGCAGCTGAGCAGCTGCCCCATCTGTCCATCCTGCCAAGGAAGGGAAGCACTTTTGTGCTCACCTCTCTGTAACTTCTCTTTCTGAGCTGTGCTGCTGGTGCCTGCAGTACCTGGGCAGGGGAGCCTGCAGCCCGACCATATTACACTGAACCTTAGCCTGGCATCTACCATTGAGCCAGCTTCAGCTACCTCTGTAAGCAATAGCACTTCCCCATAAAATGGGGCTAAGCACTGGGAAAATGTGCAGTGTTGGGTTGTAGTTAACCTTTTAAATAGAATCCTGGGCCAGGGGTAGGGTAGAGCGATGTGGGCCAGTTGCTGTATACCTGGTAACTGTATCTTTGTATTAATATAGCAGTATTTTTTAATCTCGCTGGGGAGATTAAATCTTGGAATGTACCAGTGCAAGGACTCACTTAGGAAATGGGAGAATAAAATTCCATTTGGGTTTTGATACACTCTTCGGTTCTTGTAACTTATAACAAGACTGTCTCCTTTCAGTCACTCATTTTGCTCAAGTTCAGGGAGCATTAACAGTTTCACCAGATGCTTGACTCTCCAAGTACCCCAGGGATGGATGTGTCACAGTAGCTCGATGAAATAGGTTTTTATCATCCACCGTTTGGTGGAGGGGAAGCTGAAGCAGACACTGAAGCTGTGTGCTCAGGGCCGTGCAGAAAGGAGCAGTGTCACATCGTTCTCAATTAACTATTGTAGCTTATAGGTTGTTTTCTTACATATGGGTGCCAGGAATATCTCAGGACAGGCAGTTACCTCTCTGTGTTTCTTTCCTCTGAGACTCATAGTTACGCCTTTGATAGATTAACTTAATCAGCTCATTAAGGAAATGGAGGGCATCTTGCCTAAGTGTTTGCCACATCAGTGACTCTCAGTTGCTTTCCTTTCAACCCCAGACAAACAGAAAAACAAAACATCGTCAAAGGTATCTCTGTGTGCAGCCCCCAAGGACCCAGAAACGTTTCCCCAAATTATAAAGCTTGTAAACTTTTGTACAATACATAATTTACTGCTTATGGAACAGGTTGCACACGCTGTGCCCCATTCACAGGAGTGATTAAGTGCTGCATTGGGACACTAAAGGGGATAAAATGCAGGTGAGATTTCCCTGCTCCAAGCAAATAGGGTTCACACATAGGCCCCCGGATAGGTCTCTCTCTGTTTCTGAAGTACCACACAAATAGAAGCTACTCTGAAAATAAGGAGAAAATAAGTTATCACTGCTCTGCGTGCGTGTAAAAAGCAGGGGCAAGGGCTGCTGTGCTTTCCCTTTCCTCTTTCAGTTTAATGCCTGGACAAGCCACTTAGCATCTTTCCTGACCTGACTGACCACCTTCTGACAGCACCTTCCATGGATCATGTACTGTACGGGTCCCTGGTTGTGTCTTGCTACCAGGGACCAGCTTCATGCGCTTTAACAATGAAAAACGATTAACTGGTACAACCTGGCCCCAGATTAAGTGACCCAGAAAAATCTTCCATTCAAAACTCCCATTTAAGTCTTCCATGAAATGTGTGCACATGTTGTTCTTGCTGTTCTCGTTACTCAGTTCTCTCTAATAGCTGCTGTCTATATGATCTGTCTCTGTGTCCATGCGGGGTTGTTCCAGAAGACTAGAGAAGCAGTGTGATTTAGAAGAATTATTTGGCCAGAACAAGTGCATCTATGCTGCTGTGATTCAGTTACTTGAAGGATGCACAGGGACCAAATTCCATAAGCAAATGCAGAGACGGCATTAAGATAACCTAGACCTGAAATAATGAGGAGATATATTAGTTATATTGGATATATTCAGTTTCACCAACTGAAATCATGGTGTATAGTCACCATAATAGCACCAATATAGTAAGGGTAGCCTGCTATGATTGGGTTTGAGCTATTAAAGATCGTTAATAAGTATTTAACCCGTGAAGTGACTGTAACAGCCCTAATTTTAATCAAGATTGAATTATTAACTTGCTAGGTGTGCTTTGGAATTTGTCAGTACCCAGGCAGGACTAAGCCCCTTGGCCACATTAATTAAAGATCCCACACACTCAGGAAACGCCCCTAAAAGATGCCCACCATATCAGATTCACCCATTAATGCTTTCCTCCTTGCTGCCACCCAAAGACCACCTCCCCAGTTTTGCATTCAGTTTGTCTTTTGCTGAAAGGCTGCTAATTTCATGCTACTTTAGCCCTGCAGCAGCCAGCCTGTTGCTAAGCAACCTCCAAAATACTGAAGGGGCCACAGTCTAGCTGCTTTCCTGCAGCCTACCCTTATTTATTTACTTATACATCTCATTTATTTATTTATTTAGCTGGTTAGATTTCTTCCGTAACCTGGAAGCAGAGCCTTGAGCTTCTGAGTTTCAGCAGGGTGCCTTTACTGGCGTATCTGTTTGTCTTCTCTGCAACTCCATCCTCTACCCTGTTTTTACTGGTGGTCCTGTTCTTCAGCTGAGCAAACTCCTCATGATATTTGTCGAGCTGGAGTGGCATCCAGGAGCGCGCTGAAAGTAGATTTTAAAGGCGTAGCTGGCCATGGACTGCTGTACTTGGTGTGAGATAGTAGCTGGGAATCTGTTTGATCCCAACAGCCCTTGATGGGAGGAAAAAACAGGGTCAGAACAAAGATGGCTTTAAGCCATTTTTCTGCTTACTTTATTTCAGGCTGCTTTAACTTCAGCTGTGCCTGCGTTCCAGGCTTCTTGTAGCCTCAGTAGGTCTGCAAAGCGGGAAAAGTCAGTTATCCTTCACCTGCCCAGCAATGCTGGAAAAAGCCCTGCTGTAGAGGTGGTTCTACAGGAACAACTGCATTTTTGTGGGGTGGGGTTGGGATCCTGGCCAGGGCACAGATTTGCCTTAAATTGTTTAAGTTAAGAGAGGCAGGCTGCTGATGGAGTATCTGGTGTACAGATAAACTGGCAGAGTGTATGTAGTGGCTGCACGTGGATAGCAGACAAGAAATGAAGTTGTTACCCTGACATTTGTTCTAGATTTGCTCACAAGAAGGGGAGAAGGTAGAAATAGTTTGTGAGTACCTTACATCCTGTGTTGCTCAGGGAACCTCCTTGTCAGGCAAAAAATCTGCTTTGAACCACTTTTCACAACCAGGAAAGCACTAAGTGGGTACATGGTAACACAGCCTGGCCATGTTTGTTGTGGTAGCGTTGGTCACGTCAGCATCAGCACTAGACTGAGGGGGTAACTTTGGTTGCCGTGCTCTTCAATAAAGGCTTCAGAAACAATTCAGATGCTCTCACAAGCTCCAGTATTTTGCTCCTTGACTCCAGCACAACACTGTAGCTTGAGAACGAGAAGGATTAATCCTGGAGAGATTTACTTGGAACAAACAGGTGCCAAACTGGTTTTTCCCCGTTTCCTCTTAGGTTATTTTCCTTTTTGTTTCAGCAAGCAGACACAATATTAATGAGCTGAGTCTCCGAACCGTACTTCTTTGACAGCTGTTGCCTTTTAGTCCTCTCCTTCCTGCCTTTGGCTGCTACTGACTGTCAGCTTCTTTGTCTGTCTCTTGTAGTTTTCAGCATAGACTTCTTTTTGGTAGAAAAATCATTTTTCTGCTTTGATGATACATCCGTTACCTCTGTTCCTCTCTGGAGAAGAACAAAGAGAAGCACCTGAGCTCTTGCTTTTGTACATGCGGTCCTGCAGAACAGAGGTTGTGCATAAGGCCAAATGTAAATTTTACATCAAAGTGAGATGAGGAAGGTGATGCTTTAAGTTCAAATTGAATTTTCCCCTTATTTGCTTTAACCGTTCAGTTACCCATTTAGAAAACTAAAATCGCAGAATCATAGAATTATTCCGGTTGGAAAAGACCCTTGGGATCATCGAGTCCAACTATCAACCCCACTCTACAAAGTTCTCCCCTAATACTTCTGAGAGTGGTCTTGGCATACTCATCTGCATTTTTCTGAATGAACTCTTGGTCCTTTTTGTCCTTTAATACACATCTGACACTGCAATGTCCACTTTTTATGTACATCCAGAGGAGTGCTGATTGTCAAACATTTGCTGACCTGTGGCTCTGTGCGTTTTTCTAATATGGTTGAGATTTCACAAGCCAAGCTGTGCTGTTTGTGTTAGTGTGTACGTTTTGGTGCTTCACATAGAGCTCAGAAACCTGCTAGATGCTTGGGCAAATATTTAAGTTATCAATTCAGGTGTTCTCTGAGCTGAGTAGTGAACAAAACAGCGGAGGCTTATAACCAGCTGAAATGCCTGGGGACAACTTTTATGGCCCTGAGAAGTAGTTTCAGGTATGTTTAAAAAGATTGAGTCAACTGATCATAACTTCATTAACGGAAGATTAAGCTGGGCTGTCTTGTCTAGACCATGCATTTTGCCAAGAAAGGATGGACCAGATGATCCTTGAAGGTCCTTTCCAACCTGGTACTCTTATTATTCTGTGGAGGTTGGAAGAAAAGGTTCTTTCCCATGGGAAGATGCCAGCTAGTTTAGAGGGCAGAAGGTGATGATTAACTCCTTGAAGTACACCCAAAAGCAGGCTAGTGTTGGTGGGGATGTCTGTGCTTCTTGTTGTGGCTCTTCCTGCCCGCTATGCTTGGCTTTTGGCCTTGAATTTTCAGAGGTCTGGCAAAATGTAGGATGGACTGCAATGCTGAGAAAGGATCAAGTATATCTGAGCTGCTAAAGACATTACAGGAGACATAGCTGCTCTGCGGCTACACCCACTCACTTGTTTGTACTACTGCCTCTTGCCCTATCTGGGTGGTGGTTGTTGCGCCCAGCCAGCTTCAAGTCATCTTGAAGTCCTGCAACTCTGAAAGATCCAAGAAGAGCACAAGAATGCAAACAGTGCTGATAAAGGGAGTACAGTTTGTAATTCCTGATAGAAAAATTTAAAAATAAGTGAAAATAAAAATACAGCATTGCCCAGCAAGATAACCTGAATGTTTTTGCAGTGTAGCACTGATAACAGATGGCCAAGTTAGGGAGCTCCATCTTTAGCTCACAGTAAGTTTTTATTCCTGCTGCTATTATGCTCTATTATGAGAGATAAGAAAAATCTGACTTGGATATTTCTGGGATTTCTCAATTTCACAGTGTTAAGGAAACTATCCTTTTGTTTTTATTTCCCCCCCAAGATGGTTCAGTAGAGGCACCGTCCGACTCAGTAATGTCAGCTTAATCACCGTATCACAAGAATTTCCAGTGTGAGTCATTCATTTCAGTCACCTTAAAACTGGGGGAGCTCAGTTAATCTGCCACTTAAACCAATTGCCAGTCCCTGGGCAACTCTTGCAGTCCCAGGGGTGTGGCAAGGCCCATATTCAGTTCTCCAGATTATTGTGAATTCTGTAGTGAAACATCTAGGGAAGAAAAAAATGGTGTGGTATTCTAAAAGACAACCATCGTATGGCTTAGAAAGATGATCAAATCCTTCATCTCTTTTAAAAAGTAATTAGTTTTAAAGAATAATTAGAAACTGAGTTATTTTCCCACAAATGAATCAGAGGACATCTTTCAAACTGTTGCATAGGGCACTTAGATTTCTATTACATATAATATCCATACAGAGAGAGCAATATAGCTTTTCTTTCTCGTATTAGTTATTAGTTTATTATAAATTGGTTTCTTTTCTTTTGTTTTCAGATCAGTATCATGTTTATACTATCAGATTAAATGTTGTGGTTCACTGTTTTTGTAAGCAAAAGAACAAACCCTTAGGGTTTTATTCTTACAGTCTCCAAATGAGTGAACAAATGCAGATGCTGATTTTCCCCTTATTAATTTGAACTGTAGATAGTTGAAACTTGATAGTTGATACCCTTTCTGAATACCAGTGCATCGTAGGCTGAAACTGCTGCCTTATCATTCATAAACAACTTCAAAACTGAGAGAAGCAAAATAATGGTATTTCTTACTTTTTCATGTTTATATACCTGACTTTCCTTTTTTTTAGCACACTTTTCCTGTTTTGCTTAATCATGTATAAAAATATGATTTGGAAATATATTTAGAATTTTATGGTAGAAATCTCTTTTTTAAAAATTCGTTCTACAAATCCTCCTAAATTTTATTGTATCCTCTGTTTTTCTTTGCTGTTGTGGGATATTTTTTTTCTTCAAATCAAGCAAAAATTAGCTCTCATTCATTCCAGGCACTTCTCCTGCATTCCTTGCAGAATGAATTTTGTTTCAGCTACTTCCTCTACATAAAAAGCATGTAAAAAATCAAGAACAGATTAGAAGTTACGGCTCAATTTTCTCTCTAAATATAGGCCTTTATTTGGATGTTGAGGGGAGTCCCCAGGAACACTGAGAGGGAGGGAGAGAGCTTCCAAGGGAGCACAACCCTTGCATGCATGGCGAAAATACAGTCCTCAGCTTGAGCAGTACTTTGTGCCCAGCCTGAACACATGGAAACAAGGAGAAAATGTTCTTTTGCCCTGTGGACATCTGTGCTAAGCTGGACCAATTCCTGATTATTTTTTTGGGCGAGGGGGGAGTGTCTCATTTCTTTTAGTTGCAGAGATACAATAGTAGCAGTAATACGAGACCTGTAGTCCAGATTTTAAATAAAAGACAAATGGAGAGGGTAGAAGAGTGTGTGGAAAATATCTCAGGTCCCTGATGTCTGAAGAAATACCTCATTATCATGTAGAGAGCTCTTTGATAACTTGTGTCAGAACCTGCCTTTTCTCCCTCTCTGTACATACTATTTGAACTCTTAAAATAAGCTTATTAGCAGTCAAATCAGGACAGGTTAATCTTTAAATCATATGTAAATACAGAAGATTTTCTTATTGTGGTATATTGAAGCATTAAATGTAGATGCAGATTTTCACAGGAGGAAACTAGATCATCATAGTTAAGCACTGAAATAGTTGGTCTCCCAAATCATCTTCTGAGAATTTCCCTTTCACTGTACTATATGATAATGAATAGGGATTTAGTGGCAAAGGGTAATGTAAAGCTTAGATTAGAGGATGCTGCTGGTAGTCTTACACAGCTGATCAGCTTTGCATGGTCCTGAGCCTCTTTCCTTTCTGGAACTGACCTGTAGGATTTTCAGGGAAATTTTTCCAGGGGAGCACTGAGACTTGGCTGCCTTCCATCTTTCCCAGCAAATGGATCTTATGTCAAATGCTTGCTATATCAGATCCCTGTTACTCATCTTTGGTATAAATATATATTAGCAAGTGCTGTTTTGCTGGATTTTATTGGCTACATTCAGTCCTTTGACCTCCACGCTAATGCTTTCATTTTTAACTCCAGCATTGTGGGACCTGCTGCTCTCCTGGAAAGCATCACTAGTTTGTACTTTTAATGTATAATGCATGAAATAATCTCATTTCAGAGTCTTTAAGCCTGCCTCAGTCTAGACTGCAGCTCACAATCACACTGTCTGACTTCTATACCTCAACCGCCAAGATACTTGGACTAGTCTGTCTGGTTTAGTCCAGTTTAGCTGACGCTGTGTGCCATTTCCTGCTCACCCACATCATTTCAGTCTTAATTGCTCTTTATCTCATCTTCTGAGCAATCATACTGCAGATTTATTTTTTTGTTGCTTTGGGAATATGCCATTACGTTCTGCTGTTTTCACATAGAAGCGTCTCTCCTTTCCATTAGGCCTCTGTCAGGGGTTCCACGTGGAAAACATTGTCATGGACCTTTCTGCGGCTTTGCCGTGATGCTCCACGGGTGCCAGCACAGCAGCCTCTGCCTAATCGTGTCAGAGCAGAGTAAATTATGGTGAGCTCACACCTGGTCAGCTCCGGTGGTTTTGATGGACAGACCATGTGCTGTGGTCCTGCCTATTTCTTTCTTTTATTTAACTGCAAGAATTGCTCATACTGCCTGGGTCTCCAGCCTTTTGTTCTTTCTCCTTTTTTTCTTGGCCCAGTTGGGTGCGAAGTGACACTCAGTAACTAAAATCTGATGTGAAATAGTGCTTTTCAGATGGGTCATCCAGGCAAACATGTCATTGCGCTCTCCTGCAGGGCCCAACCTCCCTGTTCAGCATGGCTAGTTCATAAGATATTTCATAGCTCTATGGAGAAAACTTGACAGACAACATCATCATAACAAAAAACCCCAATAATAATACTACTTACAGTTTTGCATTTCTCATTAATTTTACCATTATTGATATTTCTCTGGGAGGTAGATAAGGACTGACAATCTCTTTTTGGGGATGGGAAAGATAAATATGGAGTGATGCGTCTACCTTGAGAAGGAAAGTCAGATGTGGGTGTAGAATGAGAAGCCCTAAGTCTTGGGCATTGGTCTGAGTCTCTTCATGACAGATAGCACTATTTAATGTGCTACTTGATGTTAATGAATATCTTCTGTTTGCTGATCATATTCCCTAAATGAAAAGCCAGTAGACCACGGGTGAAGGGAGCAATACAGATATATTTGCTGTACAATTATTGTTTATATAAAGCCTGAACTAAGTCTGTCCCTCTGATGAAGCTTTTGCTTGATAATATTTGGCTCTGCTTGCATTAACTTGTGGGCTGTTTGGGTGAAATGCCTGAATCAAGCTTTACTGAAATCAGTCCAGAAACCGTAGAAATAATTGTAAGCGCAAACCACTCTTACTACAACTTCTATGTTAATTTTATTGAAAAAATGTGCTTGACACCATTTTTTTCTCTTTTAAATACCAGTTGAAGTGATAAATACAACACGTTTAAAATAAATTTCATAGGTAGTGTTGGGTTAGGATCAGTTTATTATGAAACTTAGCTCTCAGTGGTGTTTGCATGATCTAAATGCCATACAAACGTTATTCAGTCGTTGTATTAATATCCCCAGGGGATACATATCAGAGACATTTACAGTGGCAAATGGATTGGTAATGTTTGTCCCTTCGGCAGCTGGAGGGACCTGTTTGTATTGGTTTGACTCTGGGAGAGTCTGGCTGTAGCCCTAGGACAGATTAGGAAGGTCCCTGGTCCATGAACCTGCACTTGAATTAATGTCACCTCACTCAGTTGTGGTGTTGAGCTGTTGATGGGCATCTGCTGTCACTGAACTGGGAGGAGATAAAAGTTGGTTCCCCAAAGGGAAGGGGTGAAACACAAAGCAAGTGGCAGAGGTCTGCTGCTTTTCAGGAAATTATGCTTTAAACCAGTTCAGGGATTTCTGCTTTTTCCTTCTGAATGGTTTCTATAGGGAAGTCTCATGGTGCAAACTAAGGTGGCCCCTTTCAGAATGGATTAGGCTGGAGCAGCTGTTCCTGTGTCATGGAGCTCACCACTACCACCCCCTGCCTTTGCAAAGAGGAATAAAAATCCTCTGTTTTGCTAGAAGAAAAGAATGGGTAAGAAAGAAATAAGCTCATCTTTGTCTTAAAGCTCAGCCAATGATACTGGGTTCTACATACAATGTATGCCCTCTGCCCCCCACCTCCATCACCCGTCACACTGCAGCTGTTTGTGGGCCTTGGTAATTGGGACTGGTCAAAGCCTTGGGCTGCCCTCACCTCAGGAAGAACACAAACAAGCAAAAAGTCATCCCAGGTCTAATGCACGTTTTCAGCAGACAAGAAGAAGTTTACAAAGTGAGATATTTCTGCCAGACAGTTCACATCAGAAGGAAATTTAGCTGAAGAGAGGAAGTAACTTCTAGTGCCTTTAGAAAGTGAAAGAGGTGGTATGGAAAAGAATATGAAAACAAACGTTAAAAATGTGAATTTGATTAATTAAAAATCAAAAGCGAGTCTTGAGTTGACTTAAAAGGCTGCAACGTCATCTGGCAGGGACTGAGCTGAATAATAATGAGTGTGTACCTGTAGGCTGGCATACCAGCTATGCTGCTGTTTAATCTTTTTCAGGTTTGTGTAGTTTTTAGAAATCAAAATGGGCGGATTTGATTTAGGCAGCTTCGTGCCCTTGTTCAGCTGTAGTTTCAAGTTAATGTAAAACCTGAAATGAAATGCAAACTTCACCCAAACCCTTCTAAATTGCAGGCATTAATCGTCTCTTTGAGAAACAGCACAAATGCATGGAGCAGAATTAATTGAGAATATGCTTTTAAAACAGGGAGTGACCTCCAGCAAAGTGGTCTTGGAGATGGGGCTAATAAATAATTTTACTTCTTTTCATGAGCTGTAAAGATCATCTAGGAACCTTTGTGGAAGAAACTCCTAATGCAACAGTTGTTGCATGGGAGCAGCACTAGCTGTTTGTGTGGAATACAGCTGATTTGGGGAGGCTGGAAAGGCTGGGAGAGGGATGTTTTCAGTATTTTATGCTATATTTGTTTTAATGCATAACAAAGCACTGAATAAGTTTGTAAAGCTTCCTCTTGCTTTTACAGTAACTTCACTGTTAGTGCTTTCCCGTAAGAATGAAGGAGACCAGGACAATAGTTCTGTTCTCCTCTATTGTTTGTGAATACAGTAAATAGTTCAAGAGCTGGCAACTTAAAAAGAAGACTCAGAAGTCCTCAGCTTTTCCCTGTGGTGGGCTACACATTTACATTGAGTGGGAGAGCACGTCAGCGTCGCTGGTTTCTCAGGAACGCCTTTGCCGCAGCAATTCCAGCCACGCTGACCTCTGCCACCGCTGGGAGAGAAACATTGGCTCTCTCCAGCAGGATGGCTTTGCTGGCTTTAATCTGTGAAAATGAGTTTACAATGTGCCTGCTTTCAAATCAGGAGAATGTGGTGTAGCTGGAAATTGGGAGGATTTACCCGTATAAGTACATATGCTAAAGCACATCAAGCCCAGATTTTTCCACGCGTTTGGAGGATTATTTTAGGAGAAACACAGGTGCATACACCCACTTCTCTTTTCTGGGGAATAAAGGCCACATTACTTGACATTTTAAATAACAAAAATAAAACTCAGAGAAGCAATTGATGAACTATAGATCAGCCTGAGCCTGGCAACTGTTTCTATCAAATGGTGTGGGGCTTAGTGTTCAGTGCTCACTTGGAATCCAAACCCACGTCTAAGGTATTTACCTTCTGATCTCTGAAACTGGAACAGAGTTAGGAGGAAAATCTCAGCCTTCTCAAAGGCAGCACAGCAGTAAATGCTTTGCTACTTGCTTCACAGGCATAAATCCCCCGTGAAAAGGGTAGGCAGCCATTCCCTGCTTTTCACCCCAGCGCCGGGTTTGGCTTGGCTGAGGGTTCAGCACAGCAGGGCAGCTTCCCAAGGGCAGCGAGGGTGTCTGCAGGGGCTTGAGTTGACACTGCAGTTGACTGAGCGTGCGGATGGGAGATCTGAGCTGTCTGCTGTTCTCTAATGATCAGCAAGTCTCCTTTGTGGGTGAAGAGAGAATATAACTGTGCTTTGGGATTCACAGCGTTTGTCTTTTAACCAAGTGTTTTTCGCTTGCTGGTTGTGTTCAAAGCAGTTCTTACAGGTCATTAATGGAAAATGGAATTGTGAAAAGAGCATGATACTACCGTTATTTGTCTCATTTGGGGGAGAAAGTCCTGTAAACTCATCTTGAAGGCTGCCAAATGCCATTCCAAGTGCTCTAAGAGGAGTTTTATGTTTCCTTATCTGAAGACTGCTGTGATCTTCCCGGATTCATTAATACATGAAGAGCAAATAGCAGAAAATGCTTTTATGTGTCAGGAAGGCGGTGGCAGGAAGGGAGCACTTAGCAAGAAGCTGCACATACCTCACAATACGTAACGCTTTCCCGTCTATCAGAAGATCCTATCCCTGGCAGATAGCAGCAAGACATTCCTGGGGGTGGAGTGAGAGCGAATTTATCTTGGGAGTGAGCAGGATTTTGCTTTGCTAAGCTAGCTGGTTTGCTCAGTTCAGGAATTTTCCATTCACCTCTATTATCCACCAGCATTATAAATCCCAACAACTGTAATTAGGGCTACTTATCTTAATCGGTTAACAGTTCTCTTTGGCTCACCTGTCCTTCTGCTGGCTTTCTTCTGTCTGCTTGGTTGAACTGCTTCTCCAAAAATTCCTGCTTTGGAGGTATGCTTTCAAACCTATGTCATGGAGGGGACTGCGTTCCTATTCCTTGAGGAAGGCTGCTGCAAGGTAGATGTGGTGTTATACAGAGAAGCGCTGTTCCATTTAAAGAAATGTGAAGCTGCACTGTGTGGTTTTTACTGTCTTTGATAGATTATTCATCACTTCAGCGCTCAGAAACCCTGGCTGAGGGGAAGGCTCTGTATTGAACTGCTGGGAGGATTGTATAGTGCGGCCTGAGGAGGTGGTCAGGGGCATCTCTCTGCTTGCCTTTTTCTTTGCAGTTCCTCTGGTGTGACTGCTCCACCACCTGTGTCTGGGTGCATGTATTTCCTTAAGCCGGTTTAATTCAAAAGATTTAGTTTAACTAGCTTGATACTTATAATTTTGTGTGTTGGTTCAGCGTGTGGCACAGACTGTAAACATGGATGTAAAATGCAGGTTCTTTGGGGATTTGTGGGCAGCCCAGCTCCATTAGCTTGAAACAACAGCTGAAAAATATCCTTTTTAAACTCAAGATATGCATTAGCCAATGTCAAAAATCAGTTCTTGCTATTACTAGTTAGAACATGCCAAAAGTACTCTGTTAAGAGTAGAATTATTTAGCCAATAATACAATAGTAACGTGCTTTAAATCATTGTAACCTTTCTGTTTAAGATATATAAAATATAGGTTCTGGTCCATAATTCCTTATAAATAGAAATGCCTGTTGGCTAGATCAGGGGAGGGATTCGAATAGCTGCAGCTGCGGAGTATGTCTGATAGTTTGCATTCTCCACCTCCTGCCCTTATTGCAGAATTAAATTGGTCTCTCATTAACATGGGAATGTTTGTTGTTACACTGCCTGCTCTCTCCCCTGCGCCTACATGACTCTTCTGGTGTAATGTCAGTCCCTGTCGGGAGCCTCCGAGCGGGTGCCAGCGGGGCGGGAAGGGTGGTGGGAAGGGACTTTCTTTACCTCTTACAACAGGTGCCTTTGTCAGCAAACCTCAGAGGCAGCCGAGGAGGAGCCACTCTTAGCCCTACCCTTTAAACTTTTGCTGCAAAGGAAAAAAAAAAACAACAACCCACCCCACAAGGCAATGAAAGCGAAGAGGAAGCGGTCATTTAAAGCACTTCGGAAAACCTGAGCAGAATTTAGCACAGCAGGTATGGTTTTTGCGTGGGTGACGTGGAGAGCGATCTCGGGAACTGGATATCGCTTCAGGATCGGAATCTGAACTATCTCTGCCGTGGGAATTAATCAGAAAAAAAATTCAAGCCCTTGAAGAAAAATTTTTAAAAATGCACTGTAGGTGCATTTCAAGGAAAAAATACCTTTCTTCCTCCTGCAAGGGTTAAGCACGATCAGAATCTGCTTTAGTCTCAGGGATTTAACCTCAAGTGCTGCATATTTTGTTTGCCATAAGCCTATTAGAACTCTCTCTGTTTCCTAGCAATAACATGTAATTTCCCCCCCTATTTAAGGGAAAGAGATGTTGGGTTTTTAATCCTGTACGCTACAGCTGTTGCTCAAGTTTCCCATTCAAATGCAAATAGCACCTGGTGCTATTTAGATGCCCAAGTAATCTTTGATAAGGATACTCCAGGAGCACAGGAAAAAGAGAAAAGCAAGGTGGGTCTGACCCTGTTTATTCTGGAAAGCGAGAGCGTAAACATATGCTACCAGCAACCTGAACTGGAAATTTCTGCCAGATCTGCAGCATCCAGCACATACTCTTTTGGGAGACAGCTGAAATTATTTCCTTTTTTTTGAGCAGGTATGATGTTTCACCAGGAAGAACAAAAGGCTTCCAGAGAAGATAAAAATGTAGTGGATGTGTCTAAGCAGAAGTGCTGATTTGGTTTGGAGTTTTATCTTGCTTAACCCTCCTCAAAGGAGATTCGTTTTAGGACTTTTTGCTTGTTTCTTCAAATCACATATTATTGTCTAGATTTTCATTTTCATTTTGAGAATTTCAGCTCTTCATGTTTTTTTTTTTTTCAGAATTTTTTCCTTGTCCTGTTTTTTTTTTTTTTTTGTCTCTGTTGGATAGATGTTACAGTAAATTAACTGGAAAGTCAGGAGCTGTTTAGGACTCACAGACAAGAGGTACCACCTCACTTCTTGATTAAAAGCAAGTCAATCCCAGGTTCAGGTTAAAAACCTTCTACTGTGGAAACTTTCAATTGCATAAATGCTTTTAATTTCATTTGCGGAGGTGCGAGTTTATTCAAGGAAGAGCTAACAGCCTTCATTGCATTTTGCATGACTGTTTAACCCTGTATTACAAATAGGTAATTGAAGGACTCTTTGGAAGGCTGTGACTTGAGGCCATCATCTTCTTGCTAGAATCCTAAACCATCTACATGGCATAAGATGCAATTTGGATCTGCATAAAAGAGATAATGAGTGTTTTTCAAGAGTTTAAAGGACAGATTTGAAACTTGTGGAAAATTTCAAGGAATGTCTGAAGTAAATTGTCATTACACTGGTCTGTGAATTTACAAATAAGGTAAAAGAGGCAATTCATTGGAAAGCAAAGCTCTGCTAGCAAGAATATCAGCTTTCCGTGGGAGGAAACTGGATGTAAAGCATAAACAATTGCTACAAAGTTTGAGAAGAACAGAAGTGGTTCCAATCCTGCTGTCAAGCCTGACGGATCTTTTCTTGCTTAATACTCGTCTGGTTTGGCTACTGTTTTTCCATCTTCAGCTTCATATTGCAATTAAAGCTACTTCCCCAGCGTTCACCGAACTTCAGCAAATGCCTTTTGCAAGTTGAGTGTTGGGAATGTGAGCAGGTGTTTCATATGTGCTTCCTCTGGCAATAAAAGGCACCCTCGAGAGGAGAACCCGTCCGGGAGCTGATTTGCTGGGTCATATTTTCTCTCATGACACTCCTTCCTCATTAGCCTCTTCAGGTGGGTGTTTGCGACTGACACAGAACTGAGCCAAGGTTCAGCCTTGGGTTGTCAACTAACGCTAACGGCAAAATGATGGAAGAAATCTCCATAATGGTGGCTTACGATGCCCATGTTTTTAGCCAGCTGTACGATGAAGACTTTCTGGCCAATCTGGTGGCAGTCAGCAAACCCAAATCTGTGGTAGGTGTTGCTCTTGCTCCTTTGCCAATAATGCTTAGGTTATACTCTTTCTTTCTGCGTAAAGCTATCTATTATTTATTTTCTCTTTTTATTACTTTTTCAGAAATTTGCTTTTGTGCATCGACAAGATTAAAATAACATTTTACTTCAGAAGAGATAAGATTGTTAAAATAATATCTTTCTGGGTTACTAAGTTTAGAAGAAGGTGATTTGCTTAGTAGCATAATAGTTGAAATAATTTTGAAGTAATCATTTCAGTAGCAAATGACTGAACTTATCTGACCGTGGAATCAGGACTAAATGATTTAAAACAATGATGTGTTTTAGCAAGTCAGTTAAAGATCTGGGTCAGATGCTCAATGTACACCCAGGGTCTGGGATGTAGGTCACTGTCATCACTAAATCTAAGAGAATCTGTCCATGGTACAGGAATGATGATTCAACACTAATATATATTCTTATGAAATCAGCATAAATATCTGTAAAAAAGTTTTAGTTAAATGTCCACTTCCTTTTTCATAAATAGCGCATATCTTTATGTAAACAACATGTACAGTGTGGGCATCTTCTTCCCTCGTGGAGATCCCAGCACTTTTAGGGAGCTGCACTGAAAGCACTAGTTTTGACTCTGAAGTCTGGTGCCAGAATTCGTCTTCAGTCTCCAGTTCTACAGATGAGCCACTGCACCTAGAAGAAGTCAAAAGAAGTCTGAAAATAAAAGTGCATGCATGTGTGTTGAGCTTAACTTGAAAGGAGATACAGTTAAAATTTCACTCTAAACACAAGTCAAGCTTGTTGTTTAGCAACCCAATTAAGCATTTGTGTTTGCAGATTTTGGTCTGTATATATGTTTGTATCCAGGCAGTTGATTAAGCTGTGACAAAGGGAGGTGCTCTCAGAAGAGGAAAGTTTTGCTTTGTTGCTATCTTGAGTAAAACCTCTCTATACATACTTCCTGCTTGGGTTTTTCTGCCTGTCCATGCTCAGGAAATCTCAGGTGCATGAACTCATCTCCTGTAAGCCTCTGGATCTAAACCAGAGTTCTGCCCAATCTCTTTTATTACCATGCCTTTTTCTATTATCTCTTTTCCATTATCAGGCCTCCTCTAGGAGGCTAGAATTTACAAAGTCTGTTAGAATAGTTAGATAATAAACCTGGAAGTCCATGTTTATTAGCTAAAACTGTGTGCTTTAATATGATCTAGTTGGAAACTCGACTGCAAGTAGGCTTTAACTTAACCAGCATATTAGGAATTGCAGACTTTTTCAACACTGGATATTTTTAAATACGTAGCATACCTTAATTCACTGTCCAGCCACAATCTTTTCTCTTGTTTTGTCTTAGCTGATTGCTATGGAAGCATTTATTATTTTGACTGGGAGCCCAGCGTAGTATCTTGTGTTGCAACAGGACTAATAGGAGTCAGGTGCTGTGGAGAAGATACCTGCTGGGGGCACAGAGAGGTCCTTCTGATGAGTTTCTCAGAATAAATGATGCTGATTGTGGAGTTTCCTGGATGCTTCCTGTCTTGAACTGTTTGCATGTTCAAGAACCAGTACTGTAGCTGTTTAAATTAAAACCCATGTGGTAAAAAAAAACATTTCATGGGTGGCTTTCCCTGTAATTTAAATTTTTGCGAAGTACTGCTTAAATGGGCTTGATGATGGCCTCTTCAGTTTTGTATAGCTGAAGAGGAAAAGTAGTGGACATTGCATTATGTATCTCTAGATGCCTCCAGATCAACTGTGATTGACTGGAGAAGAGAGTAACTGCTGTTAAGACCTTACAGCTCCACTTGATCTTTGGTACTCTGAAAGTGTGATGGAATAACTCCTTTTGAAAAAAAAATTCTCTCTATGAATTAACTACTTGTCTGCTAGTAAACAGAGATACTTATGGGGAACAACAGTGGGAGGGAGGGAACAGTGTGTTGTTACCATTATTTTTAAGATCTGAATGATTGTCTTTAGTGTAAGCACATGTTCTTAGCAACTCTTTTTCATCCTTAATCAAAGAGTGTTAACATGATTTGGTGCATTATGTACTAGTAAGTAAGTTAAGAAATATGTTTGTTGCAGCATTTACATAGGAAATACTTCTCTTTTAAATGGTTTTGAAGTATATTAACTAAGCAAATAATGGTGCAAACAGGCTGAGGAGGTTTAAGATGAAGTTCGTTGGGATTATGATACAATTAGACAGTGTGTGGGAGCCTGCACTGCCAAGGGACAAGACCTGATGACTCAGAAAGTTTCTTTCAGTCTTCTGCTGCTGTGTTTAGTCACAGGACAAGCTGCCAGTTGGGATAAGTTGGGGCAAATCCTGTTGACTCTGTCCTGGTCATTTTATGAGTTTGGACAAAGGTATGTGCTGTACATAAAGTAATATTGTGCAGAAAGAATTTGCAGAGTTTTTGTTTACTCTGAGAGTTCATGTTAATAGCGCAGGTATTTTTGCAATCTGGGAGTCATCCGCTTGTTTGCAAAATTCAGGTTTCATTTATTTTTAAAGGAGTTTCTAGTATGCTGTTCTGGTTGAGAAGTGTAAAAAAATAAATAAATTCTTTAAAGGCTTTCATCCTCTTCTGCGGTTTGGATGCTGGGATGGTATTGTTGTCATTCCAGAACTCTTGCAACTAGTAACTCATTATAGTTCATTTGAGTTGTGCAATAGGCCAGGGCATACAGGAGTTTCTCTTGCACAGAGAGGAAAGCCACGTGTTACATTGGGAAATGGTGAAGGGTTAGTACCGAAATCAAACCAGGCCCAGATGATAGCTCTTGTGGGTTGCTTACACTTAATGACAGCCCTGCCTAACCTTCTGACACGTCCAGAGCCACACAGATAATGAACTTCATGAGGAAAATCAGAGTTATCTGCTGTTCTGCAGGTTCCATCAGTGGAGCATCAGTCAACGGAAAATGTGTATTTTTCAGTGGAAAGCATAGCAGTAGCTTTGTGGCCTTGCTTTGTTGCACATAAATACCAGGCAATTTAACATATTGTTGATGATCTGAGGTAAGATCCAAAGGAATGCTGTACGATAGCAAGCCTCCAGCATATATTATAATAAAATTAGTCATATTGCAGTGTGACCATGACACATGGCTGTTTTGCTGTGTGGTCTTGCTTTCGAGATTTCAAGTTATTCTTGAACTACTCCACACAACCAAAGCAGCCTATAAAAATGGACTGGTGTGCAGTTTGTGCAAGAACTGAGTAGCTTTACTCTAAGAAATTTCAATTCTCAACTTATCTGCAGAAAACTTGGACCCCAAGGGGTTATAAAAATGATATACTAAGTGGTATAATCCTCTTAATCTGAAATTGAGGGACATTCTTCTGGAAAGCTTCATTGTATTTTCATTTGCCTGCCCGTCTTTCTGTGTTTAGCTCTCTGTTCAGGGGAAATATCAGCCATTTCACAGAAGTAATTCGTGGTTACACACCAGCAGACTCTGCCACGATGATTTCTAGGCTCTTAATTTCCCATCGGAGCAAAACTGAGGCAGTTCAAAGTGAATGAGTGAACTGTAAAGCGGGTAAAAAAGCTGAGTGGCCTGGAAGGAGCACAGGGCGTAGTGGTCAGCAGGTTGAAGTCTAACTGGCAGCTGCCTAAACATCATTTTTGAGGGCTGATACTGTTTAACATTTTCAGGATGCACCCTGCTTTTCAGGTGAAAAAACTTGGTTTTCAAGTCATAAAAGCTTGATGGTGAGTGGTAGACATGTGGGAAGGCAAGTGTGCTGTTCAGAGGAACCTCAGCAGGAGTCGGCTGAGGAATCTCCCAAGGTTCAGCGAAGGCTAATGCAAAACCTTGGGTTCCTCCTGGGGGAGGAGTAACTCCATCATCTATGCAGGCTGGGGACCAAATGTGTGGATAGCATCAGTGCAAAAAGGGTGCTGGGAGTCGCGGAGGATGACAACATGAGTGAGGAGCATGCCCCAGTGCTGATGATGACTCGACTAGCTGTGCGTGAGGCGCCATTACCAAAAGCATTGCCAGTGTGTCAAGAGAAATGGTTATTGCCTCCCACCCAGCAGCTGTGAGGTTGCTGAACCGAGTTTTGAGACCCCACAGAGAAAAGGGGTGAGAGGGTTGGGGCAGCTTAACTGGTAGAAGAGAAAGCTCAGGAGGGATCTAGTTGCAGCCTCATGCAACCTAAAGGAAGGTCCTAGAGAAGACAGAGCCAAAATCCTCTCAGAGACATACAGCGACCAGACAATAAGAAACAGCCATGATTTGCAGCTGTTTTAAAGTCTTGAAGTTCCAGCATATTTATGAAAACTGGCACAGCTCCTGCAGTGTGAAGCACCCATGCATCCGCTGTCATACACAGATCCCTGTAGGCCAGAGAGGAGGCACTTTACCCGTGATGGGTAAGATCCTTGTCCCTCCTGCTACTGAAACCAGACTTGATAATGGAGCAGACACTTGTCTGATAAAACTCAGAGTGCTGCTTTAACAGACACAAATCTAGCCCTAAATGTGGAACTGAAAACGGTGAAGAAGTGTATGTTTTATTTTATGGTAATATGTAGCTCGCGTATAATTTTATTCTCGTTCAGGCTTATATGACCTTCATCACTCCTTTGTTACTAGATATGAAAATTAATAATTGCTGCTAAAATACCTTAGGCTGTTTATTTTTATATTGCACCCCATTTGTTTTCTCCTGTCCTAACCCTTCAGTGTGCATTTTTTGCAATTTAATGTTATTAATGCAGAGTAGAAACTGTCAGAGGTGAAGCCACAGCCCTTGGTATGGGGGCAGACGACAGTCACAGCCTGTGGCAGGTGGGGAGGNGCTTTAACAGACACAAATCTAGCCCTAAATGTGGAACTGAAAACGGTGAAGAAGTGTATGTTTTATATTATGGTAATGTGTAGCTCGCATATAATTTTATTCTTGTTCAGGCTTATATGGCCTTCATCACTCCTTTGTTACTAAATATGAAAATGAATAATTGCTACTAAAATACCTTAGGCTGTTTATATTGCATCCCATTTGTTTTCTGCTGTCCTAACCCTTCAGTGTGCATTTTTTGCCATTTAATGTTATTAATGCAGAGTAGAAACTGTCAGAGGTGAAGCCATAGCCCTTGGTATGGGGGCAGACGACAGTCACAGCCTGTGGCAGGTGGGGAGGACGTGGGAGTGAACTCTGTCCTGACAGGCCATCAGCTGCTGCTGGGTTGCACCCAGCCCTGGTCTTTGGTGTTGCATCAGTGTGCATCTGCCTGATGGTTTTCCTGTTTCTGTTAAACACCATTTGGTGCAATCTGCATCTGGTGGCGTCGCTGTGTAGCCCATGTTTGGCATCGAGGTTCAACTGCATGGAAATAAGAGAGGTGGTTTATCCTGCCCACTGATTCATGGAGGTTAAGTCTGGGCAGATCTTCATCTGTTATTTCAGTTATTTAAGTGTCGTCTGTTTCGTCCAACTTCATTCCGGTAGCATTTTTTCAAAATTAAAAACTCTATTTAATACCCTTCTGGAAAAGCATCCAGCTCTCATTTGAGTGTAACAGGAGGTGGGAGGGGTACCATTCCATGGTAATCTGTTCTTCTCTTGCTGTTCAAAATGTTTCTGACTTCTCTTTTAGATTCATTCAGGTTTCAGCTTCCCCTCTTGGATCTGGCATACATTTTTGTGACAGACTACAGCATTCTGTACCCTGTGAAGGTACTTTCATGCTGTGACCAGCTCATCTGTCTGTGCTTTCTTGTACAAACTGAGGAGCTTGAGCTCTTAAACCTCCTGCTCCAAGGCATTGACACCCTGCACAAAACAGCTCAGTGGCTCTGCTCCACATCCTCTTCTTTTTCCCAACTAAATCTCCCAGGACCTAGATGCAGTATTCCAGTATTGGTGTCAGTGATGATTGAGGGTTAAAACTTCCTTAGTCAGCTTGCTTTTCCCCATCCTTGTGCATCCTGGGCTCCCATTAGCGTTTCTGCTGCAGCCTGACCCTGACAGCACTAACGTTTCTCTGGCTGCAAAGGTGGTCTGTTATTTCCTGCGCTTCTCTCTATACCAGTTTGTTCCCAGTCCCACACCCCAATGCATGGCCTGCTGACCGGTGCCAATGCAACTACTTGTAGGACTGTGTTGTGAATGGTACTGTTATAATTAAAAAATTTTTGAAAAATTAAATTTGCATATTTTGGGGAGGATTCTTCTGGTCAGCTTGCCATCAGGCAGTGAGGCGGGGGTGAGAGGGCTGTGGAAGGCTGCTTTCACAACACATGCCTCCCATTCCCCCAGCCCCTGTTCTTGCAAGAGAGCAGAAAAGATTCCAGACTTTTGCAAAAGTCCAAATGGTGCTTTCTTGGGACTGATCCCGTCTCCTTATGGGATTCAGCCCCAGCTGGACGTCTGCTGATCCGTGCTGCAGTTAAGCCCTGCGTGTATTTGGTCAAGAGTCAGTACAGTGATGTGTTGCATTTGAGTAAGTTGTTTCCAGGAACTGAAATAATATGTGTGTAATTTTCTGGTCCTCGTTCTTGTTTTTTACTACTCTTTCTATCCATGCACCACCTGCAAATTTTATTAATGGGACTGTATTTTTCATTTCCCATCCACTGATGCAATGTTTGATAGTGCTGGATCCATTATGAGTCCCAGAAGACATCCTTTAGGATGTCATTAACCCAAAATGAAAAATGTCATTGAATAATGATTCCATTTGACAGTGGCTTTTTGACCCATTTCCTCAGCTTTTTAATTCATGCTTTATGGCTATTGGATACTCTTCTGGGATTTTGGTGGGGGTTTTTGGTTGTTGGTGGTTTTTTTAAAATAAATCTATCATGTGGTAGTGAATCCAGTACTAGAGAAGCATGTTACAACTGAGAAGTTACTTTTATCAATCAAACCTGTAGATAAAGAAAAAAAATGAGACCTACGTTTTATAAAGTTATGTTGGTGTGGAACCAGTTACATCCTACACTAGTTATTGGCTGGATCGTTATTAGCTCTGCAGTGTTTGTTGGGTTTCTGAGTTTCAGCAAACCAACCAAAGTCATCCAGATGGTTTGATTTTTGGTTCTTAAATATTGGTAATTCAGGATTTTCATCTGGTCTAAGTGAATCTCTAATGTGTTTGAGGGTTTACTAAAAAGGAACATCAATGGACCAGTGGCCTTATCTTCTAGTTCTGTCAGTACTGCTGCTCTGCATAAAAACCTCCAGCCTGGTTATCAACAGAGCAGAGATGTTTTTTGGACAATTATGATTTGTCCAAGTTTATAAATCATCCAAGCTGTAATTATTAATGCATATGAACAACGCTCGGGAATCCTCTTGTTTTCAATATGCTCCAGAATCGAGTCCATCTGAATTTAAACTTTTAAAGAATTTAAGCTTTTTTCTCCTACATTTAGTTTTAGTTATTGTTTTATTTGTTCCTAATTAATAACCTATATTATTTTCTGTTTATTTTCTCTTCATGTTTGAAAGCATTTCTTATTGCTCCCCTCTTATTATCATTGAATCAAGAATGAGTTATTTAAGCAAATAGACATTTTATAAATAAGAACAGAATCTTTGAGATTCAGCATTCAAAAGCAGGACATTTCAGTATTCTGGAGCTTCTTCATTTTCTTCTTAAAAAGAATTCCAGAAAAATTGATACAAGTTTTTCTGGGCACTCAAGAAATTCTGCTTCTGTTTCTGTCATTAGAAGGCCACTTGAAATAAGTTTCTAGGCATTATTGGATCATTAGTTCTGTAGTTTTAATGATCTCAAATATGTTGGGTATCAGCATGAACCTTTGCAATTAGAGAAGAGCAGTTGATGAGTTACTTTGTAAGACTGTATTTCAATATTTAAATGCAGAAATGGTTAAATTAGAATAAAATACCATTTAACTTATTTCTCTCCCCACAGATGAGGTGAGATTGATACAGCCACCTCAAATCTATTAGATTCAGTAGTTGTCATATTAAGATGAGAAAGTGAAGTGTAAATGAAAGACCTGAAGCTCCTGAATTCTAAGCCTTCAGCTTTCTTAGGTCACTTGTCTTATCTTGCAGGTTACCGTTAATGTAACACATTACACCTTAGGACAAACCCAAAAGCTTTGCAGATGCAAAGTACATGTATTTATCAGATTTTTGTCAGTGTTCCCATGATCAGCACGTTCATCAACCTTGAAAGGAGTGCTAAGGCTAAAGGAAAAGGCAGTTAATCTCTTTATGGAAGCCTAAATTCTTAATTACTATAAGACAGAATAGAAAGTTTGTGTAGGTGAATGTGTTACTTAAAAATATTCTGTCTTCATTGTCCACAACGATTTTCACTCTTTTTGAACTCAGTTCTCAGAAGAATTTGGCATAAATTCACTGCCTAAGTTGGGAAATGTATTTCAGTGGGTTTTATCTTGTTTAATTTGTGCTTTCATGCACCATTCAGTATGTGCACTTTTTCTTTATTGCTTCCTTCTAGCTGTGTCAACATGAACTTAGAAGAAAAAATAAATACATTGACTGGAGTGTTGGTTATGCTGGTTGCTGATGTTTTAAAGCTGTGGGCTTGTCCTTTATGCTAAGAAAAGTCTAGATGGTTTGATTTCAGAGCAGCAATTTAGTTATGCCAAGACAAAGCTCAGTGTATATACAAAGCATTGTGATTTTGCTACAAGGTAGAATCACCAAAGTAATGCCAAGTTAAGAAATCATGGTGTGTGTTTGTCTTTTACCTTGGAGATGGCAGAAGCTAAGTGCGTAAGGAAGAACAAGCACACAGAATGTCCAGACTCGGGCTGAACTTCCATAGCAGGTCAGGCACACTGAATTACGTTGTCCCAAAACTGAGGATCCTCCTCCTTTCCATGGCAAGAGGAATGGAACAGAGCTTGGAAAGAAAACTGAGCTTGGTGCTTCTTTACAGCTGTTGGTACTGGAAGGTGAAAATAGCGGAAGCTAGATATGGCTGCTAATATTAACTGGCTTCCTTTTCTGCAAAACATGGGTGTTTTCCCTTTGTAGGAGCCCTTTCCTCTGTAGGGTGCTCCCTTCACTGGCAGCAGCAGCTTGGTTTTCCAGCTACAGTTGGCATCATGGCCATATCTTCTGCCCTCAGCCCCTCCTGCCTTATGCAAACTTCTTGCCTTTGTCAGTGCTTAAGCTCTTGGGATTTTCCCTGCTAGATGATAAAGTAGAAGGTCTTGAGTTCATTGGTAATTGATTAGCTCCATGCCAAGGCATTTCTGCAGGCACCACAGAGGCTGAAAGGTGCAAATATGGCAAAACCTGAAGCCTTATTTAAAGTTGTTGAGGAAATCTTGGCAGATGAAGGATTACAGAGATAACAGAGCAGGACCATGATTAGTTATTGCAGTAGAATGCTTCAGTGAGCATTTCTCATATCTTGGAAGTTGGATGCTGCCCCACCTGTATTTTCAAAATGCTGATGATTTAATGTGTGGCTTTAAAGAACTTATTTTTTATTTTAGGATGTTAGCAATAGTGTTTATGGAGCTAGGCAAGCAGAAAACAGGCAAGACTTTTGGGAAGATGTGATAGAAGTTGTGTTAGTTGCTGAAATACACATAAAACTATTTCACATAATAAAAGTGATCGTAGAGTCCTGAATGTAAGTGTGTAATGGTTCAGCTTAAATGTAGAAAAGGTATCTATTTTCTGTTAGTGGAGTAATACACTAAAAAGTAATTACTTTAAGTAACTTGTGGGTTTGAAATATTTGTAAAATTGATGAGAAGTGTTCTAGCATCAAGCACCTTACCATACATCAGAGAATCCTGACTGAATTTAAACAGACTTACAAATTTAATGTGTACAGCATTACAGTTTTCTTGATACCGCAACAAAGAATTCATCATGAATTACCTGGCTTACCTGGGCATGTGGTTCAGAGCTGTGATATCTAGCATCCATCCTCCATCTCAGGAAGTCTGATTTTTTTTCACCTTGTGCTGGGCATGGACTATGAGACAAGATGTGGCTTGATAACTCAGCAGAGTCAGGACAGGCTTTCACCAGTCTCATGACAGGTTTCAGAAGATGTATTCAGCCGGGGATTTATTAGCTGAAAGCTGTGGAATCTGTGGACTAAATATATTTGGTGAGACAGGTTTTACAAGCTTGATGATACAACATTTTAAACCTGGTTACTGAGCAATTGCAAGCCTTATGCTGGCAATTTTCCCTTACGCATGATAGTGAGATAGGTCTGTGTTAGTGTCAGCCTCCTGTAAACAAGGTTGGAAAGAGAAGCCAAGCACAGCTTAGCTACTGTGTGTAGTTGGGAACAGGCTGTTTCTTTGCTGAGTGATGCAAGATTTTCACTGGGGACTTTTTGCTGGATTTCTGATTCTGTTCTCACAGGGACAGTGGCGAAGACTTCACTTGTCTTCCTGCTCATCCTTCTCTTCTGTTGCTGTGACATGCCAAGTAGTGCAACCTGAGCTCTAAAATTGTTGTGGGCAGAACCTTAATCAGAATGAATTGTGTACCTCAAAATGGGAGAGAGCTGAGATTCTGGTTCTCCGTTGTCACAGAGGACGTGTATAAAACCTGTAGCATCAAATGCTGTGTACCGAAAGGTGTGTGTATGTCAGGCACACATCACTTGAACTGTTATGCTATGAGGCACAAACCAAAGAATGAATCCTGCGATGGAAAAACTGCTGCTATTCATAATAACTGTGGTTTACAGAGCAGGGCCTTGTTCCAGATGGCTGGTCAGAGTGTCAGTTTCCCTGGTTATCTGATCCTCATCTGTGTCCTCAGGATATATAGGTAGTTTAATTAAGCCTATATAACCTGTTCTAGCAAAGATCTTATTGTTCAGAGATTCTTTATGTTATGCCAGATAATAAAAATGACCAGTACCCAGATATTTTCCATCTAGAATGTTTCAAATATTGATATCGTTAACCAGAGTATTCCTGTTGACCAGAGCCAATTTAAATGCATAATAGGTGCTTGGTGACAAAGTGGATATAGCTGTTTCCTTTCATGGCTTGTATCTCAATTCTAAAGCCCTTATCTGTAAGCAAGAGGAAGCACTTTTTGCCTGGGTGAGCTGCTAGACACCAGCTGCCAGTGTATAAAATAATCAGCCATTTCCGAGCACTGCTTTTAAGCTACTCAGGGTGTCTCTTTTTTGCTAAAACAAATAGAGTTGAAGTGGGTAATAAGCCCTCCATATCTCAAAGTGAAAATGAATTTTTGAATGCTGAAAACCAATTTGGTGATCTGAAGATGTGTTCTGAAGAATCTCTGACCCAAGGCAGAACGTGCTTTCCTTGAACCCTTTTTTTAAAATGCGGATTCCCCTGCAGTCAAGATATGTGCTTCTCAAACACAAACACTGTGGTAAGTGCAGAAGTACACGCTGGTGTTTAGAGCTACAGTTTGTGAATCTGAATCCTGTTCTTTTTCCCTGGGTTGACACTGGATTGCTTACAGTGAGGCTTATTGACTATCCCTCGGTCTAAGCTTACTCTTTTAAACTTAGTTTAGTGTATTGCTAACTGAACCTAACTAAGCAGATCTTTGAAACAGCAGGGCTATGGAAGAATAATGTGTCATGCCAGGTTCAGCGGGTTTAGATAAATGGGAATATATTGTAGAGATTAAAATCTGACAAAAGGATCGTTTATAAATCATCCAGCATCACAGACTGGGGCCACTGCCATTCTGAGTCACAGCAAATTGTGCAGGTACTCTGTAAATTTTGCAACCTGCCTTAGCCTTCTTTTGATAAATTCCTGTGCGTGTCTCAGTTGCAATTGAGATATTTTGGTAATGAACGGATGTGGAAGAATTAAATAAAAATAAAAGCTCATTGCAAAGCAGGTTTCCTTTGCCTCCAGCCAGCTTCCAAATTAGATTTGTGTTATCCTGAAGACTGTCCTCAGGAGGTCTTACAGAGCTGGCAATGAGGTGACTTGCAGAAGGAAGAAAATCTTCCCCCTCCGAGGAAGGGATACTTTGGTGTGCTGGTGTGGAGCAAGCTTCTTTCCTGATACAAAAAGAGTATTTCTGTCAGTTCTTTTTTCCAAATGTGAGGTGGAGAGAGATGTTGTTCTGCAGTAGGTGTTCAGATGGGCACGCATTAAGCAGACAATCTCTCCAACGCGATGTGTATCTCCAAGGAATTTCAGGGAACTTCGCCTTCCTGCCAGCGTAGATGGTGAAACAGCGTTTGACCGATATTGGGTGCTTTTATCATGCTGCAGGCAGCACGAGAGCTTGAACGGAGTAACAGCACTGTGGAGCCACCTTTATCCTCTGCAATGAGAGGTGGGCAATGGGCCCAAGCACCTCAGGCCTCGTGCTGCAAGCTTGCCCAAAGCCCGGATGCCGTGAGGATAATGCTGGGATCAGATTATGTCTGAGAGGCCACTTCACAAAAACTTTTTTCATAGAATCATAGAATGGTCAGAGTTGGAAGGGACCTTAAAGATCATCAAGTTCCAANCCCCAGCCCCAGGAGTTAGACAATGCTTAATGAGATTTGTGGTGTGTTTTAGAGTGGGGGATGTCTCGGTCCTGAGTGTGATGCTGTAGCTGGGTGAATCACTGATGAGGCCTGTTCCACTTGATTTCAAACCTGCGGTGAAACAGCTTGTTATCAGCGAGCCCTTCACCACATGGTGATAAAGGGAGAAATGGGAATTCTTCAAGCGTGTTCCATCTTGTGAATTTTCTTTAGGTAGCAGCTGATTTTAATCCCTACATTTTTTTCTGCAAATGAATGCTGCAGGTTTGCTTTGCTCTGCTGCAGGGCAAGCAGAGTTTTGTGAGAAATTTTGATGTGTCCTTTTTGCTCTCAGATTTCATGCTTGTGGCATCTCACTGGAGATACAGTTGTTCAGATTGTATTGTGTAATATCTAAATATGAAATCCCACTCACCCCATTTAAAGTCTAATCCAGGAGACGAGTCTGTTATGTCAACATGTTGCTGTGGGGGTTGTTCTTTCTTTTCCATCACTGCATCCTCCCAAAAGAAAACTAATTTTCGTATCTACTTCTGAATCTTATTGCCAGTGACAGAAACTGCAAGATACTTCTTTGTGCCTTTTGGCAACGGCATTTTAAGAAAAAGATGATAACAGTTGTCCATAGCAGTGGTTGCACAGACCAGTAGAGCACTGAGTTAGTTTCTTTGTATGTTTTTGTTTTATGAAAGCCTCAATTTTGCCTAATAAAGTGTTTAAATAGAGCTATATTACCCTTCTTTGAACCTAAGTTAGTTCTTGTAAATATGAAGTACTGACTAGAACAAATTGATACAACAACTTTGAGTGTGAACTAAGACAATGCTTGTCATCTGAAGTTTGTTGTTGCTAATCTGCAACAGAACAGGTTCTGTTCAAAGCTTACAGCCCTCACATGACAAGCTTTGCAGAACCAAGAGCCATTTTGATATTAACTTGCTTTTAATATTGTTTTAAATTGTAATATGAAGAAAATGAAATACGTAGAAGTGTAACTCAGATCTCAAGAGGAGCACACGTAGCAGTGATTTGTGAGAGCCTCTTGCAGCCGGTACTCCTGGCTGTGTGCAAGGGCTGAGCCAGGTCTAAGGGACCCCAGGATGGTCCCATCACCTCTGAGCTGGGCTCCCAGGCATCACCTGTGCTTGGAAATGGTCCTGTTTTGCAGCACTGGGAAGAGTCTGGTCTTACCATGGGGATTGCAGCCCGAGGTGTGTGTGATGGATGGATAAAAGGGAAGCTGGGCTGCAGCCAGTGCCTGTGGTTGCTATCGGTGCTCGCCCAAAGCAAGCTCAGGATCTCCCACAGCAGTCATCAGCACGCAGTGCAGCCCTGTCTATGGAGGGATGCAAGTCCCCTGCCTCAGTCTTGAAATACCAAGCAAACCCATCACCAGTGAAACAGAAAGTCACCTGCTTCAAAAATGGGAAAGCATTGCACATTTTGTTAATTGGCTTTTTTATTTTTATTTTTAGTTTTTTCCCTTCCACACTGAGGTGACAACTAGAGAGGAAAAATTATTAAGAGTGCAGAGATTACAGAATATTGGTTTCATTGTTAGTGTGATGAGACATTGTATTTTTGAGGTGTTTATGCCGTGCTAGATAGAGAAAAGAAGTGGGAATCTGGGAAAATGGCACTGCTCAGTCTAGCATTGTGGCAGCACTGGAAATTAGAAATAAGGTAATAGGATTTTTCTGGCTGGATCAGCCTCTGGCTGTCTTCAATATGTTCAGGAAAACATTTTGCATCTCTGCTTCCATTTCCTTGGCTGTCAAATGAGCATAATGATAACTACCTCCTCTGAGTGCTTGTGCTTCATTAGAGCAATAAAACATTTTGGAGGAAGGAGTCATAGACGTGTGATCTATTAGTCCAGCAAGAACAGGCTGAACTGTCTGTAAACAGCTAAAGAAATTGCAGAGCGAGGGAGAGGTCTCCTGGAGCAGCGTGGATGCCGATGCTCGGCACGCTGCCAGCTCACAGGGTTGCCAGAGAAGGTGAAGTAGATCTTTTTCCAGGGGGGGCAACTAAAAACAAAGTGTTTTTGTGTCTCACCTGCCACATATCTCATTGCTGTAGTGAGTCCTTCAAGCGTTCAGCGCACCAATCTGTTGTTTTTTGTCAGAAAGAGGTTTTGCTTGTTCATTTCTTTTGTGTGGATGTTTTATTAAGATGCTCCGCATGGCTTTTTCCCAACGTGCGACCAGTTGTGACATAATTTTATACTTGAACACAATAAAATAAAATGAGTCAAGGAGATAAAATACCAAGATAAACAGATGAGCAATGTTTATAAACCATAAGAGTCTCCTAAATTTGATAACCATCAGTTCTAGTCAATATACCCCATGGTGCTAAAGAAAGAAGAAATCAATATCGCAGAAGCTTTTACAGAAAATTTATGAGCACACTTCGTTCAAGAGCAATCCATGAAGACTGAAGCATAGCTAGTACTATGCACTTACTTACGGAAGGGCTTACAGAGAAGTCCCTTGATGAATTCCCAGACTGTTTCTGGGAATTAAATTGGGGAATATGGAAATGGACTTTTAAATATTTTTTTTTCCACTTATTAGTGTATACCCAGAAGAAAGTGCTGTAATAAATTACCAAACTCCTTTGAGTAATGTGGCTGAATAGACAATAACAGTGAAGCGTAGTCCCTGCCAAAGTTATTAAGTATACCTGCTCAAGTTTTTATTTTATGGGATAAGTGGATTAGTATGGACTGGTTTTCTAATAGGAATTCCCCCCTCCCTCCCCAACCCTTAAGAGAGACTTTCACTGAATTTAAGTCCTTCACAATTAAAAGTTGTAGCATAAATAGATACTAACATGCGTAAGTCACGATTTTCTTCCAGTGAGCAGAGAAGCTGTTTTCTGTGTCATGAGGTGTTTGCTTACACCCTGATGCTTATGCCTTCTGTGATTTGATCCCTGTTTCAGGAATTACTTACTATTAATGTTGATAAAAGTGTGTTGTCACTCTGCTTGCTGGAGCACAGACCAGGGATGTCCCTTGTCCCAGGCCACGGCCGCAGCGTTCATGGGTAGCTCTTGTAGTGGTGGAAGTGGGACCTTATCCCTTACACAGCCACAGAGGACCTATGTGTGGTCCTGCTCAAAGCTGTAAATTAAAATTGAAGGAAGTAAAGCAGAACATACAGGTAAGAAGAGTTGGTGAAAAGAATTACCAGGCATTAAAAACATTTAATTGTCAGTGAGTGGAAACAGGGGTTGTGAAGACAATGGAGAAGAGAATTTAACGAAGCAGCTGGCTCTTGTTCTACCTTGCTCTCATCAGGTTTTTTGATGTGAGGTGTTCGGATTAGTTTCTGGTCTTGTTGAGGTAGATGATTAAGTGTCAAGTAGACTCTTTGCAAGTTAAATTCTGCTTCATCTCAATAGAAAATGCAAAGTGAAACCAGAGAAATAAGGCTTCTCTCCGGCAGCTTAAGAAAATAACACTTAAAAAATGAACAAGGAGAGCCACTGCTGCATGTGAGGCTGTGTTACCAAGAAGGCAGCAATCATTTCTTCATGCACAGGCTCAGCCTGGCAAGGGACAACCGTGGTACCCTGCTCAGTGAAGGCATTTAGGTCACAACAGTGCTTTATATCCCACTTCCTATCTCCGTAAGAGTTACTTACTCACATCGTTACCTTTATGTTGTATTTTGCCTGTATCTTCTGGGTTCTAGAGAGAACTACAGTTTTCAGTCACAAGTAATTTAAGCAAATCTTGTGTTTTCAGGGAAAATGGTGATGCTGCTCCAGGCAGCTGTAAAGGTGAAGCTGTTGGTGGTCGGTGGAGTCAGCCCCTGACACCCAGCTCTGGGCTGGGCTGCATACAGAACCTCTCACATGAGCATGGGGGGCTCCCCTGTGGACAGGAAAACTGCAGGGGGGAGAAAGGTTTGTGATTGTGCAATTTTTACCTTCACTTTCCACTCTTTCTCCCTACTTGCACACACCAAAAAAAATCTATTTTACATCTGTTCCTTCAGGTGAGGGGATTGTTACTGGAGTATTTGTGCAGCTGTATGAATGGGAGCCTTGTCTCTCTTGCTGTGTAGAAAGACTTAATTCTTTAAAGACTTTAATGCAAAGCATTAAGAATTAGGAAAATCCTTGGTTGAACAGATCATCTACTAAGTTACACCTATGTTGCCTGTTTTTGCTATGCTGTGCTGCAATGTCTCCCTCATATTTATCTTTATTTTCTGCTGGTTGCATTGTGGTTTAAGATGTCATGAGTAATTGTGGGCATTAGTGCTGCTTTATTAGTGCTCCCCGTGGACTGTACTTTGCAGATTATGGGATTCACTTTTTCTACTTGTACCTCCCAGAAGCTTCTGCAGTGACACCGAGAACTTGCTTGGTCCCTTCCTGTATTGCAGAGGAAGGAGGTATTAGGTTGAAAACAAATAAAGGGAAAAACAACACCAAAACTACTTGTAAGCATGTATCCCTGCTCAGTGGCAGTAATGTTTTGCCCTAAGGCAAGGTGACAGTGGCGTGTCCTCACACCAGGAGTCAGCTAGACACAATCAATATAGGCAAGAGCAACAGATTATATATATAACAGATCCAGGAAAATCCTGTGTTTTTAAGTCAGAATGGTAAATCATGTTGGGGATTTCTCCAGCTACCAGGAGATGATCCAACACTTAGCAGGGCCAGCTTCCTGTTATATGGTGGGGACAGGGTAATGCTATCAAAGGTCTCCAGAGAAAGATGGGATCGCTCATGTAGCACAGTGTACCCAATTAAAAGGTGAAACTAAAGCAGAGGATCTCTGTACCTTGTTTAAAACAACACAAGTGTTCTTTGTGTACCTTGTTTTAAGTTGAAGTTTGGCTTTCCCAGAAACGAAGCAGTCTGGGACATGACCTTTCTGCATGGTTGTTTACTGAATTTGGTTGTGATTTCTGTGTAGTCGCCTCACTGTTTCCCTGCTGTGGCTGGAATCGAGCACTGCAGCATCTCCACCTTTGCCTCGGAGGACTCTGATGCCAAACTCCATGATGGCATTGGTCAAAAACTGTAATTTAGATATTAATACTCTTCCAGTAGCAAAATTCATCACTCTGATCTCTCCCAGGGAATTGTTGAGTCCTTTTGCATGCCAGCTCCTTTCTTCTAATCTCACTTTGAACAGTTTTCTTGCTCAGGTGTTGCTTTGTTGTATTATACCTATCAAAGCTTATTTTCCTTTTCCCTGTTCTCTCCCTCCTGTTGTTCGTGCTTTTTTTTCTTGTTGGTAATCTTATTAAAATGTCTCTACTTCACTCTTGTTTTCCTTTAAATATTTGAATAATTAACAGTAGTAGGCACAGAAAGATTTCTGTGGATGTGAAGTGTATTGGTAAGTGTTTGACATGGCTTGCTGGGTAGGGAAGGGGGGGCAGTGGGGAGTGACTTCAGTCAGCAGCAGCTTTCCAGCACTTCCTTGGCTTCCTGTTTGCAAGGAGAGCTTTCAGACAGCCTTTCCGGTGTTTCTTTGATCTTTAAATGCATGTTTTCCAAATATGTTCCACAGGTGCCAACAAAGAAGCTGAAGAAATATGAGAGAGAGTACCAAACAATGCGAGAGAGTCAGCTGCAGCAGGAAGATCCTATGGACAGATACAAGGTACGGGAGATGCTCTGTGGGAACCTGTTTCGTTGGCTAAATCCCACGGGGAGTGAGGTGGTTCCAGTGGTTAAGCAGAGTGTGTGTCCCGTGCTCACCTCTCTGGGATATGCCAGTATAGATCTTAGGGAATTTAAGTGGCAGGTGAAGCTCATCCCCTTACTTGAACAAGCACTTTGAGCACTCGGACATGGTGTTTTTCCAGGAATATTTCAATCACAAATTTTAACTCTCCAGACATCTGCAAGTAGCCACATATAATATTTTTCTTCTTTCAGTTTATATGTTTGTAGGTAACTCTCCTGCTGTTGCACTTTTACGGGAGATCTTCATGAGACGCAGAAACAAAAGGGTGATTCTCAGCTACAGACACAGAAAGGAGAAAGTACACATTGTTCTAGCACAAGCTGTGTGCAGTGGCATCCACAGAGACTTTTGGAAGATGAACTCTTCCTTGACTGACATGACCCTTGCTATTCATCTCTGTTTATACCGAGCGTTAGTAATTTTTTGTTCATATAATGTCGAGTACAGTGGGACCCAGATCTCTCCTGGGGGTCCCGTGGTACTACTGCAATAGAATTAATAGTAATAAGTATCCTGCTTTAAAGCGGCAGAGAAAAGATCAGTTATTGATATGATGGCTTGCTAGTTTACCAAAAAAGAATAGTTCTTTAATTTTGCATCAGCATTGCTTATCTTTCCAATGTATTTGCTTTTACTGTCACTGCTACGTTCTGTTGCCATCGATTTTTGTGTGATGGAGGCTCTGCCTCTGGGCATATATTTCATTTAGTGTTCAGGATCCATTTATTGCTTACGCTGTTTTGAAAAACTCAGTTTTCTTTAGGTGAAGCTGCCAGAGATGAAGTACTTCACTGCCCGTTGCCCAGGTTAGCTGGGAACTGTCATTGCTTATATATACCTGTACTGTTTTCCTGCTGTTCTTCATCGTGCCTTAATATGTTAAGTGACATTGCAGTTGGTGTGGAGTCTACAAGGAACGTGGAGTAGTAAATCATCACATAGGGTGCAACAGGTTTACATGGTCTGTGAATATAAGGAAAGTGCACCTTGTTCAGAAAACCACAGTGTAAAAATCAGTAATGAAAGACTACGCCATAATTCTTAAATGTGACAAGATTAAGTTACAGGTGCAGAGGATGTAAAACTGACCTTTTTCTTAAGTATTTGCCTGTGAAAAATCATGTTTTGAGTGTAGTTCTTTTGATGTCAAAGGGTGTAGATTTTATTGTTTATAAGAAATGGGATTGCTGTAGCAGCCAAGAGCCAAGTGAGTATGACCTATTTAGAAAATAGCACAACTTCTGCTGACTAGGTGTTTTTCCAGTGGTTCGGTACTGTGGAATTTAAATAATACTTAGAAAACAAATAAGGCTTCGTTAAACCTCTGTGGGAGCATATTAACAAGTTAATCTTGGGCTCTGGACAGTGAAGAGCATTATCCCCAAGCTGCAAATGAGGATGTAGAAAGTGACTCTTTGGCCACTGTTTATGCAGTTCAGTGTCAGTCAAGAGCACAGCCAGGGGTTTTGGCTTGCACTTTGAAACTTGCTGTGTGATGTTTTTTATTAAGCTGGATTGGGTCTGATCCTCTTAGTGATGCTGTGATTAGAGAGAGCCCCTGTAACTGGCTAGTTGCACATTAAGTTCAAAGTTCTGACGCATTCTTCAGCTGATGAGTGTCATGGAGAAATGCTTGTAAGTGCTCTCTGTTCCTTGTCTTGTTCTTTGATTTTATTTATGTGTCAAGCTGAGGTTGGTAGGAATCGACATTTCAAGAGCGTTTCCAAAGGGCAGCAAGAAACACAAGCTGTGTGGATCCTCGCAGGCAGAAAGCAGAGAGCCAGCTTTGCTTGTCCCTTAAGTGATTGCTTTGCAGCCCGTGTGGTCAGAAACACATTTCAGTTTGGCAGCATCAGGGCTAGACTTTGCCCAGCCAGGCTTGGTTTGGGAAAGGACAGTCTATGGGGCTGAGAAGCCAGTACTGCCTCTGGGCACAGCGGCGCTGTTAGATCCCTCTGGTCTCTGGTGCTCTCTGTGTGGCTGTGCCCTGAAGGCCTACACCATTGTCACTTTTACAGTTTCTCTTCCCAGAACAAAACGAGTTTTCGGTTTGCTGCCCAGGAAGGTGGTGTTTCCTGAAAGGGATCGCTGGAGTGGAGATCCCTGCAGCATATTCCTCTTCTAGGTCAAGAAGGAAACAGCCTTTCACTCTGGTGATAGCTTTTAGTTATAGTTGATGAACTTTTTTGTTGTTTGCAGCGTGTTAACAGTTTTTATTGCCAGTGGAGATTTGGCAGGACCACAGAGGTGTTGGTACTTCTGAGTTGCAGTGACGAAGGATGTCTTGAGTAAGACACCTCCCTATAACCTGGTGTCTGGTGGAAACAGTTTGATGGACTGTTGAGAGAGTGGGAGATGAGCCGTGTGCGGCGCTGGGGTGGGAGCGGACACCTCAATGGCAGTGAGGTCCCTGCTCAGCTGCCACCTCCTCCTCCTGCTCCATCCCCGCTGCACTGTCGGCCCTGTGGAAGGAACTCACGGGAGCTGACACAGCTTTTACATCTGGGTCTAACTTTCAGCTGGGCATCCAGGGGAGACCAGAACTGAAGCAGAGCGGTGTGAGAGCACGACACGCTTCCTCCTCTCCTTCCCACCACTCAGATCCCAGAGGTGTTCCCAAGCACGGGGGCTGTGGGGCTGTGAAATGCCAGGGAAGGGATGCTTCCTGCCTCAGGGCAGGTGGGTACATCCAGGCAGGGACAGAGGCTCCCCCAGTCCCACTGAACCCAAACTCTCCACAGGCTGACATTAACCAGTTGCATTTTCTTGACAGGTTAAATTCATGTGGTACAATAAGCTGTGTTACGGGCCACAGACCTTCCTGCCCAGCTCGTATTTTACGTGTTGAATGTGATTTGACAAAAGAGCAGTATTAAAGAGTGCCATTATTCTGGATGTTGTTTCCTACTGTGTTTACAAGTATTATTGAGGAAAAGTGTTGTTTTTTTATGGACACCCTTTCACTTTATTTTCTAGTTCTTGTAACAAATTATCACTCGCGTTTTTGTCAGGTAGATTTTTAAAAGTGCAAAATTAAGTGTATTCTAAATTGCTGTTTGTCACGGAATTTAATGACTTCTGGTTAAAATAAATTACAAATTTCCTACAGAACCCAGGAATAAAAGTGAGTTGCACATTCAGAAAAATATAGCAATACAGTTGAGATTGATATTTTTATATATATTATTGGGTTTTTCCTGTGTTTGAGAACTTCTCATGTAACAGCATTTTTGTTGATGAGAAACTGACGGAGTTGGGTTTGGGACTTTTTGATTTAAAATAAAGAGGATATAACCATAAAAGAAGGGCTGGATTTTTGCAAGCAGACCCTGCTTGTGCACATCCTGCTGTTCTGAGAGTAGAAGGCCTTCTTCTGTGTAGACCTTGTGAAACGGTGAAGTTGTCTGTCTGAATAAAAATGTAATTTGGACACTCCTTTTAGGTGTCTGAAGTAGAAGCAAAAATTAGTACCCTAGTAATTTTTATTGAGAGTCATGGTAACTGAATGGTAACTGTCACGAGGAAAAACGTAAGATAACTCTTGATGTGGACTGTTGTTTGTGGTTTTTAGAAAAAATGTGCTGGGGCACTTCTGGGAGCGCTTCTTCAGAGTCAACAAACCGAAAACACAAAACACCTTCAGGAGCCTCTGTGTTGCTTCCCATGAGAGGTTTTCCTGGATAGTTTGCTGTAAAAGCCTTTTAGGTTTCTAGATGGAGGTTCACAGGGTTTTCCTTCAGAGCTCCTCCACAATCAAGAGCCCTTTCCAATGGGCTAATGCGAAGACTTCAGTTTGCTCACATCTAGGAAAGTGCATTTTAATCAGTATTTTCATTCCACCGTTGAGGATCTGTTCATGCCTGAGGATCTGGGGCTTGGGTGTTTGCTCATCAGAAAATGTGACACTGAATTGCTTAACGAGGTTTGTGACTCGTTACACCCCACTTGAGCAGTAGCACAGAGAGGATGCATCATTGCCATTAATCTTGTCAGGAATTGCTCTTTGGGGCTGGCCGGAAGGGAGCAGAGGGTGGAGTTCAGCCTTTCAGCCCTCCTGAGCTGAGGCTTGTCTGCTGCTTTCAGATTTGCCGCCTTCTTTCCGTCCAGTGTGTGATGGAAGCTGGAGTATATGCTTTTTAAAACTCAGAGGCAAAAACCCACTGAAGAATCAGCAACTTTTTTTTTTTTTTTTGGCTGTCCTTGTTGGTATTAAAAAATATTTTATATCCTGTTTTCACTGTCTTTACACCAATGGTTGAAAGCAGTATTTGGTCTGTGACTTTACAGGAGGTAAGTTTATTTGTGTTTGTATGTATCAGCGGTGTTTGTCCCTCTTGGAAATGCAGTATCCTCCTTTTAAAAGCTAACCAGAGCTCAGGAGCTGCCTTTTGTAACAGGAAGGAGGAGTTTAGGAAGGAGGGAATCTCTTATTTCCCAACTGTAGAAACTGAGCAAAGCTGAAGAGAAGGAGATCACTGTCGTAGTCAGTAAATTGTTAGTAACGTATAGAGCAAAGGCAGGAAGCTGTCTGTTTACACCAAGGACAACTAGCAGGTCTGACAAGTTGGCTTATCCCAGGTTACAAAATGCTGTCTGTGATGTGAGTCCTACTGAAACGAACCAGCTCCATCTGTTGAACTTTATGCCATTGCAAATGGCATTTTATAAAACCCTGTAAATATTTCAGAGCCACTGGAAAAAGTTTGCTACATACGAAAAGAGCTATTTGCTATTTTTGTCTTTACTGTGTAATGTTAGGTTTTATTTAGACTTAAGCAGATTAAGAGTTTCCTCCTGAGGAAGGAGGCAGTTTTTCACTGCTAGATCTGGGGGGAGGAGCTGGAAAAGACAAACCATCTAATCGCGCATACTGCCCTGTCTGGAGGAAGAGTAAAGGTGGCCCTTTAAGAGACTTTGCACTGGAAATTAAAAGTATGGTGAATGAGATAAACGCATCTCTTAGCTATTGACTGGATGCCCAAGGTAAGAGATCTTTAACTTACTAAAAATGTGCCGTGTAAATTCTAGTTTAAGAGGAGGATAGCGCATTTCCAACCACGTAGCTTGCTTACCCACTTGTCTGCGAATGCAAAGCAGGAACTTTGAACTTCACATTGTGCAGCTTGCTTTGCAGACACTGAAGCTTTTGGCAAAAGCATAGCAAAAATGCTACAGCAAACTTCTTTCTGGGTTATTATGTGGAAGTCTTAAGAATTTGCTGATTTCTCCCTCTAAGCAACATCCCTCCGAAAAGGTATTGGTGCTGCAGCACCTGGCAGCAATACCCTTCTGATCTGGTCCCAGTTCTTAGGTGAGCTCAGGATACTTTCTGACAACTGCTCACTGGCAGAGCTGTGTCTATAAATACCAACGTCTCCAAGATGGTCTGAAAAAATACAGAAATTAAGACACATTAGAGCCTTTAAAAACAATTGTTATTAAAGACTGCAATTTAGCTTTACACTTTAAAGTTTATATTATCCTTACAGAACAATTTTACTTTTAAAAATGCCTTCTCCCAAAGAGAATACACTGCAATTAAAATTAAAAAAGATGCCCAAAGTTACGCATCTTTTAGCAGGGTTATTTTAACTGTGTTAAAACAAAAGTATTTTCCTTACGGTTTCGGTAACAAAACAAGTTATTTGAAGTAAAATCTTTTGGAAAGGAAACAAACTTGCTTTCCTGTGCAAGGCAGCGCCTGCTGTTGTTGCACAATGGGGTCACGTTAAGGAGAGAGTATTTGCAGAGGTTCTGCTTCCTGCTGCACAGGAAGCTCCCACACAGAAGAGACATTTTTTAGCATCCTCTTAGAGCTGTAGTTGTCCTTTTTTGTTTAAGACAAGCATGCAAAATCTTCTTGCGACAGAAATGAAAATTGCAGTTTCATGGTGGTGAGTTAGGGAAGAAAGAAATATCTGAGCGTAGCTGGTGAGCAAGAGGAAGTGAAGCCAGGTGAATAATGTGCTTATGCAAAGAAACCACATTTTGTAGAAAGGCATTCACTGAACAGGAGATTTTGGAAATTTTTTGCTGTCTTAAGTGCTGATATTTATTCACTTTGACTGTTTTTCGTGGAGAACATAATTTATCTTTCAGATGGGGACAGGTCCTTTTTGAAACCTCAGCATGTAGGTTATTGTTCTTCAGCCCATGAGTTTCCGTGTGAACTTGATATTTTTTCTCGAGTTTCCATAGCACACAGATTCCCTTTGCAGTCTCCTTTGGTATGAAAGATACACTTCATTGTGTGACTGAAGGCCAGCACATTTTTTACTCTCTTATATTCTGTTAGAGGAGGGCACCTCAATCTGTCCCACCTGGCTGTGTTCTTCTGAAGATGATGATGTGTATTTGACACGGACATCTTTCGAATACAATTCTGTTTCTCAGCCTTAGAAGACCAATCACTGAAAATGATTTTTTCAAAAACGTGAATTGCTGCTGTTCATTCTTCTCCAGTGTATTTACCTTCTCTAGGTAGCTCTCTATGTAGTCGCTTCTGCTGGTGCAGAGTGGGTAGGGAGTGCAGTGCAGCAAAGACCAGGGCCTGCAGTCTTGAAGTTCGGCATTTTGTGTTGTCATGCAGTGCCCACCGAGCAGGTTCTGGGCCTGTGCTCAGGGACTGAGGTTCCTTCTTCATCTGGCACCTTTTCCCAGCAGGTGTCCTGTAGAACATGCGCTGTTGTCACTGGTGCAAGTGACAGAGAAGATGCATAGTTGGCGATGCACGTTATACAAGCTGTAGGGAGTTCCCTGCTTAAATGCTCTTCTTTACTGGTCCCGCAGAAGATAGGAAGCTGGCACTATGTCATCTACAAAATGGACTACTTTTATGGATTTTTGCAGACAAAATTTTGTAAAATGGAGCAGGACAACTTTCTGCTTTCGATTGGAAACTTTATTATGAGTATCTCTTAATTGGTCCTTGTTCACTGCTACTGGGTGGGATCTTATCTGCCTGATTTCTTTTGATGATGAGCAAGCAGAAACCGAGTGTTTTTGTGGAGAGGCCTGTGTTTACTTTTGACAGAGAAACCCTACAATCAGCGCGTCACTTACCTGACACAAACATAACCATTGGGATGTAAGTGAAATCGCTGCATTCGCACTGCCGGCTTAATTCACTGTTGTTTCCCAGAGCAGCAGTCCTGTCTTAATGTGCACTCTTGCCTTCTTGGTGTTTTACACACACAGTATACTCATTTGTTGTCCTTTGATATTGATAAGGATTAACTTCCTTTTCTGGTTGTTCCTTTCTTTGTGCAGAGAGAAAACCGCAGGCTCCAAGAAGCAAGCATGCGGCTGGAGCAGGAGAACGACGACCTCGCCCACGAGCTCGTAACAAGCAAAATCGCCCTAAGGAATGACCTGGATCAGGTAATGGTAACAGAGCCCTCCTTTGTGCTCAAGTGAAAGCACGAACACAACATTAAAAGTATAATTATTTTTGCATTTATTTTCCTGACAACCTTGATTCTGGTCACAGTCAGAAAGCCAGATTACCACGTGCATGCAGCTGTAGCCATGCACAGCGGTGTCTTAACAACACTGACCACTCCTTCTCTGTTGGGGATTGTTTCAGAAAATGTAAGCCATAACCTTTAGGCAGATACCAAGGAACGAACATTACTTGAAAAAGATATTGCATACTCCTCAAAAGACTAATTTCAAGGGAAGTTGCCTTGCAGAATGTCTACCACCTTTTGTGAACGTGCTTTTTACAGCAGTTTTAGTCCAGCCAGCAAAATTCAGAGATAATGAAGTGGCCCAGCACCAAAAATTAGAAGGGGTTCTTTGATAACTTTTTGTTTCCTGTGCAGTCTGGAATGTGGAGGGGAGGAGCATTCAGAGCCCTTTATCTCAGTGATGACTGTCAGAGAGCTCCATACTCAGCCCTCCTCTTTCTGGAATGTTTTAACAGTTATTATTAAGGTGCTGAATACACAAGGGCCGTACTCACCACGCCTCGTGATTAGTCCCTTGCTCGGTGAGGGCTGTAGTGCCTTTTATGACGTAAAATCTTTTCCTGCAAGGGCCTCTCAATTTGCTTTCCCTTAGTTATTTGGCTTTTCATATCTAACTGCAGAATTGTAAACATCATTCACCACAGTTGTGCAATTTGTCTTTCTGTTTAGGCAGATCCTTGACGGTTAGGCTCTGCTGATTTGGGTTCATGTGATTCTAACAATTGGAGCTGTCTTGGTGAGCAAAGGCAGGCAGAGATGCGCTTTGCTCGATGGAGTGGGCACTCCTGTGTGAAGGCCAAAAGCAACGTGTTGAGGTGCCCTGCCTTCCCCAGGCATAGCTGCACATAAAACAGCTTTATGTCTGCTGCTGCCCATCCTTGTTTCTTCTCGAGTATCATGACAAGGCTGCTGAGCACATACCTTGGGCAGTCCTATTCCTTGCTGTGCTGCACTGTAGCTGTCTTTCTGCAGGTGGGAGTGGCTTCGTGAAGTTTTCCCACCCCACCTCAGTACGCTGGTAGTGAAAGAAAAGCTTTGTGCTACTGCACTCTTCATCTGCAAGGATGAGTGATACCATGTACCACTGCAGCTGCTTGGGGAACCTGGCGTGAACACATGAAATGAGGAAAGATTTGTCATTCCTTCAAAGCGTATCTTAAACAGGACTTTCATCAAAAACATCCCTGTCACCCTTAAGTTCTTTTAGACCAAGATGTCAATCTTACCGATTTCTTTTCTTTCACTGCCTGTTTTCCTTTCTCCCATACAGCCACGTACGCACTAAGCAACATTTAATTCATCTCTGCAGTTGTGGCCCTGGTAGAGCTGCTTCTGCCTACCCACAGTCACCACTGATGCTATTAAGAGTGTGGCAGATAGATAAGCTAATACAACCAGTTGTTGTAGAAAAACAAACTTCAACTTGGAGACAAGTTGTGTACTGTTACTTGTTGTTTACAATGCCATTTTCCCTCTGGTACTTTCAGCAAACTAAGTAAGGCTTGACCACAACCCTTGCCTGTTCTAGCACCTTCTGAACAAAAGGAGTGGTGTGATGTAGTGCGTATCTCCTAGTTGGGGAGGTCAACAGGATATAGCCAAACACTGGGAAATACATTTCTCTCCCGGTGCTCACAAAAACAAAGCATTTCCAGTATGTTCCACCATAAGCTTGGCCCTTCAATGAAAGGAAAAAGTTCATGTTCTCCAGTACACACACAGTGTCAAGTTTCTCCAGGTAATACTGGTTTGCACTGCTAAGCAAACTGTTTTATCTGATGGTCCTGTTTGTCTCTCAGGGAATTTGTAAGGCAGTACAGTGCAGGCCCCTAATGTTTTCTACAGTATCTGGTTTCCCCTCTTACAGATCCAAAAATGGAATGAGTGATCTGAAATTACACAGGAGCTAAATCATGCTGCCCTTGTTTAGATTAATACTGTTACTCAGCAAAAATATTATATACATCATTGTTTGGTTAGGTTTCTATTAGGACATAGTATCTATGATTGTAGGTAAACCTACAGCAAAAGGATTCTTTTGCACAGTTGAAACACCTTGAAATGACTGAGAAAATAGCTACTTGAATAGGGAATTTCACATAAAAAATAGGTTAGGTGAGCCATCAGAGGGCAGGAAAAGGTAATGCTAGAACCTGAACCTGCAATTGTTCCGAGATGTGTACGCCAATACGTTTGTATTAGTACGGATAACATCTGATTTACAGCAGCATTTCTAATTCTAGGCTGAAGACAAAGCGGATGTTTTGAACAAGGAACTTCTCCTGACCAAACAGAAGCTCGTGGAGACTGAAGAAGAGAAACGGAAGCAGGAGGAGGAAACTGCTCAGGTAAGGCCTTCCAAGAGGCCATTCTGGATTCAGCTGCTGTTCACTGAAATATAAAGCTGTGATTGTTCCTGTCTGAAACTAGAACCAACAGCAGAAGAGAGCTGAGGGCTGGGAGAATTTTGCTGAGTAGACCCAGCCTCATCCTTCTTTGCAAAACATTTAGTTTTAGTTTTCTAATTCTATGTATCTAATGTGCTGAATAGTGACACACAAAAGTATCTTTCAAGAGTGATACCCTGATTATTACTTTTGCCATTTGACAGCTGTGACTACAACAATCAAATGGTAATTTTTTGTGTCTCTCTCAAATGGAGGTTTCCAAGTTCTGTGTTTGCTATAAACAAGACAGTGGAGGCCTTTTTCCTGCTGAAAAGGCTCTCAAAATGGAGTGGTTCTGAACAGTGAATGAATGAGCTGTATTTTAATGCAGCACCACAGAACAAGAGAAATTTTTATCTCCTGTTACAGAGACGGGAGTGATGGTGCTGAGAGATTCTTCTCCCTGTTCCATCTCCAAACAAACAAATAACCTGCCTGCCCTTAACTGGTGGAACCATGTGCAGAAAAACCAAATCAGTAAAATCCACTTAATAGTAATGCTCTAGTTTTGTGTCCTGTGGACCATGCTGTGCCACCAATTAATGCAGAGGAAGAGAATCACCCTGCAGGAGAGATCTCTAAGCAGGGACACACTGTATCACAGTATAGACTTTCTGGTTGTAACTGAATATACTAAGTATTTGTATACTGAATAAATCAGACGTTTGTCTGAAGAACTGGAATTTGGTAAGACAACAGTTCTACAGCTTTTTAAACACAGCAAGACTTCGAGAGAACAATCTGATGACGTATTTTGAGGACTTATTTCAGTGTACTGTCAACTTCTCTCCTTGGATTCCTAGCTGAAGGAAGTCTTCAGGAAGCAGCTAGAGAAGGCAGAATCTGAGATCAAGAAAACCACAGCCATTATTGCAGAGTATAAACAGGTATTGTTCTAGAGATGCTTTCTCATAGTTCTTCCAACCTGTTCTGAGAGCTGAATTTTCAGAGTTGCAGGTCTCATCCTTCATGTAAGACAGGCTATGTTTTGGGCTTTCTGAGAGCAATTTGTCATAAATCTTTTTGTGGTTTTCCAAACGGTCTCTAAATTAAGGGAATCGGGAATAACTTGGATTTTGTCTAATTTTTAGCACTGTAGTGTGAATGCTGCTTCGCTCTGTGACATAGTGCAGCATAAACATTATAAACCAATTAATCCATAAAATGTTCTGGTCTCCATGTTCAGGTTCTGTATTGAATACTGCCGTTTTTTTCAGTCTCATTATCAGCAGGAGTGGATTTGTTAAGGGGGTGAATGCATATACCTGAGTGAGGCAGAATTTAAGAAATAATGGCTCTAACAAAAATAACTGTTAAAAAGGTCAAACTGTGTATTTAATATGGTGAAATTTAGCTAAGAGACTGCTTTCTCTGCTCCAGATTTGTTCCCAGTTGAGTACCAGGCTGGAAAAACAACAAGCAGCCAGTAAAGATGAACTGGAAGTTGTGAAGGTGAGAATAATGCCTCTACATATGGGATGTTTCTAACCCAAGTATTGCTAAATGCCAGGGATACAGAACAGAAGGTGAATTGAAGTTTAATGTAAGAACAGTGGTGTCCAGCTGCACCGATAGCCCCATGGGCATTGTCATCAGATGGAATCAGAAGTGCATGTAGTACTTGGCTTTTCTTTTTCCTGTTGAAATGTGTACTTTTAGCAAAAAGTAGCGACCGACAGTATTTACTTAAATTATTTAATTAAATGGGGGAAAAAAAGGGGTCTCTAGAAGAGAAGAACGTGTTGCTTCTCCAGTGCTGGCATTGGCCAAATTGGACAATGTCTATATTTGGGTTTCTGTAATTTAAGCACAGTTGGCAGAGTTTGGGCCATCCCCAGAATTTCCATAGCAGTTCCTGTCTCTGCTTTAAACCCCCTTAACTGGGACCATCTGCACTAGAGGTAAACATTTCCTGATGATTCCATCCCTCTGCTTTGTCACTACTGAGTAGGCAGAATTGTTTTCCCTCTGCTATAGCTTCTAGTTGTTTCTTTAGTACTCAAGCTGAACTTGATTTGTTGCTTTTTAGTGACTTTTAATGTTCATTATTAAAAAAAAATAAATAAAAATTATAGGATTGATATTCCTATAATCTGCTGAAACAGCTCAATATCCCATTTTTGTTTGTGTGAGCCAGACCAGTTCTGCTACATCTTCAGCCACGAGTAACTGGTTCACCTCTCCAGGTGGCATTAGAACCTTATGGTTGTGTGTCAGACATCACTGACCAAAAAAGGGACACCATCTATGGTGCTAAACAAGCACCAACAGCACAGCATTGGCCCCTGCAGTGGGCACAGGCTGCTCGCTTACTTCTGGAAATATGGAAAAGCTGCCTGACAGTCTTTAAAATACCAAAATCTGTATTAAGTTGGTCAAGTGCTTATATGGAAGATGAAAAATCCCTAGAGTGTAATTTACTCTTCTGAATCGTGCTGGCATAAATACTGCAAAATATTACAAAGCTTTGGTAGCAAGAAGGTTTGAGTAATTCTAATCTAGGAGCAGTCTCTCAGTGTTACACAGGATTGCTAAGTGGATTTTAGGAAATTTTATACTGGCTAATATAGCCTGGAAATTGTTCACGAGCTTCTCAAATTCTTTTCATGGCAAATATGAAAACTACAGTACTAGATAACGGGAGCATTACTGACAGAAAGCAGTCTGACATAAAAATGGCTCTTCTGGGAAGCACAGCAACTCCTGTTACTTGGATTAAAAGTGAGCTTTCTGGGTATTTCAGGGTAAAGTGATGGCCTGCAAACACTGCAGTGAGATTTTCAGTAAGGAGGGAGCACTGAAGCTGCCTGCTGTAAGCACGGAGAATAAAGGCATAGAAACAGATGATGAGAAGGATGCACTGAAGAAGCAGCTGAGGGAGATGGAGCTGGAACTTGCACAGACCAAACTGCAGCTTGTGGAAGCCAAGTGCAAAATTCAGGTACGTGTCACCCCGGTGCAGCAGCACAGTCTCCTTAACGTCATTGTGCTCAGTGCAAAATAATTCTGAATCATGTAAAAAGTTGTTCCAGAAACAAGCACATACCTGAACTGCTGTATTGCTGTGAAATTCCAGAACGATTTTCTGTCTTTAAAAAAAAAAAAGAAGGAAAATAAGAAGTTTTAATTTGTATATTTAAATATCTTCTGCTGTTGCCACAATTCCAACCTGTCTTGTCTCCCCAGTGCCTTGGGAGGTTACAAGGAAAGCGCTGGATTGCAGGGACTGAGTTTGAGGATGCTTTTTTGTTAATTAACTGGGTTTTGATCAATTCTGACTATTCTGCTTTCTTAGGAGCTGGAGCACCAGAGAGGAGCCCTTATGAATGAAATCCAAGCTGCCAAAAACTCTTGGTTTAGCAAAACCCTGAACTCTATCAAAACGGCCACAGGCACACAGCCACCGCAGCAGCCTCAGCCGCCCCTGCCACCCAAAGAGGGCAGCACATAGTTCCAGCCAGACCCGATACAAGAGCACAAAGAAAACACAACTGAAACCCTGGAGGATTCTTCCAGTGGTCTCTCCTCTTGGGGAAAGGACAAAAGGCAGGAGGGCAGGCTTGAAGTGAAATTCTTCGGTGTTTTTCATTCATTCTGATGTGACCCTTT